>VZRN01002232.1:514539-549286 GCA_013397935.1 Dasyornis broadbenti
CATTGTCCTATCTACTTGTTGGTAGACTGGGCACAAGTAACCTGAGAGAGAGCAAGCTCTGCCTGCTTACACAGTGGACTTGAAGCAAGTCCAGGCCGCAACACTCATGTTTGTGTTATGCAATCCAAAAGACAATTCCTAACTTCCAGAAAACAGGGTTTTTTTCTTGTTCTGACCTTTAACAATCTGCACCAGTGAACAGAGCCATGTCCCAGGCAGCTGGTGGGAAGGCACTTGCCTCTTTCACAGCCTGCATGTGTTACGGGAAGGGGGGCCCTGCCAGACCTCACCTACCAGTGCTCCAAACACAAGGTTTTTCCTGCTAAGGTGATACAGATCTTCTCTCTGCTGAGAAGTTTTGAAATTTCTTGTGGTTGGAAACAAAAGATTTTGCTCGAAAAAAGGGATTCCATGCTGGCTTGGCTATTTGTCTTCTTCAAGAGTGCTCATAACTGTCATGGTGACAGGAGGTGATGAAAAAGGCTGTTGGTCAGGTTTCTGCTGACAGGGAGTTTCATTATTTGTGTAGTCCACAAGCCACAGTGAAATTATGAAGGATTTAAGGCTAGTGAGCTGAGTTGGATAGAAGTTTCTTTCATAGTCATTTTAAAGGATGTGAGAAGGGAGAGGAGAAGGATTTAAGACAAGAAATGATGGAAACATGAATTTATCCAGGAACAGAAGCAGAGGCTGGTGGAAAAAGAGATGAAGTTGTATTGAGGCAGAAGCACTAAAAGAAAAACAGGCAAATGTGCATTAGGAAGGACAAAAATTTGCACATTAATCCTTGTTTCTCAATTCTGGCAATTACGTTTTATAAATCATATATATGTATGTGATTCCTTAGCACCAATTTAATTCTTCAGTAAAGTATAGTTAAAGTCAGAAATATTATGAATTGTGGTGAGGATATGAATGCCTTCCTTCAGGGATGGGAGTCTTTTTATACTGCTAACTGACCTATATCAGAAAAAAGAATAAAAGCACTGTAATTGCTTGTCTTTCTCCAAGGTGGTGTTTGCATGGAGCATTTCCAGCAAAATAACCAAAATAATATTCAGGGTCAACTCTAATTCTGGATTGTCTTGTGTGTATGTTGCTCATGTAGTAATTAAAAGGGAGAAAACCCAGGTTTTATTAGAGTCTTGTAGATGCATTTAAAGAAGCAAATGTCATATGATGCATTAGGCTATTCTTCAAAATGGGGGAGGGAAAGGAGGAAATGTGGAGTCTGCTTCTGCTCCCCAGAGTTTCAGGAATTCATGGCTGAGACAGTCAATGCAAACATTTTTCATATGAAGCTCAGTCTCACCATGCTGGAGGCGTTTGTCCCTCCACAGCAAACGGCCAGAATTAGAAATCTTCAAATCTTCAGGTGGGTTGACTCAGATGGGAAAGCACATGTGCCTGGCTGAGCCCAGGTGCTGAAGGACTTCTTGGGAGAGGGAGGGAATGGGTCAGAATGAAGAAACAGATGTTGTCTAGGCAGGAATTCCCATTCATTTTGTTCGGTCACCTGGCTGCTACAGAAACCCTGTGACAACGTGTTTTCAGCTGACAGCCTTCTCAGCTGTGACAAATGCAACACCTGGTTTCCCATGGAAAGAGCTGATGGTTACTTCTGTGTCACTTCAGTTGCAGTTGTGGATTTTCTTTTTTAGATCTTCTGAAAGTATATTTAAATGACGCAGAAGAATTATCTAGTTAGCTAACACAAGCTGAAATTTCCTTCCTTTGCCAGAGCCCTTGGAGCTCTCTTTGTGCTTTCTAAGATTTTAGCCAGACAGATCATGGCTTTTTCAATCCTGGTAATGTGTGACAGTTAGATCTGGCTAATATCCCTGCCCTTAATAAGTTATTAAAATGGGCAGCAGCATTAAGAATTTATTTTAGGCCTTTTTGAGATCTTTTAGTTGTGAGACAACAGTGGCTGCTGCTGACAAAAGATTCTTTGCTGCTGCTGAGTCGCGGCAGGACAGGGCTTGTGCAAGTTGTGCCTGTGGTACACCTAAACATGCTGGCATGAACATCCTGGGAGCAAATAAGTTACAGCATTCAAATTACTGTAAGGCACAATTTCCTAAAAATTTGCTTTATTCTTACTCGCAAAGTTACCTCCTCATGTATTTTGCAGGCATATGCCAGAACACAACTAGTGAAGTCAAATAGCCAGATTGTTGTGCTGTTTCTTATGCTTAGAGAAAGGAAACTCGTTTGCAAACAGGACAGAAATATTGTCAGAAAGTTTACTGTCAGAAAAGGAAGATCTGTGAAAAAATGAGCCAGCAGATGAAAGCAGATACCTTGGAGAAGAGATGGGGGCAAACAGGTCCTCTCCAGGGCTTTCATGATTTTCTGCTCAAGGACTTCCTGAAGCAGAGTGAGTTTCTATTAATTCAGTGAACCTTGATGGATTTTCCTTCTATTAAGTTGTCAAGTCTCTCTCGAGCCCATCTAAACTTTTTCTCTTTGCAGTATTCCATGTGAAGGAGTCCCACAATTTTTAAGAATCACACATTCTTAACCACATGTTAAGAACCACTTCGTTATGAGCTTGTTACCAATCAGCGCATCCTGGTCATTCCTGGTTTCCCTCTCCACTTAGGTGTACTCTTACCCAAGAATCAGTCTTCCCTATAGAGTGTAAAGTTTGCACAAGGATCTATCTAGCAAACAGCATCTTTGTTTACTCTAAGCTTTTGGAATCAAGTTCCCAAAACCATGTCATATATAAATGTTTTTGAAAAGTCCTAAAACGTCTGTCTTCCAAAATTGCAGTCTTTATTGTAAATGGTCACTTACTATTTTTTCTCTACTTTTAATTAAGAGAGAGTACTCATTATGCCAATTCCAGAGCACAAGAAAACTTTTGGAGGTATAACTAATATTGTAATCTGTGTTCCTTATCATATAATATTGGATAAGTAGTGGGATGGTGAACTAAATTATGAAATAGACACCTTTTTTTTCATATTTCAGTTAAGTACTTCCATTTGATATATTGGACGTTTCTCACGTTCTGTCTCCTGTACAGCTCCAAAGTATTTTGCACTCTGGAAATCCTCGGTTTCACATATCATTGTCTCAGGTTACTACAGTCCAGGACAAAGTAAACAGGAACAACAGAATGAGAGTCTTTTCTTGTCAACCCTTTTAAGTTGCGTGTGCATAATTAACATCTCCAGGCTTCTCTTGCCTTTTCAGTTGCTTCTCATTCTGATAGAACTTTTAAAGCGAAAGTCTTTATGTCACATTTCTACCCCAAATGCCCACTCATTCTTCTGTTGAATATTAAAAAAGACAGTCAGCCTTTTCTGGTTGAAATGTTGTGTTTCTCACGTTCCTGCCTTGTGAATTTAGCAGCTATTTATTTCAGATATTGTTTTTTCATTCCATCCTATTCTATTACACCTGGTCCTTTTCATTCACTATTTTGTCTATTAAATAAAAGTCCCCTTTTATTAAAGTAATTTTGCTGCCACACCTGATGTAATATTTTAATGCAGATTTTATTAGACTGCCTAGTTAGTGCTGAAGATACTGACTGACATGAGTAATGTTTTGCTAATCTCCACAATATAGAATTAATAGGGGAAAATCACAGTGTTGATCAGGAGTGGTTGATACTAGAAAGCTGTGTCCCCATAGAACCGAAGCATTTAAAGCATGTGCTGAAATTGCATTGTAACTGGAATGCTGTATTGGCCAGGGGGGCAACAATTGACTTAATAGTACAAACTCAGATGAAATGTTGTGCTGAACTGGGGACACTGTTAAATTGACTTCCCTCACTAAGAAGAAAAGCTCCAGTGCCTGGTTTTATACTGTCAGTGATTGGAAAGCTAATGAAAACACTGATCTTGCTGTATTATTTTTGTTTTCTCTCCAGGGATGAGTTTGCCAGTTGGTTTGGTCTATATTATTTAACAGTGGAGAGAGGCATCCTGATGTTTGGTTCAGAGGTGATGATGAACTAGGATGTTCTTAACTTACAATGCAGAATGCAAGGTAGGTTCAATAAAAATGAACATTTAATATTTTATCTTGACAGTAAATAAGTTTTATTTAATTTTTATGCTTTTGTATTGGTTTGGGGTTTTTTGTTTCATTTAGATAGAGAAAATCCTCTATGCTAATTTTTAGGAGTGTTAGATTTCAAATACAGCACATCGATCTTGTAACACTCAATAAAATCAATAGAACCATTTCTGGTGACAAACCCACATCTGTCATTTTTTGCACAATGGTCACTGACATATAATCTATTCTGTTGCCTTGCCAAAAAAAAAAAAAAAAACAAATATGAAGCCAGCAAAATAAGTAGAAATAAATGTCATCATAATATTTTTAAAATAAACTATTTAAAATTGGTCTTAATGTAATTACTATATTTTTTTCTGAAATACCATGTTTGTTTATATTTACTATTCATTTTAGAAGGCTGAGTTTCTTGCTCTCATTGGTTCTGGTCCATCACTTGGTCTTGGCCAGGACTTGGGTTGTGCACTGTTGCTGAGTCATCCAATTTGTGTCAACGATTTACCTGCTTCTCTGAGCTGTGTCATGCTTGCTTTGTTGCATTCAAGATCCACACAGTATTAACCTAGCCCCCTTCACTGTGCCCTTGAAATACAACAGCTTTTTCCTCTACTGAGGTACAGAGAGATTAAGTCCAAAATCATGCATCGTCTGTAGCAAAACAGGGTATCAAAATCTGGTCTAAATCCAAGGGCAGTGCACTAAGCACTGGATCCTTTTAAGTCGAGAAGGAAGACTTGACACATTTTTACCCAATACAAATAAATGTATTAAAAGCTGACATGTAATTTCAGTGGGAGGTTGATTTATGTATTAACCAGTCCGGAGAGAAGCGGCTCAGGGGGGGACCTTATTGCTCTCTGCAACTCCATGACAGGAGGTTGTACCCAGGTGGGGGTTGCTCTCTTCTCCCAGGTAACAAGTGACAGGAGGAGAGAAAATGGCCCCAAAGTTGCACCAGGGGAGGTTTCGATTTGATATTAGGAAAAAATTCTACACCGAAAGGGTTGTCAAGCACTAGGACAGGCTGCTCAGGGAAGTGGTGGAGTTTGAAGGTATTTTAGAGATGTGTAGATATTACACTTGGGAGCATGGTTTGCTGGTGGACTTGGCAGTGCTGGGTTAATGGTTGAACCTGATGATCTTAAAGGTCTTTTCCAACCGAAATGACTCCGTGATTCTAAATAGATTTAGTGCTTGGGAAAGGTGCCAGACTGAGTGCCTGGGACATGCAGGAGTGCTATATTCTTTAATAGACACAATAATTTACATTGATATAGCTACTGAAAGCTTTTGTAGGCTTGAAAGAGATACTTTTATATAAAAGTGAGAGTTCACAGTCTGTATTTTGATCCTTTGGTTGCCTGAATTCTTAGACCGCTATTCATGGAGGAAACATGCTACTGGATTCCTTACAAGAGTCTGAGTACTTACCTGCTGCTCCATCTTCCCCTTTCACAAATCAAGAGTTTCCTACTTTCAATGTTCCTCTGTATGCCCCATTACTCCCCTTCCCCATTTCACTCCCTGTGGATACCTGCGATGCTGTTAATCATTTCTCACAGCTCCTGGCATCTGGCTGGACAGGAGACAGTGCTTGCTGCAGCTCACTTGGGTCTTGGTATGTGCTCATTTTAACCAGCACATCTGTGCTGACTGAGTCAGGATCACTTTGCTCCTTTTTATCTTAGGAGAATTGAAATAACTTTCTGATTAATTATTGAAAATGAATTCTGTTATCAATACATAAATTTAGTACATTCTCTTCTTTATACTGCTTTGGTATAGATGCAATATTAAGGGAACATAGGGTGTTCTCCTACTATGATCTGTAGTTTAAAATTATGTACTCTTTGCAATTCTTCAACATCTTCCTGTGCATACTTAATTTTAAATATGTGCCTTCACTGCCCTTTCTGTTTCTCTAAACACAGCTCCCATGAGTGTAACATCACTACTCCTAGTCATCCTGTCATTTGGATTTATGCAAGTGTTATCTGAAATGACTTACGAACTTTCAAAGGGATGGTGTTTCCATCTTCTTATCAAGTCCGTGGTCCTGCCTCATGAAAGACAATAGTAGTCCCATTGTCTTTATTATTCATACAATGACTCCTGTAACTCATGGTTTAAGATGTCAATATAGACATGCACATTTAGGAACATATCTTTAGGCAGTTTAGATAGTTGGTGTTTCATCAGACTAAGATAGTAGTTGAAGAATTATTTTTGCTCACAGTTGCTGTATGTTTGTGTCCAGGTTTTTTTTGGTCAGTGTTTATACTGTGGTACTCAGGAGAATTTTTTGCAAACAGAAATTTCAATTTCATCACTGAAGCCCTTGCTCAGCATCAACTAAGAGCTGATTCTTTGAGCAGTCCTCTTGAAATCCACTGCTTCCTGATGATTAAGTTGCACTTTGCCATGCAAAGCTGAAATTAAATCCAAATGATCCAAATTAGCTGAATGGACTGAAGATGTAGACACCAACTTAAAAGAGAATTTGGATATCTCTGCACAGCCCCAATCAGAGGGGAGCTGGCATGAATATGTGCCACTTCATTTGTGCAATAAACACTGGGTCGAGTCAGAGGGATTCCTGTGGCTTTCTGTAGCAAAGGCACAGGCAGACCAACCTAGTGGCTTCCTGTGAAAGCGTGGAAATGTATCTTTTGTTTGAAATTAGCCTGAGAGCTGCCTGAATGCTAAAGATGTTTAATTATTTAAAGATGCTTAAGCAAGTCAGTTGCCTAAATATGTATGTGGGGAGGCGGGGAAGAAGAATAATGACTATAGGATTTGGCCTAATATACTTAGCCTGGGTTTTTAAATTTTTACATGTATATTACTGGCTTTTTTTACATATATATTACTTACTTTGTTGCCTTTCTACAGTAATTGGTGGATGTGAATCAGAGAATAAGCTTGAAACCTGATATTATAAAGCTTTAATAGGACAATTTCTAGTCAGCCATGTGAATACCACAGCTGTGCTCGGGTCAGAGAGGCTTTTAGGTTGTTTGTCTCCAAGTCTGACAGAAGATTTACTTGCCCTTGAGTCCATCTAATCAAATCATGATAAAGTAGATGTTATGAAACATAGATCACCCTTTAATAACCAGCTAAGACTTTGTGACTACAAAAGGTAGTTGTCTATCCTATATTAAATCAGATAAACGTGCTTTTCACATCACCTTTTTAACTGCTTTTGTTTTCTGCCATGGTTATACCCAGATGAGGAACTGAGTAAGTCTGCCATGAGTTCAGCAAGTACTAAGGTAACCCGAGTCTTTGCTGAAAGACGTTATTTATTCTATCAATATTTAATGTGGAGCAACTACTGACCTGCATAATTTAATAGAAATGGGTGAGCTGCTCCCTGAATACCTCTAATGCTCTCACGTTCTAGCAGCAATGTAAACAAATAAACACCAAACACTGTGTTGTGGGGGAAAAGCGTGAAACAAGCCAAGAGTACTTGGTACTGCACATAAATTTTCCTGTCTGTTTTTCTGAAATTCCTTTGGGGGCTCATCAGTGTCTCTGAGCTAGTTGGATGCTCAGGGGCTCTCCTGGCACACTGAGGTTGGTTCCCAGCACTCAGTATGTGATGTGCCTTCTCAGGCATACGTTAGCTTCTGCTGGGATTTGTGGTTCTCCCCCCGGTGAGCCCCTGGCAGACATCAAGTTCGTCATCCTAAGCAGTGGGATGAGACTTGGTCAGTTTGCCCTTGGTAGCATTGCTCCTGCCCAGCCTTCTTTGTGCTTTATGGGCTCTGAATGCTGAGGCAGCTTCTGAGTCTCTTATGGCGGCTCTTTAAAAGCATCATTTACAGTTATTACTCTAACTACACCAAGATTAGGTTTATTTCTCTGAGCTAGAGTTAACCCTGAATATTATTCGAAACAAACTCTGTGAAGTCATTATCTATGCTGCTTTGCCTGTGTGTCCTTTTTCCCAGATGTCTTAATCATCTGGAATTATTTGATTCAGTCTGTGATCTAAAACTGCTCATTTGACCCTTTGTTTCTCATGTCAATACCCTGCACCTGTCCTTGGAAATTCAATACCTTCTTCTACTGCAGATAGTGCTTCCTTTCTCTGTCAATTGTACGTGTGGCTGATATGAGAAAAAATAGAGAAATGCCATAAACTGTATAGCCATGTGATAAAAGGGTTTATCTTGTCCCTTTGCCCCCAGTCCATCTGACCGCTGCTGCAGCACCCCACAGCAGTGAACTAGGAGCTGCCAGTAAAAATTACAATAGGCAAGATCATTTCTTTCTGTGTCATGTGAAATTCTCACAGATACTAATTGCTCCCTTGCAGGTGCTGTGAAGGGAGTAAGATTCTCTCAAGGGCTGTTAAATATGAGCATTTTTATGTCAAGGATATTATAGTATTCTCTCCCACAGGAAAGAGAGAACTTTTTTTCAATGCCATTAACACTTAGTTCCCGAAAAGATTGAGATCATAGACTTGAAACCATAATAATGTTTAGCATTAAAGAACTAATTTAATTTATAAACAATTTATTGACTTTTAGTGAGCTCTTTATACCAGGAGTCCAGATTCCAAAACCTAGTGCAGTGAAGTACTTTGCCAAATATATATTTCAAAAATTTCTAAAGAAGATAATAAAGTCATTAAATGGTAAAGATTTAAGAAGACCTGCATTACTCACAAGTGGTCTGACATTCTTGTGTTATAGATTAAAAGAAAACTCAATGCTATTCCTCTCTGTATCTCATTTCATATAAAACTTGTTACATATATATACTACCTAGCACACGAAGTACTGCAATCTACTGCTGCAATCAAGTAAAACTCCTTTCAGGGCAAAGGATCAGTACTCACTTACTAGCTTAGTCTAATATTGTATCAGAAAAAGTTGTGTAGTGAGTCACATTGCTGAAAAGGCTGTACAAAACTCATTTATTTTGCCATTAATATTTCTTCTCTTTCTAGGCTGTCTTAGAAAACTCAATCCCTCTGTGTCCATTTCAAATCAGTGTTCAGACTGCTGGTGTTTCTGGCTTGCTTTCTGAGAAGACAAATGTCCAGCACAGTTGTAGGAGAGCAGCCCCATGACTTGAAGTCCAGTTTTGCTCCGAAAAGCACCAGTCCGTCACCAGTTCTTGTAAGGCAGCAGTTGTGCGCTTCATGGGAAAGTTAATGCCAGTGTTTATCCTCGCATCTCTGTGCTGAGTCCACGCTGTTATCTTTGTTGCAAAAGCATCTTTAATTTAAATATAGGCATATTCCAATAAGGAGACACCTCTATGCCAAAGAACTTGTAAAGGGTCAGTAGTACCAATTCTTATTGGTTATTAATATTTAATATTTATTGGTTATTCAGCAGAAATGCACGAAGTAGTTCAGTGCTATTTTTTTTTTTTTTAACTGAAGCATCTGTTTGTGATTCCTGAGTAGATATCAGGTATCTGAGCAAAACAGAGTTTCAGTGCCTCATTAAAACCAAGTTCCAAGTGACAGCAGATGGAGTTGGAGCTGGGATTAATTGTTAAGGAAAGTGAGAGCCTAGGGTGTTTTGTTTCAGTTTTACGAATCAAACCTCCTGCCCTAGTTAACACTGAGATATTTGGATTTGATACAGATTGATAAGGAGATTACTGTAATAAAGGGGGATAAAGAGCAACCTCAGATCACCTGATTAGGACCTGATTTTATTCACTGTAACATGAAAAAAATGTTAGTAAGGACACACTGAAAGAGTACCCAGCTATGGCAAAGTTTGCTTTGAGAATTTATTAAAACTAGTATGTAAGGATTTATGGGTTAGAAATAGAGGGAGTTCAAAATTTGGAGGATCTACTGAGTCTTGTTTAAGAAAGTTACGATTTCTCTTTCTGAAGAAAGTAAGAGGCAGGCATTATGTCTTGATGAAGAGTGAAGAAAAATGCTGGCTTTGTAGAGAGGGTCTCTGATAAAAAGATTTTAGTTAGGTCTTTCTATGGTAATTCAAATGTCTTTAAAATTCAGGTTCCTGCACTGCATGAAGGAAAAGAATTTCCCACCAAGAATGCCTGTTCTGCAAGATGTGACATCTGAGTTTGGGTTTGGCTGGGAGAGCCATTATACAGTGCTGGCTACCCAGAGATTTCCCCAACATGAGGAGTTCTGTGTTATACACATCCTAGAGCGCAACTGGAAATAATAAATTCCTGCTGTTACATGCCCCTGCATGCACAGGCTGACCTCAGTAAGAAATCATACTTGTTTAAATGCTTTTACTGGTTCAGTTTTGGAAATGCTTTGTAGTGCTTTTGACAAACCAGCAAGCCAGCCCTTCAGCACAGGAGCTGTGGCAGGTCCCTCATCTTAAAATAATATATATGATATTGTAGCATAGGTACTTAGGTCTAAAGGTGACTTTTTTACCCAGAGCAGAGTGACAGATGTTCATGAGTGAACATGCTTGGTAATGTTCCCTTTTTGCTGTTGTTCTGTCTCCGAGGAGGAGATCCTCCAATTTATTATTCCAGGATATGCCTCCCACATCAAGTGTCCCTGCACAGTACGTCTGAGGGAGGGTAGAGGCTGTGCTGTCCATTGCCATAAAAATACAGTCACTCAGCTTGCTGGATTACATACACAACACAAATTCACTCATTTAAACAGAATTTTGTTTTATTTGGGATTTTTTTATATTCGGTTTTTACCTTTGAAATCAAAATTGAAAAACTCATGATTTCACACAATTTCTGGCAGCATTAATCTTGATGACAGATGAAAAAGTAAAAGGAAATACTCCTGATTCAGACTAATAAGAGACGAGTGTCTTCCTTGCTTATGCTGTATGTTAGTCAAGGCAAAATAACTTTATTCATCTAAATTACAAAGCAGTGATTCTTGTGTGTTTATACATACAGTAGATTATGCACGTTTGCTGGTTTATTTTAATTAACACTTGTGAAGCTTAACTTGAAATTTTTCACGCAAAATCTTTAGTCTCTGATTATACGCAATGGCTCATTCAACAGATGCAGATGTAACATTTTTAAAAGATCTTTAATATAGTTTATGACCCTTTCATTTTTAGCAGAGGTATTATTCGATCTATACCAGGTAAAATGGAAAACTGCCTTGGGAAATACCATACTGTAGTGAATAGAAGAGAAAGCTAATGATGAAGAAAACTAGTTGTCTTGGGTAAAATAAAAAATTCTGTAAGTGCTGATGGACACTACTTTTTTTTTTAATAAGAAGTATTTGACTCACATTGTAATCCCTAAATTGCCCTCAAAATGCATGTATTGGCCTGAGTGCTTATTTTACACTTTTGAAATTAATCCCCTGCTCATTCCCTCTGCTGCAGTGTAGATAAAATAATGCAGTAGGCAAAATTAATTTCTTCTAAGTGAATGTATACTGAAAAATGCTTTCCAGATGCTGACAGCTTTCAGTTCATCAGATCAGACTAGAGCTATTCCAAAATCAAGCCCCAAAACTTGTACAGTATGTCTGCTGAGTCCTTAACACCAGTTTTCTGTTCTCTCTGCTCCTATTACACTTCATTAACTGCAAAGTTAGACAAAGCACAAAATATCAATGGTAATTTTACATTTTAATTGTGTTTCACCTGGGCTTGGAGGTTGCTAAAGGTAACAAACACCTCAGTAGGTCAGCCTGTATGATGACAAACTTGTTTTCAGTGCTCTCTACCAAAATATTTTAAAATTTTTCAAAAATAAAATACTTAATTAAATACTTTCACCTAAGTATTTAAAATAAGAAATGCCTTTAAAAGCAGGCATTTGCTAAGAAAAAAAAACAAAACAGAATTTCATCATCAGATACTTTTCAGACAGTTGCAAACATGTAGTCTTTGTTGTCATAATCATACAATCTTGAAAAAGCTAGTGTAACTTGAAACAAGTAAGTTATTTGTTCCTAACGTAGATTAAATACTTCCATGCTTTTAGTAGCACAAAATAGCTCCTATTAAAGTCAATAGGGAAATGCAGTTCAGTTAGGCAGGATCAAAGCTTGAAGGAATACACTATTTCCTTCTTACTTGTGATGCTCTTCATAAAACATTCAATTTGCACCCTTTGTGCGTAAGTAGAGGCTCCTGAGAGAGAGCTTTGTTCCAGCATCAGGAGCGCACTGCACTGTCTCTGGTTGCAAAACCACTTTAATCTGGAGGTGACAAACAGGAGAGATTAATGGCTTCAATTTGGACACACAGAGCCAAGTGCCACATGAATTCTTCAACAAAGGCAGCACATGATTGCCCGGGATTTAAGAGAGAAAATATTGACTTGGTTCATGAGTATAAAATATACATTATTATATAGCTTCAGATATTTTTAATATCACCATAGAGATGGGAATGCTCTGTACACTGCAGTGCCATATCAGCAAAACTGCTGAAGTGTCTGTTTAGGGAAATTTCATGAACTTCAACAGCAGAAGACGGTTCATTAAAGGCATAGATAAACTGAGGGTTTAGGCAGATGTTTAAACATTGGAGTAGTTGTTACATGTTTGTTTTTACAAGCAAACAGTAACGACACAGAGAGGCTGAGTGATTTCTCCTATATTTTCCAAGAAGTCTGTGGATGAAAAAGAAGCTGAACCAAATTTTCTTGTGCTTTAGACCCCAGATTAGACTGGTGTGACCTACAAAGTCACCTTAAAATGCAGATAATGTCAGCATTCCTATTTGTTGGTGCAAATCCTGGTAGAATGGAAAAAAAATCCAGTCTTTTTACCAGTAGGGGTTTTTACTAGGCATCTTTTTAGACAGATATTTTGGATAAGATACTTTAAGCTAGTTTTATCAACAAAAGTGGGTGACTTTTAATGCAAAAATAAATTTTAAAAGTTTCAGACATCCCTTCGATACATCTATGGATATTTTTCCTTGTCTTTTTGTTTTTAGAGACTATTTGACTCTTTTCTGCAAAAGATGAGAAAGACGGGCTAGAATTTTAAGGGAGGTTATAGAAATGATGTTGATAGATTTTAATTGCTAGCCAGTGTGCTGTCCTTTAATAAAACCTTTTCTTAAGTCAATTAAAATAAAAGGCTTAGAACACAGAAGGGTGCAAAGAGGTGAGAAGAAATGATGTATGGACATATTAGCTGGAGAGGTGTAATATTCATTTGCAAAGGCACAACGGAATGCAATGGTGATGGGACAAAAAAACCTCCCCTCATCTTCCTGTTAAGCTGGGAACATAGGAAGATTTTTCCATGGTGATTGACGTGTTGCAAGAAATGCAGTTAAGACTTTCTGAAGATTATCTGGTGACGTGTGAGACTGAAACCAAGAAACACTAAGCACCATTCAGGCCTCTGTGATGGTGTGACATACTCAGCACTTTTACAAAACCAGGCCATTTAATTATAGCTGGGAGGCTAGGGAAGGAGAGTTTGAAAAATCTTAGCCAAAAGCCTTAAAATATCAAAGGGAAATAAGTCTAAAAGTTAGAAGTGAGAAGTTGACATATGGTGCGATGATTTTTGGGTTGGTGTCAGTTGTGCAGGTTGATTGGAATTAAGTAGAACTCTAACAATACTGGGAAAGCAGGTGGATGGACCCAGCTTCTTCCCTCCGCAGTATTAACTGGCTGTCTCAGAAATAAGTGGTTTTTTTGGAAAATAGCTGTGGACTAACAAAATTTTTTACTGGACTTGTGAGGGCCTCTCTTTCCTATTGTGTCTACAGATTGCAGTTGAAACAATGAGAAAGAAAAGGCCAAATGCAGAAGATACAACAGCTCTTTGTTAGCTAAATCACCAACAGTAAGAAGTCAAAGTTAAAAAAACAACAAAGCTACAAAAAAACCCCACCCAAACCCAACTGACCTTATGATGACAGAGCTGTTCAGTCCAAGAATCCCTTAAGCTGTCTGCTCTATGACACTCCAAGGCCAAAACAGAGTCTGAATTTTACATCAAGACTGCAGTGGTGGAATATTTTTACAGTGGCTTTAGTTCATCTCCATCAGTTCTTCCACTGATACTGCTGGAGGTTTTTATAGTACATGGCTTTGAGGCACTGTACTTTGATGCTCAGTTTCCCTCCTTCCTGAAAATAGAAAATCCTGCTGCCTTTGGGAGAAGAAGTTGGCTCAGAAAAGAATTATATTAGCATGACATATATAAAAATATAAAAATAAAGAAGGGATTTTCCTGAGAGAGAACAATGAACACTCATTTGCTGTCTCATGGAGACATTTTGTAACTCTGGAAAATCGCCACATGACTTACATGCTGCTGAAGTCTCACGTGAAGGCCCACTGTTCTGTCTCTTTTGCTTGAATGGTTACTTGGAATGCAAATTCCTTGCCTGTCCTGTACCTGAAGCAGCTAAAACAGGGTAGAACTACCCCTGATTTTCTGATATATGATCATGTGTGCACACTCAGGCAGTTTCTGCAGCAGTAATGGAGGAACCACAGACTACAACTATGTTTTCTGCCTGACATTCTTACAGCATCTGATCCTTTACTTTGATAAGAAAGCAGAAAAAGAAAAGAAAAAAAAAACCCCTCAGTTCCCCAGTACCTCCCTCCACGTCCAACTCCTTCATGTCACCATCACAGTTGTGTGAGCAACTTTCATCCAGCCTTGGATCCAGGAGCAATGTCTCCTCTTGTCTGCAGAAGAGCTGTCAAGGAAACATCTAAATGTGTGTTGATCTGTTATGAACATGTGGCAGACTGCTGGCAAGCAGGTCTCTAGTTGAATGGAAGTCAGTGACTCTTAAAAAGAACCTATTAAGTACAGGAAAATAAAAAGCAAATTGAAGATGTCTCTGTGCTTAATATTGCATAAGCTGGCTAACTTGTTCTGAATTTTCTATTTTAAATATTGTGGAAATCTAAATAATCTGCAAATCTAGTTAACAACTCCAGCTTCCACAAGATGCTAATAAATTGGCTAACCACAGTGTAAAATACACGTCAGTCTTAGGACCTTATGAAATAGTTTAATTGTGGGCTAAACTGAAAATAGAAAATAAACAGCAAGTTTAAACAGTGTTTTCTTAATACATTGTATCACATACTCTAGTATTTAGAGAGAAACGTTTTCGGAAAAGGAGAGGAAATGGGATAAATGTGACATCATGAGTAGAGTACAGATGAATTTCATAGACTATTAATCTTTAATCTTTCGAGTTCCTATTTAAGGCTATAAATACATTAATCCAGGCATCAGCTCTTCTCTGCTATCTTGATCATGCAGGTCACAGATGTTGCTATAGTAACCTTGCATTACCAATGCAAAGGCAGTGAAGGATCTGGCTATCTAGATAAATAAAATAATTGAGGGGTGCTTGCAACCAGCATCCTGCTTAATATAATGCTTAGATCCATTGAATGAGCACTTGGTCCTGCGTGGATTAGAGCCTTGACTTGGGGAGTATGAAAAAGGCTGGCACTCAAAGCCAATTTCCTGTGGAACAGGTTAGTAATTAGAGAGATGCTCTTCACTGGGAAAGCCCATGAATTGTGGCACAGATGATGTTCATTTGTTCCTGTTGTCAGTCACACTGTCAGACAGACTGCTATGGAGCCCGTGTGTGGAACCTGCTCTCTAGAGGCAGATATTGTTTTGAAAACCAAGAAAAGGCGGTTTCTGTGAAGCTGAGGTAAACCCATGTTTTTGCATGCAGTTGTTGAAGACACAGCCCAATGCTAGCGGGGATTAGATACTTTGTTTTATGGGAGAAACAACCAGATTACAGAGTGGTTTGTAACAGGCACTGTTAAATGCTAGTGCTGGTCTCTCAAGGGGACCTGTCTTGATGACAAAGGAACGAGAATATGCACGTGAGAAGCAACAAAGCTCTCAATCAGATTTGCCTGATCTGAGTTGAATATTTCTGATAGTTACTCCATGGGCTTGAGCCCTAGATGAAGCTTTTTAGGTATGTAGAGGACTCACATGTAGTTTTTGTATAGTGTAGTTTTTTTGTATAGTGAGGAAGCTTTCTGTGAGAGTTGCTTGCTTTTAACCATGCCTCTGAGTTTTCAGAAAGCACTTCCTTCTTGTATGAAATTCTTGTAGGAAGTTTGAGGCTTTTTTCCTGAGTTGATTTTAGTGAAGTATGGCCACTGGGTTCAAAAGTAATGCAGGAATGCAGATAAAGAGAGATAGTAGTGAGTGTAGGCATCATGAAGTAGTGATAATTACTCCATTTTCATTGGAAACGAAGCCTAAAAATATTCCTGTAGCCACAGCTCATCTGTTCTACCAATTGAATTTGCTGGCTAAGCCTGTAAAATACCACTCGAGCCTAAACCAGTGAAATAATGAGTTAAAATTCTGGTCTCCTGTGAGCCTTTGTTTAGCCTTCAGTCCTACAAAGGAAATCTCTCATTGCTTTAGGAGGGTCTCAACTCTTTTCCTTTTTGTCTGGCCCTGAAAAGCCAGATCAGTTTTGCAACTTGCTTTATTGAGACTGTCAGCCCGCTCCCGCTGAGAGGCTGCTGCTGGCCGGGCAGCTTTCTGCAGGGCGAGCAAGGCAAAGAAAGATTCTGCATCAGAAATTCCACTTGTATTGCTTTCCTTGCCTCCTTCCCAGCACAAAGGTGGTTTTGTTTGTGCTCAAGAACCAACTAAAAAGTTTGGCTGTGAAATGAGCTCTGCTCTGGAGAAAGGGGAAGGGGTGGAACATGTAGCATGCAGCTTGAGACACGAACTTGTACCCACTCCCTCCTCCAGGTCACGGGCTGGGGATGGCTGTTGCATTAGTGGTTGTTGTGTTCATTCACACAGATACAGGGCAGCTCATGAGACAGCAGTTGCTGGCCTGAATCCTTGAAGAAGTAATTTAATAAGTTGGAAGATTCTATTCTGATTCTGTGATGTAATTAGATAGGAGAGAGCTTGGGGAAAAAAGTGCTTCCGCCTTGTTGGTGGGACACAGGGAATGGTTAGTTATTTGTAATTTGCTCACATTGGTATTTGTTTCAATTCAGAGTATTTGGTGCTGCCAAAAGTGGGAGAGAGGAAAAGCACTTCTCTTGCAGCTGGCATCCACTTAGGCCTCTCAAGGTGGTCATTACTTCAGCAGACTGAATAATGTTAGACTCATGGAAATAAAAATTCTCCCAAAAGTTCCCACTGGTGTACACCTTGGTGTACACTCATTCAGTGTATAGTGTATCAATCTCTGCTGATAAAATAGGTTCTACCCCTGAAAAGATCTTATCCATGTTGTTTTTTTCTTGTTTAACCAAGGATTTGCAGGATCAGGAAAGTATCCACATTGTTTTACTTATTGTCAGAGATCAGGGAAATTTTTGTGTGTATTAGTCTTATGAAAATGTGGTCTTGGACAAAGCACTACTGAGCACGTTTCAGGGTTTAGGCTTCAGTGATAAGAGGATAGACATGGCCCCTATATCCAAGGCAGTTGGGTACCAGAATCAGATAGGTGACTGAATGTCTGACTCCATGCTTAAATCCCTTAGGCAATGATAGAGGAAGCTTGAAGGAATTTGTGTATTTCCTCTTGCTTCTGCAAAAGACAGTGTTTTATGTATTTTGAAGTGAAGACAGAATATGTAATGCCTTTGTAAGAAATGTTAGTGAAGTGAGTGTTGCCCAGTGTCAATCTTTATGGGCTTGGTGCCCTTTGTCAGTCTCAGGCCTATGGAATTTGCAGCATAATCAGCCACATAATCCCAACAGCTTGGTATGTTCAAACAAAGGTGTGGGATACACAATGTATGCATAGTTAGCTGGACAGTATGCTTCTGGTTTTTTGGCTAAAACTGGCTCAGAGAACTGACCTTTGAACCTGGTGTGTGATACGGCAAGTGAAATGCTGGCTTGGGGTGGAATGGAAAGAAAGCACAGTCATTAGGTTCCTCATTGCAGCCTGATCTGAGAAATGGAAGAGGCTGTGCTCTGGGGAGCTGCTTTCCATCAGAGGAGCACACCAGCTGGACTGGTTCATCCCAGGGCTGCTGCTAAATCTTCAAAAGACCTCACATAAAAATCTACTTATAATGGAGTGACGAAGGGCGGAAAGAAATAAAGGGTGAACAAACCATTTTATTTAAAAATTAGTTCATGCTTTCAGTGAAGGTCTAATTTTCCCTCTGAGCTTGCCAACATCTAATTCATATCACTTAGAATAAAATGACTTCTGGGTGTAAGGAAGATTTGAATTGTCTTCTCTGTATCGCTAAATAATGATTGCTTGGGGAGATACAAAATGTAAATTGAAAATGAATAAGGTATAGCTGGTAATATGTTAGATGCATTATCTCCAACCCGAGGCTTTCAGTCAAAAGAGAAGGTCATCTGTAATCGTTAAAGAGCACTGCAGCTGGTACTTATATTTTAACTTTTTCTCTTCTTTGAGTTGAATTTTCTCCTCATAACCAGTGCAACACTTTTCTGAGGAAGCATGTGCCATGACTTTTTAGACTGCCTAAATTATATTCTTTCGTTGTATAGTTTATGAGACAGAGGATGCAGGGGATTTGTACTTTTCAGAATGACTGATCTTCACTAGTTTTCTGGAAATGTGTGATTTTCCCCTTTGCTTTCTTTTCTGAAGAATCTCACTTTGTACAGTTGCTATGTGAACAATTCAAAGCATGAAAATATTAAGCCTCCTTTCTCTGTTCCTGGATTGGAATTGATTTTTTCTTTTCTAGATACATCATTACAACTTACCTTGCATTACACTGAGTCAGACAACCATGTAGAAGAGGTACTAACTGGTCCCATGAAGTACCCCTTGTGCTTTGCTGAATGGCAGAGGACATGTTTCTTAAACTTGAGCCTCATTTTTAACATTTAGAAAACAGGACTGGAATTACTGAGGGTAACAGTGCAAACTCTCATTACATGCAGCAAATCCTAGTCAGTTGGGGCAAGATTTTACTGGACAAATATTATGGAGGGAGAGGAGTATGGCCTACCTCAAATTCCCCTTCAAATATTCCCAATGAGAACAAGCAAACTGAAAGCAGATGGAAACTTCTCTCTCTTGTTTGCTGAAGTGCAGTGGGATTGGTTGTAGTGGGTCTCCTTGTAAACCTCCTGGCCTGTCTTCCCATGAAGCAAGAGGGAATCTTTGAAGCTTTGTGTCTCCTGGGGCTACAGCAGTTCTGCATTTCTGAAGTTAGTGGCATTAACCATCCACCAATGAAGTGCATAAGCAACAGTGGGATTTGCTATTTAATTGAACTCTGCTTTTCTAGTTGTTAATTATGCTCCTTCTATGGTTTTTCGTGTTTAAGCTGTATCATTACACTTAACAGAATGTTTGTTGTTACCTGCTGTGATTTTAAATAATTCATGATACTAATATGCAATTAGGAACCATCATAAGTTTTCCCTGGAGAAAATCAAAAGTTGCTTTGCTGGCTTTGTGTCGTTGAAGGTGAATGGAAGGCAGTTTCTGGCTTCGGTGGTCCTTTATCAGAAAGGAAGTTGTGAATCAGCCAATAAAATGAATGTACACATCATGAGAGTATGGTATTCACAGTATATTTAAAATATTTTTATGAAATTGCTTGCTGAGCTGGAAGTAATCCAAGTAAATCAGCCCTGCACCTCTGTAAACAGCACTGTCTTGTGCTTTCAGTTAATTTTTTCCACAGATGTAGTCAATGACAACACAGTGTTTATCCTATGGCAGTGTTACTGCAGCTCTCAATTTCATTTTGTTTCCTTTTCTTAATGCATGGCTTTACCAAATCTAAAAATAAAATCTTATTTTCCCATCATAACGGGGATTTTCTTACATAGGTTTTGTGAGTTGCCCTAGAAACAAGAACACACTAAATTTAGGTCAGAAAAACACTGAAGTTAGGTCAGAAACGTAAGTGTCATGCCAATCATTGTTGTCTTGGTTTCTTTGGTTCCATCTTAATAATAGATAAATTATATGGCTGAGGAGCTCATCTGATAGCTGATACTGGCAGGTGGCTTCTGCACAGATAGGTGTGGCATATTTGTTTTGATGAGAAGAAAGTGAATGGGAATATTCCACGGTGAAAGGTCTCCCTCATCCTGGCACATGCTCTGGAGTCGCTTCTCTCTGCCACTGTCTGTGCTTCATTTCTGTCCCAGGATTTCATTGACTTTATATAGTCTGCATCAGCCAAAATCTTTCAGAGTGAAAGGACAAAATCTTCTCTCTGGCTCCATCTCCACAGGTAGCTATGACATATTTGCCCATTTTTCCAAAAGATGAAAACGCTGGTCCTCTGAACATGAAGCAGACTCATTTAATGTTAATACAAAGGCCATTCCCAAAGGTTAACTGCCTTATAAATAGCCAGATTGTTCCCTCCACTTACTACAAGTTTGCAATCTGCTTAATATATGCACAGTCAGGGAGATGCTGTAAATACAATACTAAAAGCAGACGCTTGGAACTATTGCTCTTGCTTCTCTTCAGCTTATGCAACTGTTTGCAGTAGCTTGTTGCCAACACAACTGCTGTGTCCTAGTACTTTGGGCTTCATCTTGTAAGTCTCCTGAATATGCTGTTCCCATTCCAACACTTTGAACAGATCCATGTGAGGAGGTTTTGCAAGACCAAGTTGTTAACTGAAAGCCACAAATACACCACCACCTGCTTAATTCATCAGTCTAGAACTGAGCTAGCTCATGAAGTTATGCCAGCTGGAGTCCTGGCTAAAAAAAACCAAAAATCCTGGTAACCAAACATTTTGACCATCAGAAGCCTGGACCGCAAAATCTAATCCAGATAGGTCATTCCACCTTCTCCCCTTGCAAACAACTGAAGCTCCTTCTTTCAGAGGTTTTTCAGTGAGTCTTGATGATCTTCCAACTGCAGCTTTATATCCATTGATAGCTGTTCTCATTTGCCTATTCCATTTGCAACCACAGCCATCTCTCTGCAGACAGATGCAGAAAATCTCTGACAATAAGTAACATTCTTGCTCCACAACCATGTAAGTTGATAGAAGGTGATGAGGTGCTCCAGGAAATTGCAACTCTCATAAATTCCTGGGACTGTGCTCGAGGCATAGTGTAATCTCTGGTACCTGTCTGCCACTGCTGATCTCCAAGTATACCTTATAAAATTACAACCTAATGCTCTAACAAAGTGTAAGAGGGAAGGATGCATTTTATGTAAATTCAGTCAGCAAGTCTTTGAAACTAATTGCTTAAAGTGAGTGGGGAAAGCTGATGGAGTGTGATAGACATACAGAGTTTTTTCCCTGCTTTTAGAATAGACAGTGTTGATTAACTGGGCTTACTATAGCACTGCATATATCAACTAAGCATCAAATTGCTTAGTGGATGAGCCTGCTCTGTGCATGAACTAAAAAGGCCATGCTCTGGATGATATTACAGATGTGAATTTAGGGAGTTGTGGAGTTATACTTCTGCAGAGAAAACCATTGGTTTTGGTGAACTTGGTATTGAATTGTTGTCCTGGCCTAGTGTCAATATTTTATTTGTAAAAATGGAATTAAACACACACACACACAAAAGTGTAAAGCCATACCTACAAAATAGACCATTTATTCTGAAAAGTCTCAGGCTTGGGAGTAACGCTAGGGAAATCCTCCTTCCCATATGCTCCTCAGCATTGGTACCCCTGAGAGGTGTCAAAGGCTTGTCTGTCAATCAGCCTGCTGGTTTACATGCCAGTTCCTGTTGATCTTTCTGGTTTGTGCTTGTTAGATGTGCTGACTTGTCTGTTAGAACAGCCTCTGATCTTTCTTTAGGCCATTCTGGACACATCCACCATTCTGCAGTCATGGCTTGCACACCTTGTTCCTGGTAGAACACCTTGCATTCAACCACATTTACATATTTATAGAAAGTCAGTGATTTCATTTCCACACTTGCTGGAGGTTAGAGTTACAAGTTAGAGTTACGTGCTTGATCTAGAACTGGTATTTGCATAGATGTCTACATGTATTTGATAGCTGAATAAAACACATCATTGTGCCTGCTGTAGTAGGTCAGATCTGCTGTTCTCAAGTATGTTTGAGTGCGTGTCATGGATCTATGCATACTTCCTTTCAGCACGAGAGCTGGGTACTTGCCGTTGACTTGTGTTCTGTTCCCTGCAAGATACCTTGACCTAGTTTTAATGGAGAGAAGGTTTTTACAGACTGGATAGACTATTTCATGCTGTGCCCTGTGGACATGTATAAATCCCTGGCCACTTCCATGAGCATTTCACTGGGGTGGCTGGTGGATATGTGACAAAACGGAAAAGGTCAAAGGATAATGCAGAGCAAGAAGCAGTTGAGAGAAATGAACTCACAAGATAACAACTGATCTTAAAAGATTATAATAAAATGCAACTAGTATGAATTAAATAAAAATATATTTTTTCCAGAAACAAAACTAACTTGAATGGATGAGCACTAGTGAATTAAAAAAAATAAATAAATCTCATTAAAATTATCTAGTATGTCTGACTGTAAGCACCTGGCAGGGAACATGTAACAATTACGTTTCTTTGGAAAAGTTGGTCTTTGGAAGACTCAGGTTTCAGTGGGACTCCCTTAACTGGAAAGAAAGGATGGATATGAGCCTTTGATGAACGTGCACAAGGTTAGGTAGCAGTCACAGCAGTCTCTGTGTGGGGCAGAGAGCCAGATGCATCACTGTTACATAAGCCTGCTGACCTGCATATAGAGCTTTGTGGTAATTGGAGTTTCAGAAAAATAAATCCTGTTCAATTTAGCTAACATGAAGATAGAAAATCCAGGTATGTTTACAGTGGGAAACTCCACAAACCATGTTATTCCCTAAAGGGCTTAGTTTTGAAATTTAAATTGTGAAGGCTCAAATACTTGGGACAAAGGATGGGTGAGGAGGCAGTTAATGTGATGCAAGCTCAGTCTGCTGACTAATGGTACGATATGTATATTTAGGGAATGGGACCACAAGATGTGTTGCACACCAGCCATAACAGCCTGTTTATTATTCAAGTGGTGCAGCATGAAAAAAAGGTCATGCCAATGTGCAGAGGATTTTTATAGATTACTTTTATTTGATTGTATTCTGATTTGAAATGAAAATTAGTTTTTTCCATTCTTACTGAATAAAAAAGAATATTTTCAGTTGGAAGTGACCTACAACAATCATCCAGTCTGAAGGTAATGATATCTAGAACTAGAAATATCAAGCTCCAGGGTCTCCAGCTTGAGGAATTCTGTCTGGATCCTCCGGCTGCCTAGGGTGCCAAGGAGTTGCACATTTCCAGATCTTCCAGACTCTTGCTTCTTTTCTTTCTGCCTGGTGAGCTAACAGAGCTGACAGCCTTGGAGTTTATGGGCAGAGATATAAACTCTGCTCTGAGTTTCTTGGCAGCTTGCCTAATGAGATCTGTAGAGAAGCCAGCAGCTTAGGAGCTCTGCAATCTCTGAGATAATCCTGGAGCAATAACTTCTTTCTAACTCCCACTCTCTGTCAACTTGTCAGGAATACACTTGAAGAACAGGGAAGAGGACCTGGCAGGAAATAGGGTGTGATTTCTGCAGTGTCATCAAAGTCAAATGTGCCATTAAAAATGTTTCTGACCACTTTTAGTAACCCCACGCAGAAATCCTAACATGTCAGCATCTGATGGTGGAGGTCCTGCATCCCTTTGCTTTAGATGTCATGGGTACAAAGCTCAGTGAGGTAAAAAAGAGGACAAAGAAATATTTATACCATTCCAGTATCTTTGTAGTTGGGATGTGGGTCACCTGCAGCTCTTTGCAGAGTGCTAGCCTGCCTGTAGTCAGATGACCTACAAACCCCAGTTGTCCTAAAAGTACTGGAACACATGGTTATTCCAGGAAGGCTCTTCACTGACATAGTTGCTAGAATGATGGTGCTGGAAAAGTAGGTGAAATACATGTTGGTACTGTGTTTTTTCCTTTCTTCCCATGCTCGCTTTAGGATTGACCCTGAGGTCTGTGTCTGAGTAGAGATATTGGTCCAAACAGTGTGCACAGGAGAATTGTCCAGGCACATGTGTGCCCCAAGCACGCACTCAAAATTCAGTATAGATATTGCCAATGTGAGTTCTAGCCTCCTAAAAATTGCTGTAATTTTTGTTTATAATCTACAGCTACAGAGTGATGTTTTAGCAGCTGTGGAGCCCTGGAAGGTGAGCATCCTCTTGCTTTTCCTAGACATAGAGCTGGAGGATGGTGGGCCCTATGGTTCACTGCCATGACTATGGCCCCTGCAGGGTGAATTAGGACTAATGATGCAATGCAAAATTGTCCAAATGACAGAGAGAATCTGGGCCACTGCATTCATCTTGTCTGATCTCCAAATTTTTCAGTGCTCAGGGGGACAGGATTATAATAAAGTTTGACTTCCTGCTATGTAGGTCATATGCTGCATGCTGAATCCTTCATCGCAGGGGTAAAGCTGGACCAAGGAAACTTGATTTGCCTCTGTAAATATCCATGGGAATAGCAGATGTTTTTCTTTTACTGAATAATATCCAAGGAGTTTGATTTGTGATAAAACCATCTAGGCTTTTACTGTTGCTGGTACATTAAAATAAGTTGCAGTAACTGCAACTTAACTGCAATGTGTTGCAGTTATTAAACTCTGCAGTCTTTAGATTGCTGCAGCTGGGCAAGATTCACTGTTTGGTCTGGAGGCTTTAGGGGTGACAAGTGGCCTGTCTGCCTCTGCCATGGGATGTTCAATGGTATCATCACCCTCCTGATCCTGCAATCACAGCTGTGCATCCTCTATCTCTGGCAGACAGGGCTGTGGAGGCTGATACATGAATCTGCAGTGGGTTCATCTGGGAACAGAAAGCCTACGATTTGCTCACAGACTTGTAATGATACTGCTTTGATTACTACTTCAAAAAAACCCTAAAATCTGACCTACTCTAGAAGTTATTCTGGCATTTATCAGGACTTTATAAAGATCAGGCAAGGTAAACAGAGCAAAACAGATATTTTCAAACACTTGTGTCTTCCTAGGCTTTTGCTATGGGGTGCAGAGCATCTAGAAATCCTCCTCTTCAGATGCTGCTTAATCTGTTCTGTTTGCAAATACATCATTTTCCCCTGCATGGTTGGGGTAGTGGGATAAAAAATGCTTTGCTGAAATGTGAATTCACTTGCCTGTTTCTCTTACGCTGACAGAAGCAAGGCAAACCTGCTAATCAGTTACTCCCATGACTGTGCATTTTAGGGGAATATATTTCTTTGTTACTGCTGCAGCTCTGTTGTAGCAATTAAAAAAAATGTGTCTAAGGAGGAGGCAATAACTCTGAAAGTGTCTTTGATGACTAAACATTATACTCTAAATATGCAGCGTTGCTGCTGATTTTTCCAGTCTCCTGTGAGTCATAAAATCTTGTCTTGTATTGAGTGAGCTATTCTTAATGACCTTGACTTAAAAAAAAATGCCTGTGACTTCCCCTAAGTCAAATAATTTAAATGAATGGTTTTCTGTAGGATATTTGCAGTGCCTTTCAGATCATTAAAATCCCTGAAGGACAATGGGCGGGTCTGCATTTGAAGGCATCACTGCTGTCCTGAGGACAAAGTCCCTCTGGCCCAAAGGGTGCTGTGCCTTAGGCGAATACAGCCCTCAGTCTTGTGCAGCTGTTACCATGCAAATGTGAATAGAACTGCCTGGGAGGGTTATCTAGGAAAGAGATTGCATGTTCCAGAGACTGAAGGGCTCAAACAGCCTTCACTTCCAAGGGCCTTATTTTGTCCTGCTCGCAATTCATGCTCTTCAATCCCAGCAGTCTTTCATATTTTCATAGCTGTACTTACCACCTTGTGGTAAGCATGTTTTTACAAGATTCATGGCTGTTACCTATTGCAAATGTAGCTGTTCCAGTGGTGTTCTACAGCTGCTCAATGAGAATGATGTTACACATAGCCAGCAGCATGTAATAATGAAGATTTTGATGTTAAGGGTGCTTCCCTGAGAAACTGTAAGCGGAAGGATTTGAAAATAACCAAGTTGAATGCACTTTTATGGCATTTTTTTCAGGGGAGGGAAGCTGTGGAACTCTTGTGGGTCAATCTATCTGTTGCATTTTCAGCACTGGAAGAAACACTGTATGTCCCAGTTGTAATTGGATGCATTATAGTACTAAAGCACACAGTGAATTACATTAGATGTGAAGTATTTGTTGTATGTTGTTCCTACTGTCTGTTACTGTTGGTAATTTCTTGATAATGCTCACTTCTTTAACTTCAGCAATACATGCACATGATGGAGGTTTTCTCCATTTTTGACTTGAAAAGATAATCCTTCTAGAATTTGCTTTTTCATTGTACTGGGTTTTATTGTTGTTGAGAGATGCTTCTCAAAAGCAATGTGCCTGATACACAGAGGGTACCACTCTGTCATCCTGTTTGGACATGTTGTGCTGTTACTGTCTCTATGGTATGATATTAACTCATTTATATTAGCCTTTAAATTATGATTGTCTTAATGGGAGAAATGTAAATAACACTAAGTTCATGTGCATAATTTACCACAGAAAAAGTGTCTGTGTGTTAATAAGTGTTGTTAGATTTTCAAGGCTAATAAAAGCTTTGAGCTGTCTAAATGAGGCAGTGCCATTATAGGAAAATCAAATCAGCAAAGTAAATGGAGTCCTGGGGAAGATCCTTTGAATACAAAGGTGTTTTAATTTTTTCTTATTTTAAATTGGAATAGGGCTACTCCTTATTTAGGATCAGCACTGGGTGAACACTATCTTAAAAAAAAAAAAAAAAAAATACAGCTAGTTTTTCCTTTTGTGTGTGTGTGTTCCAGCAATCTGTGATCAGTCTTCAAGGTTTCCTAGTTTGTCATTTTAAATTGCTGAACTGCCTCATATCATCACGTTTCACCCTAAGCCTCTTGGCAAGCCAGTTATCCTTGGCTGCATGTTCAAGATTTTGGGTTAGCAATTGATCTCATAAGTGTGTATGTTACTGCTGCCTGCCTGTAAAGTTATGGAATATTTGATGAGCAGGAGGTTAGACATCAGGGATCTTCTGTAAGCATTTGCATCTCAGAGCTGCAAAGGCTTGCAGGGACGTTGTTCTAGAAGACGTTTTGTGAAAGCAAGTATATTATATATATTGATAGGCCATTAACAGAAGAAATTAACTCCCAGAATGACGTTCAGCACGGCAGTGAGTTCAACTGTCCATGCACATTTATAAGATTCACATTTGCAAGTCCTCTTCGCTATAGATACCCAACCCTAATTAAGACCCTTAAGTTATTCTTCTCCAAGCAGTGTGAAAATGAGTGTCTCTGTGTCTATGACATTTTTATGAAGAGCTCTGTAGCATTAAATAGCAGCACTGCTTGTATGTTGTATATTGCCCATATTCTGCTGTTAGTGAAAATAATGTATTTTCCATAGAGTTGAGTAAGACAAGGCTCATTTATCTTTCATGAATTCATTTTTCCAGAATTACACCATTCGTTCATAAGAAAAAAGCTGATATAAAGCAAGAGCAATGATGTTGAATGAGATCGATATATGTAACATTGTCTAGTATTTAATACCTTTATTAAGCAGAAAAATGTAGACATGCATAATACAATTTTCTAACAGAAGAGAACATAAATTATTTGTGGTTTTCAGCATTCACGGTTGGTTAGTTGGTTGTTGGGTTTTTTTCCCCTTGGATGCAATTCCTTTCCTCTGAGATATCGGCCAGCTCTGTTGGCCATTGGTTATAACTGGGATCAATATGTCTTCATTGAGAGTTTAATGAGATTCACACCTCTTGAGCTCCAATGTGAATCCATCAAGCAGAAATGCATTTTAGAAGCAGCAATTTGTGAATGAGAAGATTACGTTGAACACTATTTGATCTTCTATTTTTTTACCAAGCACAGAAATCAAATATTTTAGCAAAGATTATGCTCTTGGTTATGTAGCATTTCTTTATCAAAAAGCTGAGGGATCCCATGTGTTTTGTAGCAAAATGCACCTTTGCAACATTTCCTTTCTCGTAATCACTTTCTTTTTTTCCAGGTTTTCTATTTGCAGGTAATCAAAATGAAGATGTTTATGTTTTAAAGTAAGGTACTCTAAAACACATATCAAACAATTTGTTGTAGATACTTTTCTATTAAAGTGTATTCATGCCACAGACACATTGATTTTCTGTAATTAATAGAAATTACAAAATGAGTGGATGCTCATGATTATATTAGTTAGACCAAGTAAAATATCTATAATCTTGTTATAAAATATTAAAGAACAGCACAGGCCCTCTTGCCTGGCATTTTCTCTCATTTGTGCTACTGTAACTCCAGAATAGTGGTAGAAACCAGTGGTGCTTCAGTGGTTCCAAAGACAGGGTAATCTGTGACCCTTGATAAGGGCAGAGGCACAGCAGAGTACTTCTTTTATATTTTACAGCAGAAACTCTCTTCAGCTGTTGCATAGTATCTTCTTCAAATATTTGTTCACAAATAGCAAAAATATTAATTTCTTTGCTAGATATAAAGAAATTTTATTAATTTTTTGAATTTACAATTTCTTCACTTTAAATACCTCTAGGTGCTACAAACTAATAGAAATATGGTAGTTTTGGCCCTGCACATCAGAGCTGAGGTACTGAGGAGCCACAGTGTCCTGGTGACTTCATATCTTTAATGCTGTGTTACATACTGGGGAAATGTTCCTAATATACATTGACCGATTTTATTCTGAAATCACACTGCAGCAGTTGGAAGTGCATGATGGTCCACCACCTATACCCACTTCAGTTATCAGATATTATTTAAATATGTTTTTATGGTGCTATCACCATATTTCATGTCTTTCAGATGATCAGAATAAAATAACATCCTCCTTTTACTCTCTTTGTCTTCTAAATGGAAGGAACTATTTAACTTTGAAATTTTGTGTGCGTTCATCACAGGTGGGCTCAATGATCTGAAAGTAATAATCTTCCCCAATCTAAATGAGCACAGGCACTCTCTGAAGATGCCATAGAGATTTTAGGAATGTGTGTACAGTCCTGCAGCTCTTAGTTTTTTTCCTTACAGGTGTTGTTTGTCTCTCAGATCTCTAAACTGGCATGTTCTTTTCTGACTTTGGTGCACACTCTGAAAGTTTTTGCAAAGCTTTTACTGCTGTACCTCCTTAATGGGAGGAAGATGACTTCTATCCACCCAGTGCCATGCAGGAAATGGAGACTGTGGACCCTGGCAGCGAGCACAGAGCTCTGCTCTCCAAGGAGCTGATTGGAATGGAGGAATCCAGCAGGACAGCTACCTTTAGGAGATGGTCAGTGCTAGTTTTGTTCCGTCAGTATGAGCTGAGGTGGATGAGCTTATCCAGAGCAGTCAATACTATTTTAATCATTGTGTTCTTTGTATCATCTGTCTCTGAAAAAGCTGAGCTGGCCAGGGGACAGCAATGGCCTTGGCTGGCAGTACTGGTGCTCTCTGAGCTTCCTTAAAAATGGTAGTTTAGATACTTGAGGGAGCAGACCCCTTGTCCTGTGAGAAGAGGCCAAAGGGTCTAGACTGGTTCACCCTGCAGAAGAGATGGCTTTCGGGGGACCTCCCAACAGCCTTCCTGAAACTGTAAAGAAGCAACTGAGAACCACAGAACCACAGGGAAGAGAGAGCCAGGCCCTTCACAGTGATGCATGGTGAGAGGCTGAGGCACAGTGGGCATAAGATGAAACAAGAGAAGTTCAGACTGGATATAAGAAAAGCATTTCCCTCATGAGGACAGTCCAGCAGTGGGACAGACAGCCCAGGAAGGCTGTGCATTCTCCATCCCAGGAGGTTTTCAAGATTTGGTTAGGTAAACCCTGAGCAAACTGCTCTGACTTTGGAACTGACTCTGCTTTGAGTAGGTTGATCTAAATGACCTTCTGAGGTTCTTTCCTATGATCTTACAGTTTGCTGATACTTAGCACAGGATGAACAAGTGCAGATCTGAAGGACTGGGAGCAGCTAGAACAAATAAATGCTGGTGGCTCACAGAGGTGGTAAAGATTGGAGAACATCAAGTGAGTGCATGAATATGGATCGCTGATCTTTGTTATGCTGCAAATGATCTGGCCCTGGCTTAGAGAGCAGTGCAGAGTCATCACTTTTATGTTTCAAGGTTTCCTTTGAGGTTCCAATGTCACAGAGAAATCAGTTTTGTTTAATGACCTTCTACATTAGCAGTTCTTTGTGTTAGTGACTGAAATTGATTTTGCTTGTGATATGAAGGAGCACAAGCCCAGCCTCTGCATCATTGCTCAACCATGTGCTTTAGTCCTACCAAAGAATGGGAGGCCAGCAAATTTCTGAGCATAGAAATACCCTTGGTGACTCTTAGGTACAGTATTGATAAAGACTCAGCTGGTTTTTAATCTCTGTGATGCATGGTTGGAAACTGCACCTTTGTGCTTGAGCCCTGGAAATGCTTGGTCGATATTTTTCTTTGAAGACCTTTCTTAGTTTCCTCAAGCATTTCACAAGAGAGACTTCCTCCCTGACCAGAGTAATTACAAAACAATTCATTAGTGGTTTATGTTCTACGCTTCTTAGTTAGATAAGTGGTATGAAGAAAAAGAATAAGAGAAGGGTGGAGGATAAATTTGTCAGGGAAATACGACCACAAGGAGCACAAGGTTTCATAAAGACTTCAGGTGGACAATAAAAGGAGGGGTGAATAACTCACATAGAAAGGAGCAAGAACAGACAAAGAGGATGAAAGATGTGTGAAAGAGAATATGAAGAGTCTGACAAATGAGAAAGTACTAAGATGTATGTTTCTCAAGTAGACATCAAGTTTTAGCCAGAGTTAAGTAAGGAGTCAGTGCATCACTGGTGATATTTTACAGTAATAATGACAGCCTCAGTGGAAATTGTAAAGCCTGATATAATGTTTTGCAGGCTTTGAAACCTATCGGAGGTAGGATGCAAATGGTGAATATTTCTATGAGAAGCATCACAGAGAGACTTGCTTGGAAAGTTGGATTTGTGATGGCTGTCATTCCATGAGTTGAGCTTTATCCATGAGACTATTTCTGTAGATCCCTGCCAAGTGGGTTATGAAATGGTATTGGGAAAATGGCAGGGAATGTTATATTTCCATATTGACAAATGAATTTTCATCTTGTATACAAGAAGGAGTAGCAAAAGGGAAAAGCATGAAATGTGCTTTTCACCTTAAATCAGTAAATCATCAGAGAATGTCTCAATATGTTTTGGACAATTCAGTTTCTACAATGAGCTGCCATTATGCTATTTTTGTATGGAAGCACCTGGGCACACTGCTTCCCAAATGCTTTATTTTGATCTTGAATGAACAATAAAAAAAATCCTTAAATTGTGAAAATCCAGGTACTTACCTTATGCTTTTGTCTTTCTTTTTTTGTTTTTTCTTATCCTTCCTCTTGTCCAGGGAAGAATGTATCAGTCACACGGAAGAGGCAGTAGAGCTCTGAAGGAGTGATGAAATGGGTTTTGGCCTGGCGGTGACTGCAGCTGCTACGTTATGGGAAAAAGTGAGAAGTTGCCCTGAGTTACCATCTGAGGCATTTTAGCCACCTCCTGTAGGGGAAGCTGGCCATGCACGCCAACCCAATATGTGGTTTGAGTCTGAGTTTTGTTTTGTTTTGTTTTGTTTTGTTGGGATATAAGCATTTGCATTTTAAAGCAATTACCAAGTTAAGCACAATCTCCGTCTTCACGGGTCTGCTCATGTGGGTATGTAATATCTTCAGCCTCATGTGGCTTTGAGCATTCCTGAAAGAGCCTTTGATCTGAGTTGGGATGTTTAGTGTATATGAGGATGTGATACTTGAGGGTACAAACTGTTTAGCAAATGAAACAGGATGGCATTTTTGCAAGGGTAAATTGGAACTGGGAATGTACTTCATGTGTGCTGAGAGGCACTTGAAACATCAAAGTGCTCTGTCCTGATACTCTGAGTATTTCAACCACATGAATAGGCCACACTGAATTTAACTTTCAGATAAAGCACTTGCAGGCACACATGGTTGTCCTGAAATAGGTGGGTTTGTGCCCACTGGTTGATAGTAGCACATGTGATGCAAACACATTTTGCAACGATGCTGCACAATACAGATTACACACCCACAGCCCCTACTATTCATCTCTGAGTACCATTTGGGAAGGCAGGGAGATGTGAATGCTGGCACCAGACCTGTGCATAAGGGGTCATGTGGGTGCCTCCATCCGTTCTGTCACTGAAGGCACACGGCACTATTGAGTCAGTGGCAGTACTCGTGCTGACCTGAATGGCAGCAGCTGCTCTCAAACTCTCTCTTACATTGTGATGCACTTTCAGTTTTGATAACTATTTTATGACTTGTATTTCCCATTTTTTTTTTTTTTTAATGTTGAGCTAACTGCTAGGACGTGCTGTCTTTACAATGTGTAGCTGCCAGTAATTACAGATATTCTTTGAAAGGAGGCAGAAGAAGAATAAACCGTGGAATCCCAAATCAGATTAATGTAATGTGAATTTCTAGATTACAATTAGTAACAAGATGACAGGTTGTCATGGTAACATGTGTAGCTTAACTACAAGTTCCTAAAATAAAGCAAGGACATATGTGTAGGTTTCTATCCATTTGCATACTATCCACCTGAAAATATACATGATTTCTACAACACTCAGGCAACTAAACTCTACTTCTTTCTTCTTGATTAAGTGTTGAACTAAAAAAATCAGGTCTCTTTCCTAGTATTTATGCAAAATCTCCCACCATAAATTATAAGTGTTGATAATGAAGCTGTCCATTTTGTAAGATCTTAAGCTTTCTGTCTTTTGGTTTCGTTTTAGAACAATTAGTGTAAGGAATGTAGAACACACTTCATTCTTTGTGGTTTTTACCACTTCAATCTGCTTGAAATTCTACCATGTCCTAATATGAAAATTGTCTTACCAATATAGGAAAGTCTATTTATTAATTAAATTGATAGACCAGTGGGTGTGTTTCATGTGGCTGAGGACTGAGAATTAAAATCCCAATTTTACCTCAAATCACTGTAAGAAAGCAGTAAAGTTTTAATGTGAGATTGTTAGCTAAGACAGAGAGCCTAGCTATTATTTTCTACAGGGAAATATTGCCTTACAGGGAAAAGTATTGTCTACTTGTTACAGAGCCTGTTTGAGTTTCTTTCACTAAGCAGAAGTTAATTTGTTTAATGTGCTGTCTGTGGTAGAGGTGCCAGGACATGCTTTACGTGTATTGTCATTTCATGGTAAACCTTCAGAGGATGAAAAATTGGGCACTTTGTTCTGAGTGCTTTATATGCACAATATTGTTTTGGCTAAATTCTTTAGTCAAAATTAAGATGCTGCTAAATTCTGTGAGTAAATCTAATCTTTTTCTGTCACCCTAAATAGACAAGATGGGCAGTGTTACATGGAAAATATGATTTCTTTGACAGTTCACTTATTTATGTATACTTTACCGTATAGAGCATTGGAGGATATTGAAAATACAGCTTGCAGGTTGCTCCTTAAGTAACCTTTAAATCCCAGATTCTGTTCTTCACAGCACTATGGATTGCAAATGCTGCAAGTACAATGATTGACTCTGGCGTGATAATCATGTTACATTCAGAATAATGCAGTTGCTGGGAAACGTGTCACATACACAGCAGAGTTCCCAGGATAAACTGCCTGCTAAGGCATGGCTGGTGTTTGTCCTTGTGGCCTTTTGAAAAGTGGAAAGTCTGATTTTTGTGTTTCATAAATCTACCTGTATTTCTCACTTGCAGATGAAGGTTTTTGGTATTTAAATTTACTGTGGTTATGGGGTGGAGGGAGGGACATGTGCATGCTGGGTTTTGCCACTAATCCTTTGGAAATCCTTTAGTGCCTTAAGGAGGCAGAGGGGTAAGAGACCTTAGGATTACAGAAACTTGTTCAAACCTCTTTCCTACTTTATCAGAATTCCTTTAAAATATATTGTGCCTTTGGCTCCAAATATATTTGCATTAGAAATCAGTAGCCATGGGATTATAGACAGGAATTTTTGCCGCTGTAGAAATGTTAGGAAAGAGAGTATACTGTTTCTTGTACAGGATGTGATCTAAAAATGCAGCTAACTTAAATTCTACCTTTGGGATCCATGCATACTGGGAAAGTTGCAAGTTGCAGCTAAAGGCAGCAGAAAAAAAAAAGATGAAAAAAAGAAGGTTTAAATATATTGGATTAAATGCTTGTATCACTGAAGTGACTGGCAAATTTCCATTGGCTTTCTTGGGACCAAGATTTCATGCTTGCTTCTACTTGGCTTAAGCAATTCTCACATGTGGTAGATACATGGGCATCATGTTCTTTTTAATGTTATAGAAGAGGAAAAGAGAGATTAGTGGTTTTGGAGACCTGCCTTGATTTGGAGTTGCTGGGATCTGTGCTATAAATCTCTGTTCACTATTGTTTCTCTGTGTAATGTAGACTTTTGCTATGGGAATATGAATATGCAAATGTAAATTCCAATGTGAGAGGTTACTGCACAGTGTGCACTAACCGATGCCAAACAACTACATTTCTCTACTATCTGAACTGGAGTCTTATTGAAAAAAAGGGAAAATGTAACTAACAGATGAAAACCATTCCAGTGCCAAAAAAAGCCTGCATGAGGCAATTCACGTACTCACTGACGGTCCTAAGCAGCTCTTAGGAAAAGCTGAATAAGCTTTTAGCTCATGAGTGAATTTTATCTTCTAGGAATTAAGAGCAATTTTTTGGTACAGAGTTAAACTAACAAAAAAAAAAAAAAA
>VZRN01002232.1:557763-625359 GCA_013397935.1 Dasyornis broadbenti
TTGGCTGCCGGGCGAGGCAGAACAAAAGAGGGAGGGGACCACCGCAGAACAGCGTGCCCCTGCCGCCGCCCCCCGCAGCGGGCAGGGGCAGCGCAGCTCCGGTGGGGCAGGGGCGGTGGGCCGGGGGGAGGCACAGGGTGCGGAGAAATGGGAGATGGGCGAGCGTGGGCGTGGGGGGAAGCGTGGAAAATCAAAGAGCGCCATGATGCCAGCACCAACACCTCTGTGCTCTATTAATGTATCAGGCATGGTGGGGATCAGAAGTCAAAGGGTTAATCATAACCATCCTCTTTCTATCGGTGCCTGTCTCCCGCTAGATGCTTTTATACCCGAGCAGAGCTACAATAGAGTGTGCTTTCCATGCCAGAAAGAAACCATGAGTCCTTTATACGGCATATGCTTTCCCTTATATACACAGGATCTGGGGTTACAGGGGCTGGGGTGAAGAACAGGCAGAGCTGGCGGGTAGGGGTGTGGAGGGAAAAATCGCACCCGGAGCTTGCTCAGACGACAGAGATTTCCCCCAGCACCGGTGTTGGTCTCCAGGTTGCTGCCTGCTTTCTTCTTGAGGGGCTGGATCAGTGGGTGATGGGGTCACTGCTGCTGTGGCACCTGGGGCAGAGATGAGCGGGGAAGCGGGGTGAGCGCCAAGATTGCTTGGGTTCATGGATCTTTCCCTGGAAAGCTGGCACGGTGTGACGCGGAGCAAGTTTCGGTAGCTGAAGGAGCGGGCTGCTGCCTGGTGGGTGTGGCACCTTCCCGAGCAAACCTGGTGCTTGACGGCATTAGTGGAGCCAACGTTCCAAAGCTTGTAAGCTCCTCGAGGTTTCCTCCATATTCAAAGAAAGCATCCTTTAGTCAAAATATTTGGTCAGGAGGGGAACAACCTCCTTCTAAAAGCTGTGTTTTATCATACCAAAGTGCTGCATTTATACAGGTTTCTGCTATCAACAGGCAGCAGTGCCTGGTGGCCAAGGCTGAACCTGGGTGCTGCAGTGGCTTTTTGGGTGATGGCTCCTCTTGTCTTGTTCTTCAACACGCTGCTTGTCTTACAGCTACTCAGGGCATGTCTGGGCTGGGGGAGGCCCTGGTTACCCTCTAGGTGAGTGTCAGGTGTGTGCTCGATCTTCATTTGAAGCTGGAGTGTAACAGGTTCCCACCCATAGCTGGGTCTTTGCTCTCCAGTTTGGAGTAAAATGAGACTTTTTACTCATTTTATTATGAGAATTATGAGTCTTTGCCTTAGAATCAACAGTTCGTTTTAATGTCATCACTTCTCAACAAATTTCTATGCTGGGAAGAGGATTGCTGGGGAAAAGAAAGCCCAAACCTCAGCCTTTTCTCTTTGAAATAGGGTGTGCTGAAGCTTCTATAAATGAATATTCATTAACATTACTGTTGAGTTTTGTGACCAAATCAAAGGCATAAATTAACATTAGTGAAGCTGGCAGGCATCAGGGCTGGACTGATTTTTTTTTTTTTTTTTTTACACTTCTGGCCCTTCTCCAGCAAAAGCAAATCAGGCACTTTGTAAAAGACCTTGTACACACTGCCTGTCCCACAAGAACCCACAGGATCTATCTGTGTGCATCTTCTGAGGCCTCATTCCAGTGTGGTAATCAGATGTTTCATCCTGCCACTAAGGAAATACATTGTAGCTTCAAGTCTTCTGTGCTCTAAGCAAATGTGATACCTCTGTAGAAGTATGCAACAATAGTGATGATGAAATCATATAAAAATGTCATTTATTACTGTTCTTAACATTTTCCCACACTCACACTCCTCCTTTTGGAGCTACACCAGCTCCTGGATTCATTGGAAAAGTGAGAAACTAATTTCTGACAGTGTCCTGGGTGCTGATAATTTGCTGTGAATTTTCCAGTACCAAGCCTGTGTTCCTTGCATGGGGCCAGGAGCTGTCCTGAGCACATCAGAACAGCACCAAGCCACAGCATCCAACCACAGGCACTGCCAGCTGTCAGTACCTGGCCAAAATATCCCTCTGGGTTCAGGTCTGCAGCGTCAGGAGCTGTGAAGGAAGAGGTAGAAGCTGGTTTCACCTCTGATCAGTGTGGAAGCAGATCCACTCTTGGGAAGACAACCCTGTGGTATTCTTTGTGGGCTGCTGCTCTTGGTGCACATGGACATAACTCTCTCCTTGTGCTTAGTCTGACTGTGCTTTGCCTCCTGACTCCTTCAGACAGGATAGCCCCTGCACCTCATTTGCCCAAAGCAGCTTTATTCCTGCTTTGCCTTCTCCCGCTACTCGTGGTAAAGACACTTTTGCAGACAGCCCCCTTTGGCACTGAGTACCTCCCTTCTCTCACTTACCAATCTGCACTTTTTTTTTCATTTCATCTGCCTTTTATTTTCTTTCCATGTCAGCCTGTGAAAATTCATACTTCTTGCATTTTATCCGGTTTGTGACTCTCCTTCTGCTCTTTATGTGTCCCATGCAGCATCCAGGCTTGCTGGTGTTAGTGGAGCACCAGCACTGCTCCAGTGTAAGGTGCTGCTCAGTTGTGAGTCAGACTGGAGAAACTGGGCCCTTTTGCTGTAACTACTGTGGGAGGGGAAGGACCTCTGTATTTGAAGCACCAGACCAGTCTGGTCTGGTGCTTCAAATATTTAAAATAGAAATGCATTGAATCAGTAAGTGTAAGCACTGCAGTCATGTCCTCTGCACTGTGTTGAAGTCCTTGGTGGGTGAGTCTCAAACCTCTGGTTCAGGAGTATTAGCTGGGGATGGAGCAGGGTATGTACAATGTAAGGGTGGCCAAGAGTGCAGGAGCACATTTCTCAGCTTGTGTATATGGACAGCCACCACATCCATTGCTGAGGTGTTTTTCCACATGAGGTGGCAATTTTTTGTGCTTCGGTTGTGCAGGATGTTCTCATGCAGACCAGATTTTCCAGGATATACCCCCCAGCCCATTGCTTTTAACATTGCTATTATACTCCTCTTATGCAGCATTTTATAGGAAATCAATGGAGATGATGACACAGAAATACCTGTAACAAATTATTTTGGCTTCTATGTTTTGGTAGTGCTTGGCATTTTTCAAGCAAGGCCTGAGCTTAGATGAACTCAAAGTTGCAGCAGTTTAAAAAAGGCATGTGGCATGTAAAATGCCTGTTACAAGATGTGTTTGTTCCAGCAGCAACTGCACCCATTAAAACATAATCTGTGTGAGCTCAGTGAAGAGGAGGTGTGAACACAATTCTACCGAGCAAAGGCAGAATAGCTAGGCACCAAAGCAAATGCAAGGAGGCATTTGGGAGAGGAAAATGGTGCCCAAATCCCTTGGAAAAAAAAAAAAGGGAGTCATCTTTATGGGAATGGTCCAAGGGTTGGCATATGAATGGGGAAAGGCACTGCTGGTCCTGAACTGACAGACTGTAAGGCATAGGGAGACAGAGAGCTCTAACATGTGGTGCTACAGAGGAAGGATCTCACTATTGAGCATAATAAGAAAAAAGATCTGGCACAACATGAGAAAAAAAAGCAGATGCAGAAGAGTGGAGAGACTGAAGAAATTCAGAAGAGTGGGCACAGAGAATAATTTTAGTTGTTACCTTTAGAATTGATATGAAGAGACATGAGAAGTAAGTAGGTTTCAGCTGAAGATGGCAGAATATTTTGAGAGAGAAAAAATACATTCATCTGGATTTCTGCTGTGTGACACACTGGTTCAAGATGCAAACTTTCTGTTTGGCCTGAGCAAAGTGCTGGGGTAATGTGTGATGTTCTGGTGTGAGACAACACCAGTATGAGAGCTGCCAGCCAATTCACTTTGGACACCAGGGGCGACATGTCCTAGAGGTGCAGGACACGGTGAGTACCTGGCATAGTGGACCAAAGTCCTTGTCTAGGTTTGGATATATTCCATATCTCCCCTAACCATGTTTTTTTACCACCCACCTTTGTTTAACAGTGTGAAGCTACACTCAGATTGCTCTGTCACTTGCCAGAAGTGTTTGAAAAGCCTACTGAATGCTGGGCATGGGAACCCTGCCTCATGTTACTATTCTGCTGCTGGCACAAGACAGTGCTTTTTGTCCTGTTTTAAAACACCAAGACCTGGAACTTCAGATGCCTTCTTACTCTTGAACATTTGCTTAATCTTCAAAATTACATGTTCCCATGTGTATCTGTTTAATACACTTTTCCACTCTCAGTTTACTCATCTGTCAATGAACATATGTGAATTCACATGGTGTAGTGGACTGGACTTCAGCCTGGCAGCTCTGAAGATGCTTTAGCTGCTTCAGTATAAGGTTTTGGACTTCCAACCACGATTTCCATGATTCTGTGACACACCTTTTCCTTTCTTTTTTCTATAGGAGAAAAAGTGGCCACAGTGTTCAAGCCAATTCCATATGGTGACTTTAATCATATTCAGCATAGGCCCTTCTGGGGACATTTCTATGGAGACTGAAACCTTTGGCAGAGGGACAGAAAGAAATGTTTGGGGCAGTGATTCCTTTAACTGCCACAGCAAGTTCATCAGTAAGTGCCCTCAGCAGGGCATCTGTGTTTGCAGCATCATAGCTGGTGCCCCCACAGTAAACTGAGCTGTGCTTTGCTGGAAGCTGGGCAGTTTTGGAAAGGGGACAGTGGCTGTCTGGGAAGACATCTGGTGCAGTGAGGTGGTTGTCTGAATCTTCTTACAAGTGCTGAGAGCAACCACTGCCAACGAACCAATTTCCTGATGAGAGATCAGGATCTGTTGTCTGCTTTGCTGCCATTTCTTTCATAATCAAGAATTATATAAGTGGTAAAAGGGTGAAATTTCCATTTTCCTTTGCAGGAGCCAGCAGAACCCACTGGCTTGTGAAGCACTTGAAAGTTAGTTGAGGTAAACTTGGAATTTGTACATATGAGAGAGATAAGTGCTTTTGTATGTAGGAGAAAGAAGAAATAGAGATGAGTAGCAAAATATTTTGCAGGATTTTGCTTGCTGCACCTAAAGATGATAGCCTCATTCCCTGAAGCAGAGGTACTTTGGGATTATATTTGCTTGTCACAAGACAGAAGTTTTGATCTGTAGTGCATGTCCTAATGAGTTTAAAGGTGTCGGTTCTTATTTATGAATAATAAATATCCCTGCTGACTTCAGTGCAGTCTACACTCAGTGTAAAATCTCCTGTGTGTAATAGTGGGGACCCAAGTAGGTGCAGATGGCTGGCTAAAGGAGTAGGCAGTGCTCACAGCGAAGAGGCTGTGGAAGGGTTATTTGTGAACCGGGGTTGATACCATGTGAGGTGAGGCAGCAAGCATCACAACGTGCTCTCACCAGCAGGAAAATAGGTATGTGAGGCAGCATGACATCACAAAGTGTCTGAGTGCAAACAATATGCATCTCTATCCACTGCATTTAGTCAGCTATGAATTATCATTACTAACATCACATTAAAGGCATTTTCTACTATTCTGTTTCCCTTGCATCCACCTCCTCTGTCAGAGAAGGGATTCCATATGGTCTTGGTTGGATTTTGACTGTGGTTGGTGCCAAGACAGGTATGTCCCAGTAACCTGATGCAGGTTTCTGACTAGAACTTAGATAAAACACATCTTGGTTCAGTAGCACAGAGAAGCCAGCCGTGCTGTAAATGACTGTCATTTTCTTCCCAAGTTTAAACTTTTCTGTGAATGGCTTGCGGGGGTTTTGAGATCCCTTCTAATTGACGTAACCTGTGTGTAACCCAAGGGATGAGTATCGCAACATACAATGCAATGGTTTCAACTCTCCGGTCCCTACTTAGATAAAACCCCTGCTGATGCCAATGAATATTGTCATCAATAAGATGTTTGTTGTGCTTCCCTTCTAAAAGCAAAGCAAAGATGACATTTACAGTGAAGAAATCCCCATGGAGTTAGTAGCTGTAGAAGTAACCCTTTTAGAGTGGGTGATTAAGCAATGAAACTGCCAGCTGAATAGGAAGCCAGGTCTCAAAAGGGGAAACAAAAGAACATCAGATCTTTTAAATGAATAAAGATGAATGAATGCATTGGCTATGGACCAAGATACAGTATTACTACAATCAACATAATCCTTCCTAAATTAATTGCCATATACTAGAGTGCATCTGTTAAGACAAGAACCTTAAAAGCAAGATTCACCATTAGTGGCCTATTGGAAATGATGCCTCAAGGATGGAGTGTTTTATAAGGAATTCCCAGAGTTGATTCAGGGTTCACCCTAGCTAAAAGCCACTTCCTACTGAGGGTAATCTAGACGTGAAATTCAAAAGGAGGTATACTGCTGATTAAAAGCAGATCTTCTATAAGCAGACAGTTCTTCATGAAATCTCATTTACAGGTCTTTGATCCTTATGAAAGGATTTCAAGCAAACATTTCTCTTGGGAAGGATATTTTTCTTCTTTTGCCATTAAGTTTAAAAACGTTCCTTATTTGTAAGTACTTTGCTAAAAGCAAGGTAATTTAACTGTATTGTATTCCAGCTGGGTCTGAATCTGACCAGCTCAGACAAAAGACAACCAAATATATCCACATACACAAATAAAGTAAATCTCTTGTATATTGTGGGAAACATGTCTGCAAGAAGGAATGCATGGAAGCACAGAGGAGCTCCGAGTGTTTGCTTCCACTGTTTCCACGTGGGTCTTCAGAGAAGGCTCCCTCACAAATAGTCTTGTGGAGATTTAGATAATCAAGGAGAACAGAAATATCAACCTGTGTTTCTTGTACCTTCCCTCTAAACTGAATTCTGTGTCTTTTGTTACTCTCAGTGGACTTTTTAAAGCCTTAGTAACAAATAATTCTGCCCGTCAAATGCTAAAAATAGTAATGTCTTGGCTGCAAGTGGGATAACATAGCAAATGCCTTTTTATGTCTATTGCATTTGATCTGATGTCTTTTAAATCACATGCCTTTATAGACAGAAAACTGAAATACAGGTGGATTTGGAATTTAAACTGTTTTCAGATGGCTATTAGCATAAAATCCTTAGTCATCTTCAGGGCTCTTGACTAATCTGGGTTTTAGAGAAAACAGCTATTGTTGCTTTGGAGATACAAGGACAATGCTATATTCTAGTAAGTCCTCGCAATTACACAGAGGGTGAAATCACTGCTGAGTGTTTCCTCATCCTCTGGGCCTGGAAAATCTGGGTTTGAGTGTTGCAGAGACCTTTTTGGTTGGCAAAACTGCAATACAACAATTCTAAAGGTGCAAACCAAGAATAAAGCAGCACTTAGACCTTTATGCTGGGTATGTTCTCTGAAGTTAATTGTACATAAATTGTAAAGCAAACTGTACATAGTTGAAAGTATATGGTTTACTTGATTTGGAGATGAAGATGTAATAGGTAGACATTCCATTTGTGGAAGAAAAGCAAGAATTTAATAGCATATATTGGAATTGCTGTCTGGAGAGATGCTGCTATTTGGTGAAAACACTACTCTTGGAATCTCTTGGAATCTTTGTATATGGCCAAAATGCATAATGGAATTTCTTTTTTCTTTTTTTTTACTCCATCTTGTTTCATAGAGATATGGTTTTCTCTGAAAGGTTCCTGCAGGTGCAGTGCATAGGTGTCAATACTGTAGAGAAGTGTGTGATTTCTATAACTTGTGCTGCATTGTATTTTGACGTGCTGCACCAATTTGAAATAATGTTTGGTAAATCTTATGGCAGCTTTATTTTTTCTGTTACTATGTTTTTTAGTAGTCCCAAGCAGCAGATATGAGAACTGCATGTCTAAAAACTATTGAATTTTGGTGTGTATTTTTAGATACCTCTAGCTCTGAGGGGAGTGGGTGAATGGAAAAAGGCTAATTTTAAATTTCTTTGCAACTGTTCCTGCTCTAACATTTGGTTTGTAATTTCAAATAATCCAGAGCAGAGCGATTTTCCACCCAAGGGAATTTGGTTTCAGTTGTACTTGCGCAGAGCCCGGTGCAGGATTGGGGACCATGCCAGGGCTCAGGCTCGAGGCCCGGCAGGTTGGTCAGATGCTGCTTCTCTCTGCTGGCCTTTGCCATTGCTGTGCATGAAAATGTGGCCATGCTTCACAAGAGCTGAGCCAAGCTGACTCAAAACCCCAGCAAAACAGGCAGTTTGTACAAAGTGTGCCAGTCACCAGCTTACAGATGTTTCGTGTTCTCTTGCTGTAGTGGAAACAATAGTTGTGAGAGAGCGACAGCCGCCGCCTCCAGTCTGAGCAGCCAGCCCCTCCTCCTGCAGCAAACGAGCTGAGTTTGTGGCATCTCCTTCTGCTGCCATGAAAATTGCTGTCATGTCACAGACTAAGCTCTGCAGCTTTGCTGCCAGGTTAAGCAGGAGAAGCTAGACTGTGATTAGGAAAAGATCCCCAGGGAAGCAGTGTGCAGGGTTTGAAGGTGAAGGGCTGGGAGTCGTGGGAATGGCTGTATCATACTCAGCAGTGGGCTGAGCTGGGAGGTGCCAGAGCGCCTGTAAAATGGAGCTGCAGGGGAGCCAGCAGATATGTATCGTGCTGTGCTGATGCTGTGTCATGGCCAGGCACTGTACTCAGAGGCACACAGCATTGCAGCAATGCCGTTGCAGCATTGCCATAGTGATGGGTGGAGGAGAAACACCTTGGCTCCCACACCCTGCAGCGTTCACAGAGCATGGATTTACAGTATGCTTTCTGCATCTCCCATGTCAGTGAGAGCAGGGTTTTTACTCCTTGCGTCTTGGCACCTCATGAACTGTTCAATGTAATATCCCTCTCTGTTTTGACATGTTCCTGCTGTCATTGGCAGCCTGGAGGGAGGAGAGGGTCCCAGCAGCTTCCTTTGGCTTGAACTGGGAAGAGGTGGGCTGGAAGCTTCTTGTGCCAGGCAATGCACTGAAGGCTTGTATGGTGTCCTTGGGGCTCAGCAGGCAGGGCACCAGTGCCTGAGACTCCTGTCAGCTGATAGAAAAGTGGCAGCCATCCTAGAAAGGCTGACGGTATTGTCACCTCCTGAGCTGAGTGATGAGCCCCTTGCTGTTTGCATTGTGAGAGCACCCAAGGGTCAGTGGCTGGCTGAGGGTACCTCTGAGAGCTGGGCAAAGACAATGTTCTTCCTAGTGGGGATTACAGCTGGGAAGGAGAAATACAGGCCAGTGCTGCCGTGTTTAGTTCAGGAATTTCAGGTCACTCCTCACTTCCCTCACTGCTTTCCTTAGGGCACTGCAGAGTATGTCTCCCCTCCAGCCTGGAATAGGGAGAAGAGAACTCTGGTCTTTAGCTTTTCTGGACATTTGTCACTTGGTAAGAAAACTGCAAACAGCCTGCCTGACATCATGCCCCTCGTAAATAATAAATGGCCCCTGGTCACGCACAGCCTTCTGCATGCCTGAGGAGGCTAACCTACTTCACAGAGCCTGTGTGTGCCCAGATCTGTCCAGGATTTCACTGCTGCAAGTACCAGCGACCTAAACCAGTGCAGGATCACCCAGCTGCCAGTGGCAGGGTGGTAGTGGTGCAGAGTGGCAGGGCCTCTCCGCCTTCAGACCAGGTCTGTGCCTGTCCCTGAAGCCTGTGCTTAGGCTGTGGCAGAGAATGAATATTTCATGTGGACCAACCATTTGTATGAAATTTTGTTTCATGGAGAATACAACAGATTGCTTGTCAATGTTAACCTGTGCCTCCTTTCTAGTAATTTATTGTTGTGTAATTTTTCCAGCCTGTTCATGGAAGTGCATCTCTATGGTTGGTGCACACAGGCTTTGGGTACTGCTGCTTTGACTAAGGACAAGCCACCCGTGGTCTGGAGCAGGGTGTTTGAGGCAGTGCAGGTTTGCTTGGGCACAATGTGTTGCTGAGGTGTCCACAGGGCACCCAAACCTCACCTGGGCTGCTTGTGTCCATCAGCACCATCTGTGTCAAGGTGCTCTGCTTTGCAGCAATCTGTAATGTGTCCTACGCTTGACAGCTCAAGCTGGTTGGGAGAGGTTCCAACAAAAGTCTTTTTCTTCTGAATTTGCTGATTTGCTGGAATGGAAATGTGTTAGAGATGTTTCTACATCTCTCAGATCCTGATGAAAGCTGTCCAAGGCTCCAAAGCACTGTCCCTAATGGCTTTGCAGTGTACCTGGGAATATGTGGTTTTTTGGCAGCCTAGTCTTAATGACTTCTTATACTCAGCTAAGGGCGAACCTTAGCCTCAGGTGCAGGACTGCTCTTGCAACAATTCTGAATTGTTTGTATTTTCTTCTGAGGTGTAAAGAATTAAAATTTCGAAAGTCTCCATGAAGTGCAGGTTTTAGTCTCCACTAGAATTTCTCACACCCTCCAAAATTCTGAAGAAGGCGAGACTTTGTAGCTAAATGTTCAGTAATCCTTTATAGACTATGAGGTTTAATTTAATGGCTGGCTCCATAATTGAGCGTTTTCTTAAGGCTTCATTTGTGTCTTTTTTAGATTAGTTTGTTCTAATACTTAATTTTGTTACTTACATATGTATATCTATATGTAAAAACATATACAATCCTTATGTCTACAGTTACTTTTCTGGAGCTGCGCTTCAGCTCTATTTTAGTCTGTCTTATTTTCCTTGCCTGTTACATTTGTTTCTACTTATTATGCATCTTCTCCTGTTTTAAAAGAAATAAAACGTAGAACTTGATGAGGGTGCAAATTTCTTGACTTGTTAGCAGTGACAGATGCAGTGCTCTGGGAACGCTGCCTGTATCAGTAAGCTCATGACTCGTGTAATTGGACGGTGTTCATGTTTAGGAAGGCAATTGAATGAGCTTAAAAAGAGCTCACAAGATGGTGGTCTCTGCAGGTCAGCAGGCAGCGTAGTAAATCATCATAGTGAGGAGGTGCAACTCCCAGCACGTGGCAAAATAACTTACTACTATTCTGGCTGCTGATTCACAAATCTTGCTGCAATTATAAGTGACAGTAGAGAGACTGGGGAGAAAACAGGGAGCCTGCTCAGGCAAATTCCAGATGGAGGACATGCATTCATGTCCATTCTCTAATCAGAGGGTGACAACGTCTGAGGCAGGTCCTGGGGACATATGTCATCATGGTTCTGTGCTTGGTTCCCTCGCCAAGGTCGTGTCACTGCTGCAGCACGTGGAGAAAAGCCTCAGACCTGCTGTGTACACTTTTGTTGTGCACTGTATTTCAAATGTCTTTTCCCCCCTTTCTCCCTTAAAAATGTTTGTTTCTACCTTTTCCCTTAGATAAAGGCTTGGAACCAGCGTAATTTCTCAAGTACAAGCTAAAAAGTAAATATGCAGTGTATAACAGTAAAGTTACATTGTAAGACCCCTAGCTCTGCCTTAGTACATTTTAATGAAAAAAATTTTAGAAATTCATTGTTTTTTCTGTCCTGGTTTTATAGATTAAGAAATGTATCAACTTGTTTGTTTTCTAAACTGGGAACTCAGGACATTCATAGTTTATATGCCTGACTCATCCTGTAAGTAGAACAGGATTGAATCTGGACTGAGGAGTGTAAAATATGGACAAACTGGAGATTCTGAGTTATTGTCGGGTGAGCCAAAGAAATAATTTGTAATAAATGACTTTTTTACATATGAATGGGAAGAAAAGGTTCTGACTGCTTTAAGAGTTTTCCAGCATTCACAGTCACTTGGCAAAATTATTTCCAAAAGTGTTAAGTACTTGTCATGGTTTAACCCCAGCTGGCAACTCAGCCCCACACAACCACTTGCTCCATTCTCCCCCACCCCACCTCACTGTAGGATGGGGGAGAGAATTGGAAGGGTAAAAGTGAAAAAACTCGTGGGTTGGGATGAAAACAATTTGATAATGGAAATAGAATAATCATAACAATAGTAATGGTAATAATACAATTGATGGGAAAATAAAAAAGAGAGATTAATAAAATCCGAGAAGGAGCAAGTGATGCACAGTACAATTGCTCATCACCAGCCTATTGATGCCCAGCCAGTCCCCAAGCAGTGCTGCCCCCATCAACCTCCCCCTGAGTTTTATTGCTGAGCATGATGCCATATGGTGTGGAATATCCCTTGGGTCAGCTGGGGTCAACTGTCCCAGCTATCCCCCCTCCCAATTCCTTGTGCTCACCCAGCCTCTTTCCTGGTGATGAGCAGAAAAGACATTCACTCTCTAAGCCCTGCTCAGCAATAGCTAAAATATCCTTGTTTTATCACCTCTCCTTCCAGCACAAATACTAAACAGCTCCACATAAGTTGCTCTGAGGAAAATTAACTACCCCAGCTAAAACCAGAAGAGCACTGAAGTCACAGACTTGCCCTGGCGCTGGCATTTCCAGTATGACTTCTTTAATGAGAGAGTTTAAATATTGGTTCTCAGGAATATGAGCTGGTAAAATTTGCTTTCTATAAAATGTAGTTTTTGAGAACAGAATGTAACAGTTTGAATAGAGAAAAATATAAACAGACAATTGTTGGGAACTGTAACTCTTGCAGACTTGAACAGTCCTTCTTTGGGAAAAAATGGTTGCTTCCTGGCACTTTAAAAAATACCAGGAGGTAGTGGCTCTCTGGTCCTGTTTGTATCATATTTCAGGTGAACCAAACTTCGGAGGCCACCTCCTGTTCTCATTCCTGGAGTGAGTGAGATACAGCATGGAGTCTCAGCACAGAGTGCCCCCAATTCGTCAACAGCCTTTGACCTCTAGAAGTCACAAATTGACTGCAATTTATTCTTCATGGCCACTAGAAACTCCACGTTCAGCTGTGGGTGTGTAACAGGGTACAGGAGGCATGAACTGTGGACCACATCCCTTGGCTGCTGCGCAGGAGCAGCCTGGTTGTCCCTGCTGAGCTAAGATTGTTAAAGGAGCCTCCCTGGTCAGGAAGTTCTACATGGCAGGGCTAAGCAGCCTCTTCTGATCTTGTCTCTTCCCATTCCAAGCTTTGTTAATTTTCCAGAGGTTCCAAGTGAACTTAGCTTGGCCATTGCAGTGTTGGGCAGTTTCTTCTGGGGGCTTCTCTTGCTCTTTTGGCTTTTGTGCAATGAGGTGGTAAAAGGGGGATGTAGTGGCATTTCAAGTGTTTCTATGTAGCAGTGATTTCTGCTTTGAGCAAAAAGAACTGTGATGACCATGAGGTCTTGTGTTCCAAAAGTCATAAATTAACAGTCAGTGAAACTATGGCTTTGCTCTCCACTGTCTGTGTACCCACATGAACCCACCTTTATATAGGGTAGTGTTTGATATTAATGGCTTTCTTTATAATATGAGCATATTTGGTATCATCAATATTTTATTATGCTTATTTCAACAAACCCACATTTGTTCCTCTTTTTCCCTCCAGAGTGACCGACTGCTCATTAAAGGTGGAAGAATTATCAATGATGACCACTCCTTCTATGCAGACCTATACCTTGAAGATGGACTTATAAAGTTGGTTTCATAAAATACTGCTTTTATTGCATGCCTGTTAGCATAGACTACTGTGATTTATTGATACTGCTGACCTGATATCTTTTGTGGACAGGATCTGTTACCACTAAATGTGAGGCCGTAGTAGAGGAGTGTTTAATTATTAAATTCTGCCATTTTATCTTTACTAAGATTAGATAAGTAGAAAATTTCTTTACTGTAAATTGAAGGTATTTGCTTTTCAAATAGTTCAATCATAGTTTCTTCTGAAATAGTTCAGGCAAGTAGGCTCTCTCAAGAAAAGAAGTAATGGTAAGGACAGTGGAAATCTTTGGAGTCCCTGAATGGCAGAAGGCTCTCTATAGCTTTTTCCGCCATACCTAGTCAGTTCAATTGCAGCCATGGTCTTAAGGATTGTAGGGCACAGAAATCTGAAATATGCCCCATGTTGCATGGTGCAAATGAGGACCTGTTACTTCTCAGTTGCCTGTTGGTTAATGCTAAAGCACAGCACGTTCTGTTCCTACAGTGTTGTTATGCATTGTTCAAGTGTCCCTTTTCTAGATTACAGAAGGTAAATGATCTTATATTGTCACACAATTAGAAAGGAAGTCTGATTTATCAGACTATAAAATACAGGAACTGGGAAAGTATTTGTTAGGTGAAAAACTTGAAATATGTGTTACTGATAGCCTGGGAAACTGTAACATAGATGTCCATGTTCTCTGCTTGTTCTACCTTAGTGGAGATGAGGGTCTCTAAGCCTTGCGAAGTTATGTAGTGTGTATGAGCACTCTGATGTACATAAGGATCAAAGCCTTTTTCTTGATTCCTAAACATTTTCACTAGTGACCTAAGAAGCTTGGTCTCCAGAGGCTACAGTTTGATGCACAGAAATATAATTATAGTTATCTGCTGAATAATTAATTCCCTTACTTGTTTTCAGAGCTTCTTAAGAATATATCATCAGATTAAAAGTCTAATTCTTTACATATCTGTGGCTACTTATGGTATTATGATTCAGATTATTGAAATAGAAAAAATCTGAACACTTCCATTCATGGACTATGCAGTTTTCTTTTTAATACGTCACTCTGCCTTTCCAGTTGTAGTGCTGCTTGCATTGCAGAAGTGGCAGAAGGAACATACTATTTTAAGTGGACAGGACACAAAATTTTGAACATGTATCTATTTTTAAAGCAACGGTTAACCAAGTTATGCTCTCTTTGGTGGGTATTTTTGTTGAGTTTTTCTGTGTTTGTGTTAGTTCAGATGCAAATCTCCTGGTAACACTTATAAGCATCAGAACTATTTAAAAAACTAAATGCACACGATGCTGAGAGCCTGAAACTACTGTGAATTTTTCCAGAAATGCAATGGTAATTAGTAGTCAGGTTAGCAATGCCAAGCTTTCACCTGTCCTTGTTAAGCACATAGACTCACTCTGAAATCCATATGTAGATCCATACCTCCAGGAAGTATCTCAGCTGCCCAAGCTAATTAGGATTAATAATGAACAGACAGGCAAGATCTTATGTTTGAGAGGCATTTATCTTTGCCCAAGGAGGCAAGTTCTCTATTTATCACCCTGAGTTGTGCTTGGCTCCCTAGCTTTAGATGATCCAAGATTTTTCTTTGTAAACAGTGCAAGAAGTCCTGCTCTGAAATAATTTGTGAGGGCAGCCTGCTGTGAGATGGGGTTGGGTCCTTACTGTATTCAGATGATAAATTTTGCAGCCTAAGGAAGCTCTGGGTTTGTTTGGTCTTTCTTAATTTCTTCAGCTGGAACTGCCCATTGTGTCTGAATATTTAACATCATTGTTAACTGTGGCTCAAGATCCTTTGGAGCTGGAGCTTGAAACTCAGTCATCCACATTTCAGTTGCTCCTCTAACTTGCCAGCTGCAGATCCTGCTGATAATACAGATTTTTTGCCACAGAATGGAGCAGACGCCAAACCACTCAGCCCAGAATAGGCAATAGTGTCCTGGTTTTGCTGGGATAAAAAGGATCTGGGTTATTTTTCTCACTCTGAAATGAAAACTGATTGGAAAAGAGAGGGTTTGGTTTCTCTTGCAGCCTAATGAAATGATTTGAGTCTTTTAGTGCTTTTAATGCTGATCGTTCTGCAGAGAGGAAAGCAGATGTAACCTTGAGAGTGTTTGAAGATCAGCTATGGTTTGGAGGATGGTAGATGCTTCCTCCTGCCAATCAATGCTCAAACTGGCTCCCTAGGTACCAGGGAGCAATGGTGCATGTGGATTTTTCCTACCTGAAACTTAAGCCCTGCACACTCAGATGGCAGCTGAGGGACTCTTCTCCAGTATCTAAATAGTAGTTTAAATATTTGGTAATTTAAATTGCCATTGGCATATAAATAATATATTTTGCCTACATTTCTCCTGCCTCTGTTATCACATGAGGAAGTGAGCCCAGTGCCAAGTGACAGTTGTCGTCTGGTGCTTGCTGTACTCTGCTCCATCCCTGCCAAGGGGAAGGGTTGGGTCCCTCCGGGCTGGAGAAATGAACAAGTGGCAGGCTGGGGGACTGGGGACGTGTTTCCCAGACTGGGCAAGTGATGAGTCAAGTTAGGGGGAACCTCAGATGCCTAAAAGAGGTCTGGGCTTGATAATGATAGAAGCACCACCATGGAGTTCTGGGGTAGGTTTTCAGCTTCCTTGGGTGAAGCTTAGGAAGAGCTGAAGCCTGCTGTTTCTGTTGTGCTTTAATCAGCTCATGTACAACAGAATTTACTGGCTTTTTCAACTGAAAATGATAGACAGCATCAGCTTTCTGTGGGTCTGAGTTTTCTGGTTGCTGACATATGAGGAAACCAGCTCAGTCATTTGTACAGTGTCTAGAATGCAGTTATCTGCATTTTTGTATTTTTTCACCCACAAGTAACTGAACCCCATTCTTACTCACGTACACTTTGCATTAATGAGTGAGCAATTCAGGAATCCTGTCACATTATCTCCTACTGTCTGTTTCACTCAGAGTAAGAATAACCTTCAGCACAGACTTCTCCCAGCCCTAATCTTGATGCCAGGGCAAGAGATGAGACAGATTTCTGACAGGTAGTAGTGCAGCATCATCCACAAAGGCTGTTTGATCCCATGTCACTTCAACATGGATGATTTCAGCTGAATAAGATGTTACTCAACCATACACTGAAAATAATGAGCATTGAGTCAGCAAAAAACTTCAGTATATAGTTAGCACTTTTTCATTAGGACATGTGTCTTCTTGAAGAGGAAACGGGTAGATACGGATTGTGGAAGAACATAAAAATTAATTGCTTTAATATTTTTGTGCAGGTATTCATTAATATTATTGTCAGAAGATGTGTTAGTCCTTGGAGTGCAGTTACTCCTTGGACATACTCAAGGAGATGGGTCATAGTGACTTTTTTTTTCCAGTTCAATTTCTTAGCCACATAAATGCTCTACAAAGGTGGAGGTTGTTCTAATTAAAATCTTGGGAGTGGATTTGACTAACGAAAATTACCACACATGGGGCTACCTAACTATGCAGGCATTGAATCTGCTCATGGGTGCAATGCCTAATGATATGCCTTTGTGAGACACATTTTAACACGGAGGAGTTTCTTGCAACTTTAGTTTGCAGTATGTATGTGCTGGGTAGCTGCTGGCTTTTGCATCCAGGTCAATTCCCCATTTGTCAGGGTGTTGTTAATGCTGCACAGCTGCACACAGGTTATGACAGGCTGGCAGTGCTGCACATGTTGGTGACTATTATGTGCCAGACGTAGTGGTGCCAGCTCTCATGAGTAAGCCCTCTTGGATTCTTCAGTGCTGGGCAGCTGTGGCCTCATCCTGGGATGCTTGCAGCGAGTTTGCCGCTGGAATAGCTGTGCTTCCCTCCAGCCAGAGCCCAGAGCACTGGGGGGACAAACTGCTGGAGGTGACATTTTTGCATAGCATGTGAAACAAAGTCTTGACCTCTTGGGGCTATTTATTAACTCTGTCAGTTTGGCCAAATTCCAGTGTGAATAATTATCCCTGTTTTTTTTTATTTTTGCTACTGGATTTAATGCACAGTTATGTTCACTTCTGGTTCTACCTTATCGCAGTTGGCTGTTAATCAGTCGCTGTGTTTTGAACTGTAGGTGGGACACTCAGCAGCTCAGATGTCAGAGGTGTTTATTTACCTGTGGATAAATGTTATTTTATCCAGACAAAAGAAAATTAAGACAAGGATTTACAGACTGTTTCTGTAATATGAGAGAAACTAAATGAACTTTAACTACCTTACAGTTTACCTCTAAGCCCAAATATATTGTGGTGTAACAGTGCAGAGACATGATTTCCACACAGACTCCATACCTCTCCCTGTGTGGCACCATGCAAAGTAGACAATAAAAATGTAGTGTTGCTTTAAAAGTTAAAGGTTAATTTATTTGTAGTTGTGTCCATGAATACTAAAAGTATTTTGATCATAAGTATCTGGAGTATGATACAGATTAATATATTTAATAGTGAAAAAAAATATTCTGCTTTGAAGACCTGAAGGGAAGAAAATGGCAACAGCTAATTGTAAGTTTTCCACACAGTTATGCAAAATGTTTTACTAACTTTTAACTTCAAGAGGAGAATGAAGAATATGGGACATGGTAGATTAAATATGTTTAGGTCTCTTAGATATGTATTTCTGTATCTGAGGTTATTTAGATTTCTTTTTAAGGATAAATTTGCATTGCTTAATGACCAAGTAATTATAATATTTTCTGGTATGCCTTTTGCTTCTGCCATATATTTACAATTCCATCTTGCTTCCATATTTGATCTATGTTTTCCTGTTTTCATTTAAGAACTTAATATACAAAACTGGACCCCCCAAGAGAGCATTAAGTGCACATAATTTGAATTGTTTAAAGATAGGAATCATAGTAAAAAAATAATAAATTTTTAATGCTGGTGCATTACAGCTCCTTTATTGGCCACTAGAGCCACACAAAGCAAGTGGAGCTCACGGCTCAGTGAGGCAGCTCTCCTCCGCTTTGTTCTGCTGTGCTGGGCAGGATGGAGGGAGACGGTGTCAGAGCTTCAGGTTGCCTTTGAGGACCCACCTCCTTCTCTATGGCCCCTGGGTCCCTCTCCCCTACACACCTCAAATAGCATTGTCCTCTGTGCTTGTTCAAATAAAGTAATACTGGCTTTCCTTGCTATCCAGGCAAATAGGAGAGAATCTGATTGTCCCTGGAGGAGTCAAGACCATAGAGGCTAATGGGCGCATGGTTATTCCTGGGGGAATAGATGTCAACACTTACCTACAAAAGCCCTACCAAGGGATGACTGCTGTTGATGACTTCTATCAAGGCACAAAAGCAGCGCTAGCAGGGGGCACCACCATGATCAGTGAGTACTAGCAGTGCTATCTCTTGCCACGCCAGGCTGAAGCCTGTGTAGCGTGTGGGGATAGCTACCAGAGGCTTCATCCTGATTTTCTGAGATCTTTTGCAATGACTCTTCAAATTTCTGGGCACTGTGTTTGAGATCATTCATCATTGTTACCCAGGCTTGGCCTGAAAATGAACCTACCCTCAGAAAGAAATACCAGTGTGGGGAATTGTCTCTTGGATTTTCCTCTAAAATACAGGACAAGCACTGAGGGATTAATGTGCTTGTGTTTGTGCTAATGTACACTTGGGAATTTTGGAAAACACTGTAAGTTGCGCTGTAAGTATATGGCACAGAAAATATGAGAAAGGTCTGCTGTGCCCACCTAGTGCCATTTCAAGGGCTTTGGAAGTAATAAGATGCTTGTTTATGAACTTGGATTTGGCAGCAAGAACTGAGGAAGTCCTTACCAGAGATGTCCTGGAGGAACATCTTTGTTGGTGAAATGAAGAAGTGTTTCTACTTGTTAAAGACCCTTCTTCTGTCTACAGATGGTGGGACAAGATTTATCTCTTTCCTTCTGGTGGTGACTTGACTTTGGTTAGATGTTGTGAGGCAGTTGTTCAGGTGCCATAAATTGTCTTAGCTTCCTTGTGGAGAGCAGCTTCCCAGTGGAGTTTTACTCCCACTGAATTGGGATGTGGCTTTTTTTTTGGTGTTATCTGTTACCTATGTTGAGCAGCAGGTATTAGCTGGAAGACTGTCTGGCCATAGGCGCAAAATTCACTGCTCTTCATTCCTTTTGTTAATAGTTTTTTCAGTCTGTGTTCTTCAGTTGAGTATTCCTGTGCAGTGTTAGGCTTGCAAATGCCACTGGTAAGCCCACCTTGCTTTGTTTTCATACTAACTTTTGACCTAGCCCTGCAGAGAGAAGTACATATGCATAAGTAGTCATGTCTTTGTTGGTAGATGGTGTGGCATCATTAGAGGCAGAAAGCCTTGAGACAGTGGAGGGGCAGGGCATTCAGTCTGTTTTGTAGTGTGGCTGAGTGTTTGTGCTCATCGTCACTGCCGTTTGAACCTTTAGCCGTATTCCCAGTTTTGGCTGCTGAGAAAACATTGGACATCTGCAGTGATGTATTGGTAGGGCAGAGTGGGCCAGTTCAGTGACTATGAGACACTGATTAATTACTGTGCTTACTGTGAAATACATAGAAGTGGACTCATCAGACAAGAAATACTGCTAAGTCCAGAACCTGTGGTCTCTTACAATCCAGGAAGGGGAAAGACAAATATTTCCTAAACTGTGAGGTATTTCACTCCCCCTTTGTGTGTCTATTAATGCTGCACCAAGCAGGTCACCAGACTCATCTTTAGTATAGACGGTTCACAAAGTCTGCTGCACCTGAGACAGCAGGACCTGGCTGACACCCCAAAGTTACAGTCAGTACACAAAGCGCCTCCAAGGCTGCTGTTTTGGCTGAGATGCTGGAAGACTGTTTTCTCTGGGGAAATCTGAATAGTTTGCATGCTGTCCAGCTAACAGACACTCAATCTCTTTTTCAGTTGACCATGTGCTTCCAGAACCTGGATCAAGTTTACTCACCTCCTTTGAGAAGTGGCATGAGGCAGCTGATACCAAATCTTGTTGTGATTACTCTCTCCATGTGGACATCACCAGCTGGTATGATGGGATTCGAGAAGAGCTGGAAGTACTGGTGCAAGACAAAGGTTAGTGAGTGAAGTGTAGTAGTATTTTGTGGCTTTATTAAATACCATATAGAGGTGAAATTTTGGAATATTTTAATAAATGCACAGGCACTGGTTATGCTGCCCAAGGTTCTGTACTACCTTGAACTTGTATTTCCACTTGCTGCAGTGTAAAATGGACTTAAAACTTTGTATGTATGTATGACTTTGTCCACCACAGGCATGGAAGATTAAGATGCATAGATTGTCATATACAAATGTATGACTTTATCCTTGCTCGTATTTGTGGAAATAGGCTCAGACATTGCATAGGTAGGTTTTATTTGGAGGCAAAACTCAGAGATCAGCATTTAGGATAATCAGCCCAGTCACCTTAGAGCCTCTATTTAATGAATGAAGAAAATGAAACATTTCAAGGTAGCAGTTCAGGTTTTAACTAGATTGAAATCTTTGATTCAGCTGTCTCAAATTAAATCCAAATATGAAGAGCACATGGGTCTGTGAAAATGTCACTACAGGCTAGATGTCATTTCTCAGCAATGACTTGGGATAATTTACTTGCTGAGACTAATTTTTTTTTAATGAGACATGCCTGTATTTCTAAAACAGGTTCCAGTTACTAGAAAAAAGAGATGCTAAAGTTAGGTACCTAATATTGAAAAAATGCCCTGATTTTCTCAAAGGCTTCTCTCCAGTGGCTTTCTCTGAAGTTACTAGAAGATGCTTTGTTTCAACACTTGCAAAAAAAAGGTCACTTTTTTAGGAATGTAAGACACGAGTTTGACTGTGTTCAATTAATAGGTGTACTGTCATGTAAGATACTATAGGTTACCCTACCTGGACTTCAGCTACCACTTCAGAATAGCACAGATGAAATGTCTCTTAAATTCATTTCCACACATGCAAGCTCAATGTGGCAGTCTCATATATGGAAGGCATTTTGGTGGCACCAGATACCTCTGTGTGGGCAATGGGATCTAGTCTTCAGAAGATCCTAGCATAGATCTTGTTCCTTAAAATTGTGCCTAGCAGCGTGTATTTTCTTTCCAGAATCATACATTTTCATGTATTTTTCACTTTATACTTTCCTAGAAAATGATGGATATTAATTACGGAATATTTTCTGAAATGGTATGCAGTTTCCAAATCAGAATGAGTCTTCTGTCAGGAAACCTAAGTGATATGTGTGTGCAGCATCCTTTGTAATGTGTAGTGCTAATGACAACTTAGATGTGAAAGAGTCTCTTTATGGAGAAAGGTACTATCAAAGTGAAAAAAAAAGCAAAATGCTATTTTTGAGTGAGCAGTTGTTTGCTGAGATGCCATGGAGATGCAGTCACCTGGGGGAACTTATTCCACGTCACAGGATGCTAACAATATATGTTCTGTATAACTAGATTTTAGGTAACAAAACAGTTCAATCAGCAAGACTGCACATAATTTAGAGAAATTGCAGCTGGTCTTACACAGGTCTCTAGTATAGGTGATTTTTACAAGGTGATGACATCTGTCAGCACAGGTTGTGCCAAATCTGTGCCGTTTCCCTGCTGTCAGCATTAACATGAATCTGCTGCTGTGCATTAGCTGGCTGTGCTCTCAGACAAGTATGCTGTACCTTGTTTCAAAGATTGGACATTATTTTCTAGAGCTCCTGGATCACAGATGGCTCAGCGCTCCCGAATTTGCCTGAGGGTTAACATTAAAGGCCATCATGATGCAGAAAGTCAGGTTTAATAGTTTTCTCCAAGTATTGAAATGTGAGGTTTCTATATAAATCTGATGTGCCTCTGAGTTGTCAGGGGAAGCAGGAATCTGTTCATTGGTTCCTGAACTGGAATGTATGATGGGGCCTTGGTGGCCTCTTCAGTGGCAAGAGCATTAGGAGGTCACCTTTGTTCTCAAGTATGTCTCAGGCAGGCAGTGTGAGTTACTCTCAAGTGTTAGGAGACACAAGGTAATGGAGAGTATGAAAGCACAAGCACAACAGGAAATAATTCAAATTAACGGGTAATATTTCCTGATAATTGGAAACATTTGAGCCAGCTGGTGCAAATAGACTTGATGTCAGTGGAGTGACCCCGGTTTTCATCAGCTGGGAATCTGGATTGAATTGGTTCTCGGCTGATTGTGGATGAGTTAGCTGAGTGACAGGGCTCAGCTCATTGTGTTTCAGTGCTACATGTGCCTAATGCAATCAGCATGAGTAACGGGAACTCACAGAGTGGCTGTTGAGGTGCCTTGTCATGAGGTATAATTGAACAATTAATCAGTTTTAAATCAATGCAAAGCTAATTTAAGGAGATACAGGCTTTGGAAGGGCCTGGAGATTTTGTAGAGTCAAATATTGACTATAAACACTCAGGCTTGTAGCATTTCAGCAGCTATTTTGGGATTGGGTTCTTCAGTATATGCAAAGGAGCAAGAGCCTGAAATTGCTGACATTAGTTCCTTTGACTTCGTTACTGTTCAAAAAAACCTGCCCATTCTCTGAAAATTTGGAGAGGATTCTGTTGAGTACCCCTGGTGCGAGAGCAAGTAGGACATTAACAGGAATGTAGTGTGTAACAGATGTTAAGCATTAAGGTCAATAGGCCACAGACCAGGGCTTTTGAAAAGCTGCATAATTCCAATGAGTAGGTCAAGGAACCAGGCCAGGGCAAGGAGTCTAATCTTGGATACCTGTAGATTTCTGTTATTTATCTTGGTATCTGGTATAGGTGCTCTCTTTGCAAGGCAGGATTGTTCACACCATCTCCTGTTAGCTGTAAAGGCAGCCCCTGAAATGCGCTTCTGATGTGTGTGTACCTGGTGGCAGCTGAGGGTGTGAATGTGTGTTTACATGGGAGAACTCTGCTTCTGCACTGTGGTAGGGAGCAGGCTCAAGATCCTCTGGCAGAATCCCTACTGGGATCTCTTCTACTCCCATTAATTTCAGGGAGAACATTAGGCAGAGTGGGAGCAAAACTCACTCATTTTATGAAGGTCAGAAGAGGGTCTAAGAAGATACAAAGGCAATAAAAGAAAAAAGATAAAAATACATATTACTTGGGCCAGTGTATGTCTTCCAACCAGAGTATTTAGAGAAAGCTGCCTTATTTCCTGCAGGACTGTGATTAAATGAATGACCTTTGGCTAGGACCTAGTGGATAAGGGAGAGTAACAGGTAACGCAGCTCTTGGCTTACAGAGAAATGTGTATGAGAGCGTTCGGTCCCCTGCCATCACTGAGGCCATGCCTTGGAGCAGGCCTAACACATCCTCACTGCTTTGTGTGTGCACGGGCACCCTGGCAGAAAGGTGGCTCCTGGGTGCAGCTGACATCTGACACGTGGGGTGGGCTTATGGAGAGAAAATTGAGCTTTTCTCTAAGGCAGGTAGGATGGATGTGCTGGGTGCTTCTGTGAGCATTCAGAGGGAGATAGGGCTGAGGACACAAGGCGGCAAGCATTTGGCTCCAGGGAGGGCCCAGTCAAGCTTAGGTTTTAAAATAAAAGTGCACTGAGTGCTTTGAAACTGTAATGAGGAATAGATGGAGGGATTACAGTTAGTAAAGGCCATATGTGTGTTCTGAGAACTTGATAAATAGGAAAATAGGAAGAAAGAATGGGCTTACAAGCTGACAGGGCTCCACCTTTTGGGCTAGATTTGCTCAGCGTGGAAGTCAGCAAGGAGGGGCCAATTCCTGCTTTGTGTTTCTCTCTGAGCTGCCTGGACTTAAAAGGGAGACATAATACCAGGGATCATTTCAACTTTTTATCCTGCATGTATCCTGGGGTATTTTAGTCTTGTAATTGTGAATAAACAAATTCTATGTGTGTGTGTGAGAGCAGTCATATCCTCTGCCTGAGGATGTATTTGCTCATTCTAGACTCATGAAGGAGTTATATCTTCATCAGAGAGCCTTTTTCATTTTGTGTAGACAACATGAATAACATGAACAGATCTCTTTCTTTTTCTTCTTGCCCCAGGAAGCACAGTTTTCATCACAGCCATTTTGAAATGCAGCATACACAGCTTAGATAGCTTAGAATTTACTTTTCTTTTAAGCTCGAAAACTATGAGATTGGTCCCTGGACCAAACTGGGGATCTTGTCAATAGACTAAAGAGTAAGGCAAATATATAAACTAATATGAATTCATATGTACAGTGATTATGAACAGAAGATGGTTGTATTTCCTCATTCTGTTAGAATACAAAGCTTTGTAAATAACCAAATTTTTGAAATAAATAGAACACTTGTAGGGATTTGAATGCAGGGGGTTCTTGACAGCTGACTCTCAACACTGGAATTTCTTACAGATTTCTGAAATTTGAAACTGTCATCTTTCTTATTTTTTTATGACTGCCAGCATAAATCCTTCCATCTCTGGAAGGCAGAAGGAGAGGTATGGTAAGCTGCTTGTAAAACTGGTTTCAGGCTTTGTTTCCACTCCTTCCTAGTGTCTACCACTCAGCTAAGCTGGGCACTTTGGAGTGTAAGGTCAAGAAAAAGCAAGTCTCTATGCACATTCAGATACACAGTTCCTACATCTTCTCAGCACTTTGGGGGAACCTAACTAGAAGTTTTATCTAACGAAAAGCACAGTTTAGATCAAGCTGAAATGTCTTCCTGATTAGCTAAAGAAACCTAAAAAGAAAAACTGATTTCACAGAACCTTACACAAGGTTTTTTAAACTTCACAAACTTTACATGCTTGCTTTAGCCACCATCGCTTGTCTGTGATTTGGCTACAAGCAATCCTGTCTGCATTGGTGGCTGGGTTACTCCAGGGATGAACACAGGCAACCCACAGCATCCAACAAATTCCACCAAAGAAGAGGCCATCCAGGCTTCTAGTCCTAGCAGCTGTAATGCAACTGTGAAGCCACACTTGATTTTTGGCAATCACTGTTGAAAACCCTAGTCTGGACAAACCCTATTGCTTACTTTTCTTGAAGTTTTTGTTCAAATACAATTTAAGAATACACATAAATGGCAACACCTTTGCATTTTGTCTTGGAACAGGTGTGAACTCTTTTCAAGTCTACATGGCGTACAAAGATCTCTACCAAATGTCCGACAGTCAGGTATTGCTCTGAATGCTTTTCATTGCTATGGTTTGTCCTCTCTTTTATCATCTCCCAACACTTGAGGAGTTGCTAAAGTTGAATCCCAGAGAAGCATTCTCACTGGCCTGATTGGCACTGGGAGAAATGTGCAGTGGTGGTCTACTCTCTGGAGGGTCAGTGCTGAGGTGTGTACAACACCTGCATGTGTTTCTTCAAGTGTATGACATTTACCCTCCGTAGAGAACTTATGGTGTTTCCCAACATTGCAGCCACTCAGCTCTGCTCAGGATTTTGCTCATTTTATTTCGCAGTAACTTTTTGAGAACCCTAGGTAAGAGAGGGAGAAAAAGATGAAGCACTGGATGCAGTGGTGGTTCTGAGGTTTCAAGAATTTCTTGGTTGCTGCAAGCAGCTAAGTGGAGTTGCTCTTTGGGGGAGGTGGCCTTTTCTCATTAGAGCTGGAGATAACAATGAGCTTGTTTGTCCAGAACTCATTACAGATTCCAGACTCTTCAGCTTTCCCATTCATACATATCAGGCCACTGTAAATGGACAATGGCATCTGTCAGTAATAATAATGTTTGCTTATTCAGTTGAGAAAATGTTTCTTTCTTACTTATTCCCAGAGCTACAGCTCTTGGTCTCTTAAATAACTGTTGTTACACCTCTAATACATGTGGTTTTAATTGGAATTTTAAACATAATAATATATAAATATTCTCTGAGAGGCAGTGCCTATTAAATTCAACTCCCTGTTGGAATTGCCAAGAGAAATATATCAAAATGTTTAATGTGTGGCTGGGCTAATGGCTGTTACCTTGTTTAAATGTCCATGTTGTAAGCTGTGTATTGCAGTCCGTTCAACGCTGCCAGAAGTGCCCTAGTGCAAAAGTAGATGCTGAAGAACATATACCTTCAATATTTAATCTGTGTTTGAAAACTGGGCTCCCATGTTACTGAAGTCTGGTTTAAAAAAGGAACACATAAGCTATATATGTTTTGGAAAGGAAACTGTACTTCAGTAGATGTGTGCTCAGAAATCACCAGTAAAAGAAACAGGATCTACTATTGCCCTTCTTTGTGGATGGGTGTTGAATCTTAGAAAGCAATTAAAAATCCAAGGATGTGCTAGAGAAAATATTGTGAGTTTTAATTGCAGAATTAGATGTTGGTGAAAGCTCAACAATGACTGCTCTAAGAAGATGGTGCAAAATGCCTGCACTTCAGAAAAGAGATGTTCTAGCCGTACTAAAAGGATCTGTAGTACATGGCAATAATTCTATTTTAGATTTGCTAAAACTACAGAAAAGAGGGTCACTAGTCTTAGGCCTGCGTGGGAGGGCATGGTGAGGTGGCCCTGCAGTGCAGGGGCTGGGGCATACTCTGTGTCCCAGGGAAATTCAGCCCTGCTTAGGGCTCTCGATCCTCTCTTGGGGCAGCTGGTGTGTACAGGGGTGGGTAAGTCAGCACCATTCAGTGGAGCTCAGGTTCTGTGTAGAAAACAGATCATTTGCTATTCACCAATATAATTACCAGCACAGAAAGTACAAAACTGAGGTGAATAGAGAGGTCTGAGTGTTAAGTAATGTGTTTTCCTTATTCAGCAGTGTTTCCTTCTTTGTACTACCTGCAGCTTTATGAAGCCTTTACCTTTCTAAAGAGTCTTGGGGCTGTTATCCTGGTCCATGCTGAAAATGGAGACTTGATAGCTCAGGTGAGTGAACCATCATTTTTGCTTCATTTTGTGAGATGATAGGTAGAAGAGAGGAGAAGTAAAATAGGCAGTCAGAAAACAGGTAGAAAGAAAGGAACTCCCTGTAAAGAGCCTTAATTGAGCCTGATGCCCTGCACACTGCTGGTATAAAGCCTGGGAGGAGAGAATGAAGGCCCTTTTGCATTAATTGGCAGAGCATCCTTGAGATGGGGCAGTGATCCAGGCAGCTCCTTGCCTCAGCAGCAGGTGAGGACTAGATAAGGGAGGCAGAAGGAAGCAAGAAGATTTCTTCTGAATCCAGCAGATACAAGTGAAACGGAACAATGTAAAGCCTTGTTCACAGATTTTGGGTACAAAAAGTGCATCTGAAAGCTTTATGCTAAAGTCTCTTGCTGCAGCTATCAGCATAAGCAGCACAGTGAGTTTGGAGCGGGTATTAAAGCTCACAGACCTATTTATTTTTGAGAATATTCTTATAAATCTCTGAAGTTCAAGAATAAGAACTACTGTGATCTTGCAGACATTTCAAAACTGTGTGTTTAAGTGTAATCCATGCTCTTAGAAGATGCATTTCAGAACCAGGAAGCTGGGCTCAAATTCAGTATGTTCCATTAAAGTGTCCTGGATCTTCAGTGCAGTCCTTGCAGGTGAGGTGCCCTGGGAGCTGCTGTCCTTCCACTGGACTGTGCCGTGGCTCTGATCAGTGACACAACACATGGAAACATGGAAAGAGGCAACTCAAGGACAGCAGTTGATAGTAAACCTCCCACTGGTCTTTCAGGGGCCAGGATTCCCCTCTAAAACAGAAGGGGGTTGGGTGTGGGTGGATGTTGTTATAATCCATTTGTGACAGATGAACCTTTGAAGGCTATTGCAGAGATGTTTCACTCCTCTGATCCCTTGTACGTGCATCGAGCCCCTCTTAGGTCGGTGAGGCTTCGAGTGAGCTGCCTGATTTATCTGCTGAGCTGCTTATCTGCTGGCTTATCCACTAAGGACTGGGCTGCAGAGCTGACAAGGAAATTACAGCAGCTAAAGGTGTCTTTGAGATCTGGACAAGCAACCCACCTTGTCTGATGGCTAGGGGAGAACCTCAAAGGAATGTTTGAGTGGTTGGGCAGTGTGTAAGAACTCTTGCCTTGGGTGTATTTTGTTTTTCCCTCTATGGGAAAAACACATCTCCATCTGCCTTGTTAGAATTTACCCGCTTGGAGATCTGCCTTTCATTTTTAACTTTGAGTTTGGCCAAAATAACCACTGGGATCAAAAGTTACTAGTAAGGAGTCAGCAGGCACATACAGTGCAATCATGTCCTTTCTCCACTGAAACTAGGTGACAATCTTCATTTGAATTCAGGAGAGGAAAAAAGCTGATTTCTCATGCAGTCGAGCATGAATTAAAACTCCTAAATACATAATTTATAGTTTTAATACAACATAAAAAATATCCAGTAGAATTAAAATGAATAATGATAACATAATTAAGTGAATATTACTGTATGAATGGCAAAATAAAACAAATCAAATAGCACATGTGATGTTTTGATAAATTCCCCATTAAGATCAAGGTGCGCAGATGGAATTGCATCTTTGATAGAGGTCTATTTCAGTTACATTTTTCTCTGATCAGCCTTAATATACAGCCATCGAATATGAACAAACAGGGCAGAAAAATTATTAGGAAAAGATGAAGTAGTAAATATATGTAAATTATGTTATACATCAATGTATTTCTTCGCCATTGCCACGTCTCATAAAATCCGTCTTTCCCTATGCTTTTATTTAGAAGAATTATTTGGATAGTGAAAAGAAAGCTGCCTGCACATAGGTTTTTTAGGACTTCCCTGTGTGAAAATACAAATTTCATTGTATCAAACAAATATTCTATTTTCTTAGCACTATCAAGTCGTCTTACAGTAGGTAATTTATTACATGATCTGATTTTATTACTTCCTTCAAGATGCAAATCTGTCCTACTTTCTATTCTGTATCTATTCTGTGCCAACTTGCTATTTTTTTACATGGGTGTAACTTCATTTTTTTTTTTGCTATATTTTAATTATCTGACGTCTTTAACTGGAACTGTTCAGAGCCATTGCATTAATGATCCAGAACAGCTGTTTTTAAGAATACCTATGAAACCTTATGTTTTTCCATCCAAAATGTTTTTACACACCCAGATATATACATTCCTGTTAATGCCTCTTCAGCCTTGATTGATTGCAGCAAAGGCTAAAGTATATATGAATGTTAACTTGCTCAGGTTTTACTAGAGTGTGTTGGTAATGTGTGAGCTTTTCACCCTCAGGGACCTGGGATCAAATATTTATTAGTTGACACATTCAGATATGTTCAGTAACCTCATCCTGGTCTCTAGGGGACATTTGTCTGTGTCACAGAGCCATTACATCGTTGAGCTGGGCTCATTAGAGCCCTGTGGGCAGGGAAGGGCAGGGCCAGAGGTACAGCAGCAGCTCTGGTCCCACTCCTGCTCTGCTATCAGGCCTGGACCAATCTCAGATGAAAAGGGGGTTGACCACCAATTTCTGCAAAAAGGGAAATTTATTTCAATACCACTGTTTGGCCTTAAATTAAGTGAAGCTTTTTGTCTGTTTTAAAAAAAACCATCTCACTGCTATGAAGCTGGATAGCGCAGATTTTTTTTTCTGACAAACCCCTATTGGTCCTAAGATGGGCTTTTTGATGTGGACACAGTGCCCTCGCAACTGTAGGTTACTGTTTTGCTTTATAAAAGCATAATTTTAATGATTCACTGTCTTAGAAGAGAGTGTTAAAGAAAGCTGAAAGTGTCAGCAATGCTAAAAGTTGAAGAAAGTGCTTTGTGAATTGCAACCAGAGAGGAACTTGTGCAAGTAAAGAAGGAATGGCAGGCTGGAAGTACCCATAATTACTATTTAGTGTATTATTTAGCCCATTCTCTGGGCTGATGTTGTTCCTAGTAGCAGGACTTTCTGGGGGGCAGAAGAGGTTTCCAATGGTGCGGCCCAATGGCTTGGGGCACAAATGTGCTCTGTCACAGAACAGAGACCAGTGCTGGCTATGCTGGTGTGGTATGGGACCAGTTTAGAGCCAGCGTTTTCAGTGTTCAGTGGGCTTTGCAGCTGCATTTACACTGACAGTATTAAAAGGGGCAGTCAGACAATCTGGCTGCTGTTCATCTCCCTGAGGACGCTGGGTGCCAGGGTCTCATCCTGGAGCTGGGTCAGCATTTATCTCTTATGTTGCAGGAACAAAAGCGGATTCTGGAGATGGGAATCACTGGACCTGAGGGACATGCCCTGAGCAGGCCAGAAGAGGTAAGAGACTTCATTCATTTTGTCATTTGTGGAAGTATTTTGTCAACCACGTAGTGTCGGAGCTTGGCTTCTGTATGTGCAGTCGATGGATGGGTGCATCAGGGAAGGCAGCAGTCTGCTTCTCCCACTGCCTTTTACAGTATTACTCTAAAGTCTGAAAAGTCCATGTCCTTTCAACTTGTTTGTTTGCCTGAAAAGCTCTTTGGATGCTGCAGCAGGCGCATTCCCTTAGTCCAGGACTAAGTGTGTCCTGTATACACAGGGGTCGCAGCTCCTGCTACCCTGGGCACAGGTGTTTATGTATGTTTTAAGTGTGACCTTTGTGTTTTGATTTGTGGTGACAAAAAAATAAGCTTACCAGGCTAAAAATCAGCAGTGCAGCTTGAGGGTTAGGCCTTGGAGTAACTGCATTTATTAAAATACTTCGGCTGAAAACCTATGAGATACATGTGCACATCTATAGTGTGCATATGGATACATCCACATGTAGATCTGCTTTCATGCTGGCAGATATATTGGTGTCAGAAATGCAGGCTGGAGAGATGCAAATACGTGAGAATGGAAGGATGCTGTGAGGCAGCTCATTTTATGCAACTCCCTTATAATAAAAATCTGGGCTCTGGTGTGGATCATCCCAGGCATCTGGAAAGGATTTATTTAATGACAAGGAAAATGTGGAGACATGAGAATGTCCCTTAATGTACACAGCTCAGACTGTTAATGGGATGGTGGAGGGCGGTAGTGGGAAGTGACTGCTTTCCTAGAAGACCAAAGAGACGAGGGCCTGGGGATTTGAGGCTCAACTTGAAGAGATTGTTGTGGTTTGCAGATCTTTATTTAACTTCTCCCCAAGGCAGAAGGAATAAGCTTAATTGGTTGCATTCTTCTATTGAACTGTTTATGTACTTTTTCATTTTGCTGTTCAACTTCTACCAAAATTATTCTAAAAGGATTGAGTTGTTTGCTTTAAATGAGAACAAGGGCCTAAGGAAAATCTGCATTTGCAGTTTCCAGAAAGGAATTTTGGATCTTTCTGACCATGCATCCATCTGTTTCAGGTCTAGTGCTGAGGTATAGAGACCCTGCCTCATTCTCTGCTCTTCTAAAGGGGCGTTTGGGGTTTCCAGAGCAAATGTTTTGATACAAGTCCTAGGGCAATCTGAAGCAGTCTGATTTAAGGAAAAATATTTTACAAAACTGTAAAGGATTAAGCCGTGTGGTTTTGGAAGGCCTAAGTTTCTCAACTTTTCTAGCAAAACTCTTGCACAGAAATTTCTGTACCACTGAGTCACTATTTTCAGTTATAACAGGGTTTTTGGTATTAAAATGCCAATGCTGTGAGTCCATCTGGGGAGGATCTGGTGTAAAACTGATTGGCTGGGGAAAGGAGTCTCCAGAGCTGCTGGGAAACACTGCTCCTCCATCTGAAGATGCTTGCTTTGTGTGCCTACGTCCCAGATGGCTCCCTGGGAGGAGATTGCCTTTACTCTTGCTGACAGAGGGACTTACTGGGCACTGCTTCAAAGGCTTTTATGGATTATGGGCTAAATTCAGTCCATAGTGCTGAAGTTGCTGTTTGAGAATACTTTACAGTCACTGTCACCATTATGTAAAGATTAGGGTAAGCTGCCAGGGGGAGCTCAGAGGTTGTCTCCAAGCAGGGGCAAAGTTATCTTGCTTTGTTCTCCTTCCAACTGCAGGGTAGGAGTCTGAAGCAGGGAGGTGGGAGGGAGGCAAGGAGGAGCTGCATCAGCTGCTTCGACATGACCTTTCCTGGGGTGCAGGGAGCCAGGGAACTGTGTTTGTGCTGGGGCAGCCATACCCTGCTAGTGAGTGCAGCCTGGCTGTGCTTACTGCTAATGCCAAGTGTTTGAGGTTGGGTTAGCTCCCTGTTTCCCAGCACTGGATCTCTCTCTATGGAAAAAGCAGAATCAACCCCTGAAGAGCTCTTGCTGAACAGTGAGAAATATGGCTCAGTCCTCCACTTCATTTTTTCTTCAAACTGCTGTTGCAGTTAACTTTTCCCTCCTTGTTTTGCTCAGCTTGAAGCAGAAGCAGTTTTCCGTGCCATCACAATTGCCAGTCGAATAAACTGCCCAGTGTACATCACCAAGGTGATGAGCAAGAGTGCAGCTGATATCATTGCACTGGCCAGGAAGAAAGGTAAGTGACTTCCTTTGCTCCCTCAAACTTGTTTTTTTGTTGAATAGAAACTGAGTGAAAAAACCTGTACATCTTGACCCAAATGACAGGCTATAGGGAGAGTTTACCAAAGAACAGTAGCACCATCACAGACTCTAAATTATTTATGGCTGGGAAGGATGAGGGGAAATCCTTTTATATTTTTCAGTTGAGAAACTCTTCCCACAAACTGTCTTCTTGAGGAATGACTTGTAACTTTTCTCTATCCTGTTTTCTCTTTTACTTTTCCCTTAGATTGCTGTCTCTGTTCATGGGAGGGAGATACTTTATTCCTAATGGGGTCTAGCACGTCCTCCATGCCAGTATTTCAGATTGTCACCCTCTGAGTTGTGGCTTGGGTGGTGATTCTGCTGTTAGAGCTGCTTGGAGCTTGCTCCTGGCTTTGCTGCGGGAAGCTGACCCGCTCAGATATGCACTGCAGGTCAGCCCTGCTTGCTGGGGCCATGGTGGGATCCAGGTTACAAAGCACCCAAAAGGGCCTTGCAAGCCTGAAGGCAGCTGCTTCCAAAGCTGCATTTGCAAGTCAGGACTGTTCTGCTGGTTGGTACTACAAAGCCCGTGAGCAATATGGAAAAGCCAAAGAGCAAATTATTGTCTTGATATTTGTTTTCTTGGAGACTTGAAGTGTGGTGCTGGGGACCATATGCTGCTATCTGCTGGTGCTGTGCCCAACCTGGGAGTAGTAAAAAGGCATCTGTCTGCTGAAGTGATCCACCACCCAGTGCACTCCGAATTGGAGCAACAGAGAGAACATGGCTGTGATTAAAACAGTACAAATTAAAAGCAGGTCTGAACTGTCTCCTTCTGGATTAGAATGAAAGATTTGTAAATATGCTGATCCAAAAGCATGTAGAGCTCAGAGAGACTCCTGATTAATTTTTTATCATACAAACAAAGCTAGGGTTGTTTAATTTTCTGGGAGCAGCACTAGCCATGTAGCAGTGTGTGAATTATACATGGCTGCATGCAGCAAGCAGTGTCATGTGCTGAAGAGAGAGTGGGTTGTAATTAGTCCCTTTATATTCTTGCTTTCTCCAAGGCCCCCTTGTTTTTGGAGAGCCGATCACTGCCAGCTTGGGGACAGATGGGACACACTACTGGAGCAAAAACTGGGCCAAGGCTGCAGCTTTTGTGACCTCACCACCTCTGAGCCCTGATCCTACCACTCCAGACCACTTAAATTCACTCTTAGCATGGTAAGACTCTATATTTTTTTTAACAAGCTGGTAAGGCAAGTACAAAAACTACATGGGATGAATCATCTAGGGAGCAGCCTGGTTTCCTTTTGACCAGTTTTGTCCATCAAACAGCAGAGAAGGGACATAGAAAACTAAGGGATAGTTATATTCTTATATATCCTTAGGCTGTCAGTCAAGTGAGCAGTCATGGACACTCCAGTTCCTGGTTGGCTTGATAGAGAGGCAACTGCTGGCTATTCAGGAATTAATTTTTTCACTTTCTGCTTTTTAAGTGATTCCTAGTTGTACAACTAGATTGTCAGGACTTCAAACTGCCCTTCTCCCTAGTTCTCAGTTTTCTTTAGTAGAACTCTTGATATATGATGGGATGGTATCATAACTGTTCAGCATAAGCAACAGCCTGGTGGATGGTTGATCTTTGTGAAAGTACTTAACTTTAAGCCCCAGTCATATCTGACAAGCACAGCTGAAATAAGGGCTGTTCCTGAATGCAGACATACCTAGAACCAAGAAAAAATTCTTGGGACAGTTGTCAAAGCTGGTGCTTTCAGCTGGGCTCTCAGCTGTCAGTTCTGAAAATTTGCTTGTCCCAAACTAACTTGTATTTGCAGCAAGAGTTCTGTGGGTTTATCTCCTGCATATTGAAAACTTCTGACTTGGTAGTTTGCCTTCATCTGGTAGGGATCAAAATCATACAAGTTTACTTGTGTCCAGTTCTTGCAGCCCTGCTACTTTTACCTTGCCTTGTGTCTTTATTGGCTCCAGCATCCTCCGGCCGGAAGAAGGCAAAGATAAGTGGTGCATGCAGAGCAGGTATGTCAGGAGAAAGAGGCCAGAGTGGATGACAAAGGAGACTGTCAGGGACTTGGGTGGAGACAGCTGGAGACTGAAGGCCATCCCTTGATAGGCCAGGGATGTGAGCTGACAGCCTTCAAGTTGGCAGGGAGACTTTAATCACTAGCGAGGTGAAAGGAATGTGGGCAGCAGAGGAAGAAGTGTCTTTCTCATATAGAAAAGAAGATATCAGCAATGCCTTGCCAGGAACCCAGACTGTAAACCCATCTCTAAAAGTATTTCCTGCCTGTAGCCAACTGTGGGTCTTCCTTAACTTAAGCAAAAGACAATCTGTCCTGAAATGATCTAGAAATTTGCAGCTGAAGCCCCACCAGGACAGATTGCTAGGGCTGGACTGAGGAACTCCACTTACCATTCAAATACTTATTTACTTTCATGTGGTGGTACCCACCTCACCTCCTGCCTCCCCTTTCTTGGGTTTCCAGCGCTCTAGACAGAGTGGTGGAATTTGAACCTTGAATGTGACCATCCTTAGAGCAGCTGCCTGGGAGGTGGGTAGGCACACACATGTGACAGGAAGCTGCCATCAGTCAGTGCCACATCTCCCCTCGCACACGGTGGGTCAGGCTGTGCAGCCCACCGGAGCCCACCGAGGCTTTAGCTCAGCTGCTCTAAAGATGCTGCAGTTGAGCTCAGAGTTGCATGTGGCTCTGGTAGGAATACAGAGGAGTTTGCTCTCTTCTGACAGTCTGATGGCAAAAATGTTTTTCCATAACTGAGATTTTTGTACCAAATAAGAACACAGAAAAAAAATTACTTTCTTGCTCTGATTTATCACTATCAGCACTGTAAAGGGTGAAGCTCACTGTGTGAGGGTAAGGCTCTTAGCCAGCACGTGTAAATGTGTATCAAAATGTTTGACTCTTTACTCTGTTAGAGTGGCTACATATGCTTTCTAGACGAGAGTCCCAAAATAATAGTATGTGGGTCAAAGCAGATTAGCTAAAATAGCAAGAACATTTTTAAAATTAGAATCCAAATAATGACTTTTTAAAACTAACATCAGAAAGACAAACTGAGGAGTTACAGAAGTTTTCATTATTCTCCAAGCATGCAGAAATGGCTTTTTTTTTTTTTTTCCTAGTGGCTTAAAGTCCTAGATCTTAAATGACAGCAGCTTAGCCTGCTTTCAGTTTTAATACTTTAAATCTATACTGTGAAACTAAAAAAAGAACTGTGTATTTTGTCAGTCTGCCCTGTGTTCATGGGGAATTTTATGAAAGGATGATGGTAAAGGCAGTATTTCACATTTCACTGTTGATTTGGATACCAACATTTTACATTCATTAAAAAACCCTTACAACATCCTTCCTGTGCAAGCACGCAGCATACTGCTTGTGCTCTTTCCCACAGAAAGTGTTGATTTTCCACTGAAAAGCTGAATCTGTAAAACCCCATCATGTCTCATGGGATTTGCAGATTGAATTTGCCTCTTGAGATTTGGTCTTTGTGTCATCCATGGGTCATAAACCTGAGTTAGCTTTGATCTTCCATGGTGTGCTGCTGCATTAGTGCAGCTGTGATGTGCCACCTCTGTGAACCAGAGATGTGAGATCTTGGTGCTTCACATAAGATGCAACTTGCCATGAAAGCCTTGTTTAAGGGGAAGAATAAGATGACAAGGTATTGATATGGCATTTATTTCATGATGGACCCTTCTTGTCTCCCAGTTTTTAGTTGATGTGATGCTTATCCCCATCTGACTGTAGAGTGTGTCCAGACAGTAGGAGTGCCCGTGGGATTAACCAGGAGGTGCTGGGCTGCTCTCAAGTGACACACTTCAGCTTCAGGAGTCTTGTATTGATTTGACTGGGAAGTGCAGTTCATGTTATTAATGTCATTAAATATCAGAGGAGAGGAACTATGGAGTTAAGGAAGCAAGTCCTTTTCATCTTTCAGGTGCAGGAATTAGTAGTGTGGCGTTAGAAGCACAGCATAACTTCTGGGAAGTTGGCAGTGATACAGGGCCTGGCTGTGACAGTCAGGTTTTCATGGTTGTATCAATCAGAATGCAGAAAGGAGAGAGGCCGCAGGAAGTTTTGATGATTAGAAGAGCATCAAAAAGGAAGAAATGGCATTGCAACCTTCTGACTTAATTGCTGTGTTAGAATAAATGAATGTTTAACTGATTAAATTGGCTTAATCCTATGGAGTAACATCAGGCAGTCATTAATAATCAGGAATAGCTAAAGCATAGCTGCCTGTTCTATACTAAATTCATGGATTTGGCTTCTGCTAAAAACTGGAGGGATGGCTTGTGAAGAATGAGAGAAGAAGCCAAGGGCTCATCTCTGTCAGTAATCATTAGGGCTGGCAGCCCAGAAAATGGCATTAGAATTACTCATGTATGATAATTTTTTCTTCTGTACTTGGCTATTTGTTAGCTTGCTGGATCTCGATTTCTGGACCAGAATCTTTCAGGTGTTTCACTGCTGGAATTTACATAATCAGTTAAAGAAAAGGATGACAGGCTCTTGGGATATCACCTTTATGGAGTGATGGAAGAGAAGTCATAGTGAGTTCTAATGTGCTTGCCTCCTGTAAGCTTAATCAAGAGCTAAAAATACCACGTTTCCTGTGGATATTGGAGAACCCTCTTTTTTGTTTTTCTATTTTTGCAGGATTCTGCACATTGATTATGTGCTTCCTCCTTATTCCTGGGAGCTACTGTGATCCAGTTCTGCTCTCTGCAAAAAAAAAAACTTTTCTTTAGGCTGAAAAACGCAACTTTTTAAATAAAAGCATTATTAAATGGTATCTCTTTTTGCATTTTTCTCTATGCCTTTTTCTGTATAAGACCCTTAAGTTAGATAAATCCAGAGCATGTGTTTGACTTGCACTATGTCTTTTGTTGTCTATTTAGAAAACTATGTGATAAAAAATTTTCTTTTTTTATTTTCTTGGTTCTGTTTTGGATGGTCAGATGAGAAATATTCATGTAAGTTTTGCAGGAAAAATACATGTGCAAGAGAAATGCAGGCGAACACATTTGAAGCTCATGACTTTGAATTGTGAAATTTGCTATTATTTTTTAATGTGGTTGTGAATTAATTTATTTTGAGAGTGGCAGACATTTCATACAAGCTTCCGATCATTTCCTTAATCCTAGAGTAATCCTTTGTCCTGGTTAGTGGGCTTTCTCCTGATCTCTGTCGATAAGCAGCCTGGAACCAGAGGGGGCTGTAATCTGGGAGTTCAGGGTGCTCCTGGGGGAAAGTGGAGATGTCCAGTGCCATTGTTGCTCTCAGTGATCTGTAGCCAATGTGGAAAGGCTGCTGGCATGATTTACAGCCTGTGCCTCTGGTGTGTAGGCTTGAAAGGTCCATTCACAGCCTGTCTGAGACCAAGGTCACCTTGGTGATGCCTGGTCTAAACCTTCTGTGTGTTAACTCCACAGTGGGGACCTGCAGGTGACGGGAAGTGGACATTGCCCCTATAGCACTGCCCAGAAAGCCATTGGAAAGGACAACTTCACTATGATTCCTGAAGGGGTCAATGGAATTGAGGAAAGGATGACTGTTGTCTGGGACAAGGCTGTAGTAAGTAATTACTTACTTTTATAGACTGAAAAAAAAAACAGTGTTGGCTGAATAATGAAAAGCAAGAGACTCTTGGCCATTGCTTAAGTGCCTTTCTGGTATATTTCTGAGAATTCCCTGGGAGAATGCTACTGTGAGGTGAATTGCTTATTTCAGAAACCTCTTCCAGGTTTTTTAACTTAGGGCTATGTTTCACTTCTGACACCGTAAGTGTATTGTGTTTTATTAGACCTGAGGCTTCCCAGACTCCACTGCTCTATTTTCTACTTGTGTCAGAGCGGATGTTTCCGAGAGATGTGGTATCTGGAGCAATATAATGGTTTTGAAGTGGACCTCATATAAATGTGATGAATGGATTGTTTGAATTTGGGAAGTGTCTCATCGTTTTTGAGACATTACAAATGGATGGCAGCTGAGCCTGAGGCTAAATGATGAAATGCTTTGAAGGAGAGCATTGCACGTAATTCATACTGGCATACTTTGCAGTGGAGTGCCGGTATAAGTCAGGAATTTTTTGATGGTTGCATGGATTCTAATGTATAATGATATTCTCCTTCTATTGTCTGTCTCCATGTGCACACCCTGCACACTCACACACACTCATTGCATCATGCTCAAATGCACATTGCAGACTGGGAAGTAGTAGTATTTAGAGTGCTCTGATGAGCTCTTCTCCCAGACTTTATTTCAGAACCACTTTATTCAGGGACAGCTATTGAGATTCCAGGCACAGAAGCAGCTTCAGATACCTGCCATGTAGGAGCAAAGCAGGGAAGCAAGCAGAGTACAGCCAGCTGCTGCTATTTTTCTTTTGTTACTCCCTCAATGGGAAGGAACTGCAGCAACGGCTGCAACATGGGTTTTACAGGTGGTAACATTCAGTCCTGCACCACTGAGTAGTTTATGTTTTGCAAATCTTATATTTTACCAGGCAGGAAATAAGTGTTTAATATTAAAAGGTTTGGCACTGTTGTTTGTCCTTGGAACATTGTTCTTGCTCATTGCCAGGGAAGACCCCAAAATACTCTACTGAGAAATAAAAATGCTGTTCTATACTGTTGCAATTACCATCATTGACTGCATACCAAGTTCCATTGGTGATGACATTTCTCCAGGCAAGGACTTTATAATTGGTTGTATTACTTTAGATGCATAGGTCTGACAATACTAATAATAGAATGGACTTAATTTGCAAGGAGCGTTCCCAAAAGTGTTGGACTTTTGATCTTTTGTTTCATCTTGTAACATTCATATAAGTTTCTCTGTTTTGAATTTTTTTTTTAACATTTAAATGGAAACTACTAGGACTAGCAACAAAACACACTTAGGCATCGATGTGTAGAGAAAGAGACTCCAGATAACTGAGCACCTTGTTTGGTATCGTGCACTAAGGTTTCATTGGCTATCCTTTGCAATGCCTGGAGTAACACACTCATTTATTTGAAACTTCCAGGTAATGAGCTGTATGTAAACTGCTGTGTGATACAATCTCTGTTTCATGCAATATCACCATATCTATAAAGTCCATGCCTTCTCCTTGACCCTTCAGTACTCTGAATAGTAAATCCCCATTTCAGAAGCATTTTGCTTAAATCACATTGTTTTTAGGCCACAGGCAAGATGGATGAGAGCCAGTTTGTAGCTGTCACCAGCACCAATGCCGCCAAAATCTTTAATCTGTACCCAAGAAAAGGCCGGATTGCTGTAGGATCGGATGCTGATGTTGTTATTTGGGACCCCGATAAGGTGAAGACTATAACAGCCAAAAGCCATAAATCGGTAAGGAGGAAATGAAATCCAGCAAAAGAAAAGAAATGTCACTGTTGCTTTTCAGCTGTTGACCTAAATCATGTGAACACCAATAGCACGAGATACAGGGGAGGGGGGTAACTGCCTGCTCCTGTTCTGAAACGGGTAAATGTTTCAGGACATGAGAGTATTGAAATCCTGTGTTTGAAGCATTGGGATCAGGAAGGATTTCTTTTCTCTCTGCATATACCCTATTTGCTTTTTGCAGGCTTGTGGCACGTCTGTAAACAGGTGTAAATCAGCAGCTCTGCAGCTGAGGTTAATAAGGCTGTGAGGATACATTTTAAACCAGCTCTTCTTTTTTTTTGCTTACTTAAAAAGCACCTGATATTATAAATTGCGTGATTAAATCAACAATATTCCAAGCTATGACAGATGATTAAATGTTTTGATAATACAGCTCTAATCAGCTTCATGGATGAGATTTTCTGTTTAATTCCAGAGCTTTACTCTGCCCTTAGTGCAGAGTACCAGTGACTGACTGTTGCTTTCATTTTGATGGGGACAGGTTTTATCTTACGTGTTTTTCATCTCAAAGTTGTTCTCTTAATGCTCAGTGCTTTGGTCCTTTGTACTGGTGAATTCTTCTAAAAGTTTCACTGAGAATCCAGTATTGCATTTTTATATTAAAAAGGCAAAAAAAATTTAGAAACCTTTAAAAAGTAAATTTAGGTGACTCAATTTCTATTTCTCTATCTTGGGATCTCCCTGTATTTTCAGGAAAGTAATAATCACTTGCCCTGTCATTGCCATTTAAATTCAGGCTTTCCTGGGCTTTTCTGGGCTTTTTCAGACTCTAATATGTGTGCTGGCTGCTTTGAAATTTGCTTACACAGTCTCAGCAGATGCATGGTAGCACCATATCCTCTGGGTATTCAGCAACTGAGGGACAATTTTTCTTCATATTAAGGCTATCATACTTCTAAAGGCTCTGGGTAGATAGAGAAAATCTTCAAAAACAAGTGAAATCCTTGATGACCAATGAAAAATTGAAAGGAACAGTCTCATCCGAGAAAGCCTGATCAGAAAGATCCTTCAAAATAATTTCGTATTGAAATGCATTGCCCTTCGTTCACACAAAACAATTTTATAAACTTTTTAATGGCAGTTGTCTAAAACTGTGACTACAAATGTACATATTACAAGTTACTAACTAAAAGAGGTCTTGCAGTGAATATGTTGGTTGATCCTCAGGCCATTGAGTACAACATCTTTGAAGGAATGGAGTGCCATGGTGCCCCCCTCGTGGTCATAAGCCAAGGGAAGATTGTGTTTGAAGATGGAAATCTGCACGTAAATAAGGGAATGGGCCGCTTCATCCCTCGCAAACCTTTTCCTGAATATCTTTACCAGCGCATCAAAATCAGGAATAAGGTAATGTCAGATCCTATTTAATCTTCTTTGTAGCCAAACCCTCTTGGAAGCACAGTGGCACAGGTTTTTAATGTTGTTGTGCTATTATGAGTTCATATCAGATGGACTGCATATGACTTGTTCAAAAAATGACCACAGAACTCGTTGCAGTTGTGGACTCATCTAACTTAGCATTAACACCGTGAGCTTCACCAGGTAGAACATATAATTGCAGTTGGGCATAATTGCCTTATGTCCAGCAGTGCAGGCTTTTGAAGAGAGGTGGAATAGGGATAGAATTTACTTTCAGTTAAAATTCAAGAAAAGAGAAAGCTTCTTGTGAAGGAGGGTTAGGCAGAATAAAAACAGAATTTTAAATTGCATACTGCTACACTGCAGAGAAGAAAAGCATATCAGCCAGAGATTCTCATTATATTAGGGATTTCTGAACTGTTGTTAGTGCATTTGCTGAGCTGTGTATTAGCAGCATTCATGGCTCAGAAATCTTTTCTCTTTTGTTTAATAAAAAGCTTGGGAAATGACCAAGATTAAGACTGGGTCACCTCTGGTTTTGAATTCTATCAGTGCTTATCTGTTGAAAACCAACTGGCTGGGCACTAGTTGGGAGTTGTTTGGAAATTGCTTCCTGTCTTTGAGTAAAGAAAGTCACTGTGTGAGCACAGGTAATGAAAAAAATTGACTAAACCTCACATTTTCTTCAAGCATATACCATAGGCTGAATGAGACTGGTAGCTGAAATTAAGCCTATGAGCAGGTTGAGTTTTTATCTTACATTATTTATGATACAAACTCTGTCAAGCTGCAGAAGAAACGCCTGCACTTCTTAATAGAAAAGGCACAGTAAAAAGCAAATGCACCTGCAAAACTTTTGCAAAATACCAATCAGTGTTGCATTTTTTTTACATTATCCATGTAGACGATACAGGCCTTCTCTTCACGCTCACTGCTCAAGGCTTCAGTGCCTGGGAGTACCATATAAATTAGTGACAAAGTCATAAAAACAGTGAAACCAGCACTTTAGAAACAAGAATCACAGAGTAGTGTCTTGTAGCATGAGTTTGAACAAAAGACCTGGGCTAAGTAATCTGTGTCTTGCAAGCGGGCCTGGATTTTGGGAGACCTTTGATACTTGGGCAAGGTCTGCAAACAAAGGGACTGATATTCTTGCTCCTGCAGCTCCCTCTGCTGCCTGCCGGGAGGGAGAGTGGATCCATGCCCACATTTCTTTTCACCCTATCAAATTTTATTCACTGGAAATATTTAGAAAAACCCATTTATGGTTGCATCAGCTGCTACATGAACATATCAGTGCATGACAGAGGAATATAGAAAAGACTTGTTAAGCAAGGAGCTGCAAAGCTGAACTGGCACAGGTTGGCAGTATAAACTTATCCCTGGAGCAGGGCTAGCAGTATAAATTTGTACCTTTGTGGGTCCCTAGAAGATGGATTCATTGCTGCTGATGGATTGGCAGCTGCTCTCTTCTGGGCATTAGTTTTGGCTCAGCCTACAAGACGGTGGGTCTTCTGAGCCTGATGTCCCTGTCATCAAAAGCAAGGAAAATGCATTGTTTGCTTTGAGAGCTGGATCAAACCCCTGTGAATAGTGTATTTCTATACAGTATTTTAATTTCACTTTTAACTTGTGGGGGAAATTTCTCTGAAACCATAATCTTGTAAAACACAGATTTCTGATCTTTTTGATGAGCTTTGCATTTTGCAATTCAACGGCTTCAGGCTCTTTCTGAAGACTGGAACTGTTCTTATTAAAATATTATTTCCTCGATTCCTGTAGTTTTAAGGCCAATGAAATTGTTTTGACTGTCTTTTCTAATATTCCTTGTAAGAACCATACAGGGAAACAAATCTAGAGACCTCAAACTGAAATCAGAGCTCAAACAACAAGACACTTTATTGACAAATATTGTAAGATGGGTCCCCTGCCACAGTCCATTGTATAATCACTTTTCTAGTTGATGTCAAGAAGTAGAAACTTTTGAAATATAATTTTAAAATTACCACTCCTTTTCAATGAGTTCTAATAAACAGAATGAGATCTATGAAGGGGAGGAGCAGAGGAAATACAGGTAGGAGAGAAATTGCTGCAGTTGGTATAGGGGGACTGATCTTACCTAAAATAAACATCTTAGGTCAGACCTGTTCTTTTGAATCCCGTTTCTCCACACTGAGTGTGAAGGAAGCCTCATAGAAATCTCTCTCATAATTTTTATAGATATAATAATGGAAGGAGGAAGCTTTAGGATTTCCTTTATATATAAAGCAAACTGCACTTTGCTTTTATATATGAAGTACAGATGTGTTTTTAATTCAGCCAGTGCAGAATATAGCTCTGTGCTCACTGCTCTCTACTTACAGGCAGGAGTATCATTAGGCAGCATCATCAGAGCATTCAGTGTCTGGATTTTTACTTTCTTCTTGTTTTAGGTGGGAGGACTGCAAGGAGTCTCCAGAGGAATGTATGATGGGCCTGTGTATGAAATCCCAGCTACGCCAAAATATGCAACTCCTGCACCCTCAACTAAATCCTCCCCTGCCAAAAACCAGCCCCCACCAATCAGAAACCTCCATCAATCCAATTTCAGCTTATCAGGTAAGTCAGCCTGGCTAATGAGAAACCTTCTCAAGCCATGAGTATAGATTACTGGTGATGAATTTCAATTCTAATTACTTCTTTAGTCAAATATAAAAGGATTGTATTTACTCATATACATGCATATACTTACATATATATGTATAGACATGTTTCTATGCTTTTTTTCCCAAGGAATATATTACATATTGCCCAATATTCAAAATGTTTGCAATTTGAAATTTTTCTCTGCATCACTCTTTCAATATTATTTACCTGGCCCATTGCAATAGCTGAGGTCTCTGGTTGATGTGACTGAAGCCCCTTGGTGGTGTGTACAGCTGATGGGACTTGGGTTCTGGTGCAACCCGTGAGTCTCAGACATCTCACTGGCTGCATCACCAGCAACTGCTAGACATGGAAACCTCAAGTGTCCTTGTCCATGGTCGTAAACCACATGCAGAATTTGCTCATGTGCAGATTGGAGTATTTCTTATCCTCTGCTCTTGGGGTCCAGAACTTTTTGCATGGTACATAGGAAACAGACTGGAAAACCCTCATGTGGGGTTGCTGGAAATAATTCTTACGTGAAGACAATTACAAGCATGCCAAATCCTTTTTCTTCAAAAGTCTACAGCCCCAGTGGTGAATAATGCCTCTGTACGATGTTATGAAAGTCATTGGATTTTCTGCTTTGTGGGAACCGATGGCAGAGTTTCCCTCCCTTACAGATCCTGTCTTTAGAAACTAAATGAAACTTGTGTAAGAAAGTCCAAGGAGAACAAATAGAATCAAAACCCTTCTAGTGAGGTGAAGTCTATTTTTGCCCATACACCTGGGGCCACAGTGAGCATATACAGATAGACATGAAGCTATACAAAGCAAAAAAAGTGCTTAGAAATTTCACATCTTGGTAATAACCGACAATTCGGATTTTCCTAAGCATCTGAAGCTGTGGTTTCCCAGTCCACTGCTGGATCTGGGTACTACCAAAGCATCTAGTGGTAGAAATTTGATCTCAATGATGCAAACACCAAATTAGGCAGAACCAGAGATGATGGTACCATTTTAAATGACCCCACATATTTATGGTAATCTTACATTGCGTTTAGGAAATTGAGTGTCATCAGGCAATATTTAGCCCGTCAGAAAGCGTGCTGCCCCCTTAAGCTTCACCTTTCAGCATTTAAAATGCTGTTTGAAGTGAGTGTGAGTTTACATCAGCTCAGTGCTCATTTCCTCATGGATTTATGATTGTTAACATCAGATTTACTGAACTGTTGACCCATGGACTCGGTAGGGATATATATTCTAAGTCAGTGAGGCAAGTTTGAAAAATCCAGTCTGCACGTACGTATTTTGGGAGTTCTTCTGTAGTTAGTAACACTTTCTGACAGGTCTGATCTCACAAAGGGAGCCCAGTCTGCAGGCTGTCATCAGCTCTTCTTCAAGACAGTGGAAAACAATTCTCCATGTAGGATGAGCATCAGTCTGATCCTAAGAATTTAATCCCACACTTCTCATTGAAGACAGCTGGAACTAGGCACAGAAATGTGCCTTGAAGGTCTGTTCAGCACCTCAGTCAGATTCAAGAGAAACCAGCTGATGGTGGTGTGAGGGAAGCATAGCCAGATAAAGCCTCACTGCTGATGGTTTATTCCTTTTCATAGCTTTGTTTGCTCCTTTTCTGTTGTTGCAGGAGCTCAGATTGATGACAACAACCCACGTCGTACTGGCCACCGCATCGTGGCACCTCCTGGTGGGCGCTCTAATATTACCAGTCTTGGCTGAAAAGTGATGATGGACAGAAACACAAGGATGAAGGATCATGGGAATAATGTCCGTTCCCTTCAATATCTGTGTTATCGAGCCCACAGTTTTATTTGGTACTAATGGAAATAAAAAACAAAATGTCTTTTTTTTTTTTCTTTTCTTTTTTGTTTTTTTTTTTGTATAGAAAGAGGTGATAATAGTGTGGTGTGTTTGCTTGGAACTACTTGCCTCACAATTGTGCTTTCATGCCATAGTCACCTTAAAGCATGGTGCTTCCATTGCCCCTTTAGTGACTACAGGTTTTAGCTTTGTCTCGTAACTGAATGATGGTTCCTTTGCACCCCTTCGCTGTATTAGAGTAGTTAATGCATGTTACTGAGTTATTTATGCAAGTTGCATTCTGTGAGTGAGTCCCTTTAGAACACATTGCCAACAATTGACTAGACACAATGCCAAGATTAATGTCTGTATTGGAGAAACACCACCAAAAACACTAATGAAGGAAGAAAATGGCCATCTGGAAAGTAAGCAGTAGAGTAGTATAGGCAGCTTCTGTTTAATCTTTAATTTATTATAAACCCAAGAAGCACTTCTCTCTGACACAGAAAATCATCGGGACACGTAATGACAAATGGTCTCTGTAGCACCTGTCTGTTCCCACTCGGTACATTCCAAGTCTGTGTCCTTCTTGTTTCCATTTTAGCCAGAGCCATAACTTTTACATAATGCCATTGCCACCCCTGCAGGGATTTCTCCACCTGGGCAGTAGTGCTCTCCTTCTGCATGAGATTTTTGGTACTTACAGATAATCCAAGTTGCTGTCAGATTTTTAAAGTTTTTTGTACAAATTTTTTCCTTTGTAATCACATGCATTTTTACTTACTCTACCGTATCAAGATCTACTAGTCGTGGTTCAATTTCTGAATTCAAAGCTTGTGAAATAAAGGAGATTAATTGATGGGTAAGTGTCTTCCTCTGCTTTCCAGTGCTGTGACTCAATGATTGAAAATTTGGAATGGAGGAACTCAAGAGAAATTGTCTCTCAGGCTGACATCATGCAATAGAAGCAACTTCAGATCGCAAGTGTTGTTAAATGTATAGACGTCTGCATATGCATACTATAGCATGACATAGTATGTCTTACTATACAGAGCTCACAGTAAAAATATACTTACTAAAAATTGTACTTACTATTGACTAAAATGTACTTACTAATGGTTGGATTCAATCTTGGAGGTCTTTTCCAGCCTTAACAAGTCTGTGATTCTATGACATTGCAGCTGCCTTAGTTTTGCCCAAATGACACATAAATTAACTTTCTCCCAAGACATTCAGGTCTACATCTTATTTGCCTAGGGTGGTAATTAATTGCCATCAGCTTCATCTATCTACAGAACCAGTACCCGGTGCTCCAGTTTGACCTAAGCTATGTTTGACTTCATACTGGTTTTCTCTGCTGACTGAGCTGAGACAGTGTCCAGGCATGGCAGCAACAGAACATGCTGCAGGTAAGGTGAGGACAGTGCACTCGAATTCTCTGCGAGTGAAGAAAGTATTTCTCCTTGTCTGTCTGACACTCTCACAAACTATGTAAAGAAGCCTAATTTCCTGTCACTTTTTACTTGTCTGATGGTGCTGCAGATGCTGTGGGAGGTGTGGGCTGCAGTTGAAGTGGGGTGCTATGACGTTAAGCAGATCAGCAAAACACCTCCCCTTGTGCTACATTGCCTTTATCCACACTACAGAGCTGCAGCAGGAAAAGTCTTGCAGTAGTGGGGTGCCACTGGAGTGGTTTTATCAGCTGCACTGCTTGATCACTGAGCACCCATCCATCCCACACATGCAGCAATAACTTGTGTTGGCACAGACCACGTGGTACACACCAGGTGCATGTGGGACATAACAGTTTTCGAAGTAGCCTACCTGAAGCCTGTCATTCTGAAGCCAGTATGTTTTCACCTCCAGCTTGCCTGGGAAAGGAGTCGCTACCCTGGAAGAATCCATTTTGTTTGGTCAGCTTGATCTGAAACCTGGCAGCAGAGCTAGTCTGAAGAAACAGTTTTTCCTTTGGCTTTGAGCTGAACCAGTGCAGAAACACTGCGATTCAGTCTGCAGTGAACTGAATTGGTTACTCCCAAAAAAAGAGGAAAATAAAGCTTCTCATGGACAATCTCTTCTAAGAATTCAAATTCATGTTTCCTAGTGCCTGGAGAGTGCCCTAATCCCCAGGCTTCCCCACTCATTTGGTGGTTCAGATATTTTATATGACATGAATTAAAAAAAATTGCTCACTTGGTGGCTCAGGTTTTTTATGGGAAGTAGCATAACACTAGCAGAGAAGCCTGCAGACAATGTGCCCTGGAATAACCTACAGCCTAGCAGGTAAGGCAAACCTGAAATGCCAAGTCTCCATCTGCCTTGTCCTATTCCAACCCATTTGCAATGAGTGTTGACAGCCAGCAACAGTTGTGGTGATGTAACCCTGACAGTAGAAATACAGCTGGTTTGTGAAGCTATGCGGCAAATGTGACAGTGTGGTAATTTCAGAACTGCTGGTTACAATTTCCTTAGTGCTTTTCTTGCATCCTTTTGTGCTCACTTCCAAATAAAACTTCCACTCCATGCATGAGGCTTGTCACACTTGAAGTAGCAGAAACAATCACTGTGTAACTGGTGTTGTGATTCCACTGTTCCTACACACTTAAGAGCGTCCTAAACCAAAGAACCCTTTGCCTACAGGCTGGTCAAAGATACACGGTTACATGCATTTATTTTTTTCACAGTGAAGTGTCTGTGAATAAATACGTGAGGTTGTTTAGAGAGGCTTGTCATGGTTCAGTGCTCCTGTGTGAACAAGTCTGTGCTTGTCAGGTCAATGTGGCTCTCCTATGATTCTCCAAGAAAAAACAGCCTAAGCCCCTGTAGCCTGGCTGCTGCTGCCATGGCTCTGCTGAGGGGCAGCCTGCAGGAAGCCTGTGGATCCTGAGCTGCGCCTCACCAGGTGAGGTGTGAAGGATGCCTCACTTGGGTGGTTACTGTGATTCCACCAGAGAGATGACATGCCATTGCTCACGGAGGGCTAAACAAAACAAGGTAAGGGGTGCTTCTCTTACCACCTGGAGGCTATTTCATAGCAATGTCCCTGCCCCTACATCACTAACCTGTCCTTAAAAAAATAAAACACAGTAAAGAAAATGCAGATTAGCTGGCGATCCCACGTGCATGCTGCAGAATAGGAAACTGCACTTGAGTTGGCTCCCTTTTAGGAACACCAAGCTGGGAGATGTTGTTTGTGAACTTGGTGAGGAGCTGCTGTTATCTCAGCTACAGTTGGAAGCAATGCAGAGCTTTTATGCTTTCTGAATCATCAAGCTTCTAAAAATCTGTATTAGGCTATAACCTTTTAATACCTGATGCAGCTCTAATGATGTTAAATTGGTTCTTCCCTACTGCTATTTGCAGTCTGCTTAAAATTAGTCTTATGACCAGCCTGGGAACTAATCTTTGCCAAACAAGTGATGTGGAAGGGAAGGCTGGATCCATGGATTCTTTTTCTGAGTGTATTTTGGACTTGTTTGTCTTGTGCTACAGTTTGCCTTCTACCAAAGCAATGCAGTTATGTTTTTAAATTCCAGTGTTTAAAGCCTGCTAATTATGATGCTGACTGTACCAAAACTGACAACTCTTCCAGCCTTTAAGTGTTTCTGTTGGCACTATATTGGTCTTTGTCCTCAAGACCTAAAATGTCAGACTAGACCAGGTCAGATGACCATCTGCTCTGGGTTCCAGCAGCCAACAACACAAGCTTGAAGGAGGCCAGAAGAGCAAGCATATAATGCTAATCCTCCTCCGAGTGTTTGCTTCATTTCCAGTGCTTTGTAATTTCTTGAGAAGCAGCAGCATCTTTGTACTCTAGCTCTCAGTGAATTTTTCTGCCATGCATTTGCCAAGGTGCTTTTAAACCCAAGTAAAATCCTGCCACTAATGGCTTCCTGGAGCAAGAAATTGCACAGCTTAATGCACAGTGACAAAGTGTTGATCTAGTCCTCCTGGCACCAGCTATTTCTTGCCATTTAGACCTGGCATGGTTCTCAAAAACCTCACATGACAACAGCCTTACAGACCCAAGGGGGTGGCAAGCAGAATTTGCTGTAGTTTGCCATGATTTCATCTTATTGACATAAACACTTATCCAAGGAAAACTCTTTAGGTACAAAATAGCTACAGAGATACTTGTCTATCAGTGCATCTAAACATACAATGGCATTAGTAAGAGTGTAGGTGATACATTTAAGAAAAATTAAAAATTAGAAATATCACAAATCTGCATGACAGAGACAACTGCACAATCAGAACATCAATGAATGAGTGATTTAATTCAAGATATATCTTAATCCTGTGTAATTGTCAAGGAGCTTTAGGTACGAAAAATAATGTGTATTTTCATTCCAGGCTCAACAGAACATTGGATTCTGCATTTTTAAAAATTTTGTGTCAGGAAGTCTCCATGAATTCAGTGCTTGCATCTGAATTTTCACCTCCCTTAAAAACTCAGGGATGTCTGACTGCACCATGCTCTGTTCCTTATTTCTTTCTCTTTGCACTTACTACTAAGCTATCAGTCCTTGTTCATCTACTCTTGGTAAAAATATAAATCTCATTCATCTAAACAAACCAATTTTAGGATAGTTTTTCATCATGGTTGTGGTGAACTTTGCACAAGCTTTCCAGATAAATTTCAGGGATGGCAGTGAAGGCTACTGAGAGAGGGGTGTATGGGAGATGGAATAATATTACCCTCAATATTTAAAAACAGGAGGAAAAACACATGACATTTTCCCCTAAATTTCTGCAACAAGTGTTTTTGATATGTACTTGTAAAGCATGATCAAAGCTCCATGATATCCTTTCCAGAATAAAGAGAGACTGCTCTAGAGATTTACACTATAAATCGAGTGTTTTGAGCTGTGACTAGAGCCTAGGTATCCCATTTTCCCCTATTCCAAGCCTATGGTTCTATAACATAACATAAAAGTTCAACAGTATTAACTGCAGAGTAACTGCTCTGAGCTTTGTTTGGCATTTTCTGCACTTGTTTCTTGGTCCAGTTAAACTCTGTCTTGTTCAGTATCTGCCTCACTGACAGGCAGTGATGGCAAGTGCCACACTGTGCATGACATCTGCAGATGATGTTAAACAGGAACTCGGTGCATCCATGGAGAAACTCAAGGAGACTAAAGTCACTAACAGCGACAAGAGTAGTGGGTGTTTTGACAGGAGCTTGCTAATGTGACTGTGAGAGAAAACCAAGGTCTGCAGAAACTCCATCCCAGGAAAGTCAGGCAGATGGAAGGCTGGGAAGTGCCTGCACCCCGACCTGGGAGGACTCGTGGGGATCCCACCGAGCACAGGGACCCTCTCTGGCTCCTTCCTGGAGCTCCCTGACCACCACCTCCAGCAGCGAGGGAATACAAACACCGCGAGCTGCCCGGGAGAGGGCACTGCTGTCCTGCTTTTGAGACAATCTGACTCCTTTCCTAATGAAGAGAAAAAGCCATTTCAGGCCAGTCTGGCCAAAACAGAGCACCGGGGAGACTCCAGTTGGATAATCAGAAACCTGCTCCGGTGATTAGAAACCCACTCGGGTGATTAAGCTGCACCCTAAGCGTGACAGGAGCCACTGCTGTTCTGAGGGGTTTAGAGCATCATCAGCTCTAATGGTAACAGCTCTTTCTGCCATGTGTGCAGAGAGCACTGCAGAGTGAAACATGTTCAATCCAACGAAAATAAGTTGCTCCCCTAAGCAAAAAAAAAAAAAAAAAAAAAAAAAAAAAAAAAAAAAAAAGAACAGAAGAACAAGCAGCAGCTAAATTGTCCAGACTGGGAAAGCAAAGAGACCACAGAGCCAAAGTGCTGAAATACCAGAATCAAATGCTTGAAAGGGTACAATTTAGAAATTTGTTTTTACAACTGAGATGAAAATTAACTATTTAACACTCGTGTGTAACAGGCCTGGTGAACTGATTTGTACAGCAGCACTTTTGTCTGAGGCAAACTGTGTAACTGATGTAGTACTTTCCATCCTGCACCAAAGGACAACCTCTTCATTAGCAAAATATATGTTTATTTTTTAAAAGTCAGAATATTTCCACTTCATGAAAGCTGTAAGACTGCTTAAGTGGGGCAATTCATTACACAATATAGGTGCTCTGTACAGCCAGTAAGAATTAACTGCTTTGCATAACAAGAATTCCCATAGGAAATGTAATGAGCATAACAAAGTATATTGGAAACAAAAGGGTACACTGAACTATAAAAAGGGAAAGAGTAAACCAGTTTAGTCTCATTTTCTCTAAAAATAGTAATTTGAATTCTGAGACAAAGGCAGAGAAATATATATATATATAAATCTTTGTCCATATTTTAAAAAGCATACACAGGACAGGAAAACACAACAAAAGAGAGACCACGTCATCTTTTGATGGACCAATACCATCTGAAGTCTGTTTACATATTCTTTACATTTTTATCTCTTTTTTTTTTAGGCCAAACTAGCAATCACAAAATATTAAAGACTTAATGTACCACATCAGGCTCAAAAGTAAACAGTACATCACTGTTGTGAGGAAACCTTACTGAGATACACCAACTTGGGCCAAGTGTGCCTCTGTTCTCCTACCAGTGCACTTTCCTCAGGTATATTCCAAATCTCAAGCTACCTCCCCTCCATATTACCCAAGATATCTGAAAGAGCTTGTATTAAAGACTTCCTTGTTCCCCCTTACCAAAACCAAGAGGGAATGTTTTATTAATAGCTAAAGGAAGTTGGGATTGATTCTTGGTCTGCAGCTAAAAAAGATTTGTGGGTTATTATTGATTTTCTTCGTTGTTCCTCAGCAAAACAGCTCAGTAAGTACCTATAGCTGCTGAGATGCCCCAGAGGAATGCTTTGGTACACTGTGTTCAGACAGCTCCTATAAAGGCTTTTACTACCTTCTGCCTTTCTTTTTTAACATCTTTGAGTTTTTCCTTGGTTCAGTCTCCCCTTCGTGTGAACTCTGTGACATCTCTCTGAAAGAAGAAACAAGAAAAAAAAACAAAATTGTAGACAGTTTTTAAAATGCTCTACTCCCCTCTGAAACGAAATTAATTTTGTAAAAGAAAGGCCCTTGCTATATAACTTCTGCACTCACTGGTTTCAGCTGCTTCTGTTGAGGCTGCCAAAACAAAGTTGCAAAAAGATAAACGTTCCTTTGTTGGGTCCCTGTTCCCTACACACGTATCCCTTGTTGGGCTGTGGGAAAGGAGTGTGTGAAAAGCGTTGATGCCATCAGGGAAAGGAGCCATCTCCTGAAGTCAGTCCCAGGCTGAGGTCACTCAGGGGATAAATACTTTTCCCCAAAGGCCTGTGGCTCCTGAGAACCAACTGTTTGCTTTGCCTGTCAGCAGGATTTTCTCTGCTCAATATATCAAGCCCCAGCGACCAGCTGGCTGGTTTGATCTGCCCGTAGTAATCAGCTGGCATCTTTCAGGTTTGTAGCCATTTCTTCTCCTCTAGTTAGCACCCCAGCATAAGCCAACTGAAACATCTATCAAGAAAATCATTGTTAGAGCTGCTACCCTCATCAGCCAAAGACTGGCGCTTGCCTTTGTTCCTGAAATAAAGGTGCAAGTTGAAAGCCTAAATACCACAGACCATATTTTGGTTGCTACATTTCAGCCTAGTTCCATTGAATTCACTCGTCTCTGCTGATTTATGCTGTCTGTGACTCAGATTTTAAAAAAACTAAATAAAGGAAATTTGGAAACAGTATTTCTCATTTCTCTACCTTTAATTGAAGTTATTTATAAAATACATAGCAGCTCAGACAAGCAAACACAGATGAATTTCCTAACTTTAGAAAAGATTATGGGGGGAAAAAGGTTAAGCGCATGTGAGAAGTAAATATTAAGGAAGCTCAGCTAGTGTTGGCATTATGTTTTTGAGTTTGATTGACATACCTTCTTATGAAGTAGATTTTGCAGTTTTTATATTAAAAAAATGGTTTTTTTATAAATAGCTTTTCACATACCATATTTTTAGTCTGTAACGTACCTGCATAAGCCAGAAGTCATTCCATGGGGCTCTTGAATATTTTCATGAGAATCATCTTTTTCTGCTGATTCAGGTAACTGGAAGGTCTGTCTTTTGGAATTTGTTTTTTCATCTGAATTGTCAAAGGCATGTGGATTAAAAAAAAAAAAAGAATCCCATATAGTAGAGCTTGTTTGGTTTTGATTAGCCTAAAACAAAAAAATACACTCTACCACTTCATATATATCTATTATTATTCCAAGGAAATCACTCCCCTTTACATTAGACTAGTATACTGCTTTTATACCATTGGTTAGTCCTCACACAGCAGACCCTGAACTTCCACACTTGCTGAACACTGAAATAAGTTTCCGAGTTGACAGCCCTACCACATATTTTCTTAGCAAATAACTGAAAATGGCTTTTTATTACCACCAAACAGAAGAAAAGCCAATTCATATTTTTGAGTGATTTTAATCAAAAAAACATGATGTTAAAAATTCACTGCTTTTAGGCCTACCAGGGAAAACACTTCTGCACAGCAACTGGGGAGAGAGACTTCAAAACTGTGCAGATGTGTGAGCTGCTTTTCCTTTTCAGGCACCCATCTTGCTTTTCAGCATCTTTCAATTGTAATACCATATGTCTCATTCTGATAATGAAAGGAAGACTGCATGGCTCAAAGGATTGACACTTGTACACTGCATCTGAAATATGGACCAGGAAACATGACTGCTATTCCAAAATTTTATCCCTATGTATTTCTTGAAGAATGAATTAGTATAATTTGTTAAAACTACAGTAAATTCATAAAAATGGATCAAGCTTCCTGATTTGGTAAGATTGTACTTTTGAGTACATGTGGGGGAAGGCAGTTCTTCCATTCTACCAGGAGAATGAAAGCTGGGTGACTCAACTCTGCTATTCTCCCAAGGTTTTAGAACTGACATGAACAATCATTTCTAAAGGACATGACAAAGATATGAAAAATGTTTTGGTTTAAGCAGGGCAAAGCCTTACACCTCAGTAGACACAATGCGATCAGTTGGTTAAAGGCTGCTCTGGAATGAGGAAAGGTGGCACTTGTTTGTGGCTGTGCTGCTGGAGAACTGGGTGAACTTGAAAGGTTGCATAACTTTTCTACATCCCAATTAGGGAAATGCCACTGATGAAAAATCTCTCCTGAAACTATCGTGAGTTACACTGCAAAATCTACACTGATATGTGGAATTACGGGGCTTTTTAAAACAATTCAGGATTGTACCAACCTGCTGGCTTGCTCCTTTTGGAAGGCTGCTTCTTCACAGTCAGTGGAACTCGGGTCAGCACAGCCAACTCACTCACAAAGTCCTGCTCTGCTTCCTGTATGCAAGCAAAAAGCATCAATCTCTCAACACAGCTCAGTTCTGGGTTACGTTATTCTCCACGTGGCATGACAAAACAGGCCTGTCACTGCAGAAACACAGGAAACTATATGGCCAGCATCAGGGAAGTGTTCCTACAAGACCGTGGTGAATCCTAGCACTGATTTCAAGTAGAGCAGCAAAGAGACCCTTGCAATCAGTCCCGTGTTTTGCCATTGAATGCTTCAGACCCATGAATCATTTTACCCTGATTTACCCTCAGTTGATCCTCCAACTCAGTTTCCAGGCGGTGCAATCCCAGCAGCTTCTGTTTCAGAGACTCCAGACGAAGTTGTTGCTGTAGTTCAAATTGAGCCAAAATCTTCTTTTGCTGTAGCACGATCCTGGTCAAGAGGAAGTTAAATATGCAGGTATTGTTCAGTGCAAGGGAGCAACACAATCCTGTCAAAATCTGTTTAGAAGATTTTGTAGAAAGAAAGGCTCATTAACAATATTAGCCTAGCCAGCTTCTGCTGGGACAGAAAATTTTGTGGTAGAATTTTAGATTCACTTATTTTAATAACCCACCTTGGCTGTCCATACAACACATGGTCCTTTTGGAGGTAGGAATTACAGGAGCTTGGAGTGTCCATGCCTGGACTTTGGGAGCTGGAATGCAGCTCTGAAGTAGAAGTCTGCTTTCAAAACCATTGTATTTCAAAACCATTGTTTCTAGGGTCAGCTTTACTGTCTGCTTGCCAAAGGGACAAGCTGTTCAAAGATCAGGTGTGAGGATAATGGATTAAGAATTAGGCATTTCATCCAGGGCTCTTTAGTACCAGACTGAGCCAGAAACATGGTAATTCAAAACTTGGCAATTGAAAGCATTAATAACTGTATTCTTAACTTGTTATTATTCATACAGCACTACCTGAATGGCTGCAACTTTGCTGCATCTGTATTTCTTCTGTTTTCTTGCCTGATCTTGCCTTAAAGCAATGCTGTCAATCACCCACCAAATTCCTCAGGGAAGTAGGTAACACAAATTGTTTCTGACATTTACACTAAAAGAAGTTGCTATTGTAATGGTCACTGCTTACAGAGGTTACCTTTCAAAATTTGCTTTTCAAACTCACACTCATAACCTTGCACCAAAGGCAAAAAGAAATATAACAATAAAACAATGTTGAGTTTATAAGAGTTAAACAAATTAACGTAAACTTTGTCATTAATTTACAAAGGCCTGAACCATGAAAGAAATTGTAATGGGAGTAGGAAAACAGGTTTGATTACTGATGACTATGAGATCAGCTTAGATACTGAACAGTTACATTTTTCAATACCACACTTCTGCTTGTGTGAAGACAAATTTAATTGTATTTTGGTTTAAGATATTAGTATAGATTACGGGAGAAAAAAAATGAGACAACACCTGGAGGTGAATTTCTATTTTAGAATAAATGATAAATTTGATAATGAGTAACTAACAGATCTTTCATGAAACCCTTTATTACATAAATCCATTTCTATATTAATTCAAACAGGGATGAAAAAGTGGGCAATGATTTCTTTCAATTTAGAAGAAAAAGAATGTCTAAAGAAAGATTTAACCTCTTTAAAATGTCAAAATTGCAGATGTGGTATTTTTCTGGATAATAGGCCAAGAGTAAAGACACAAAATGATTACAAAAATTTATCGTGTACATGACAAGCCATTTAGCTTTTTATGACAACTTATGCCTTTTTAATTGCAGTGCTTTTTGTCTGGACTTTAGGTTTTATAAAATCAGTAGTTAATTAAATATGATTTTTCTTTAACTAACAATTGAGGGATTCCACTCTAAATTTAGTGCAAGTAATCTTGACTGTCCAAGGCATTTGCTGAAGCCTTCCTGCCATTTTGAGTATTTTTTGGCCTTCAAATACTTTCTCTTCATTATGGTATATGTTTTCTCCACAGCAAACTAACAAACACTTTTGATGTTCAAAGTATAAAGGATGGACTGTAATGAATTAGACAGCATTGGTTCCCATCCTACATTTATGTTAAATTTCTTTTAAAATTTGGCATATGTTTTGGCATTGTATTTCATTCTCTCTTTTCAAACTGCCTAAGTATAGTTCTTCAGTCTGTAAGTAATGACCATCAAAAAGTTTATTTAATAAGAGAGTAATTCTCTGAGATCAAAGGGCAGACATCATCTGGCAACAGATATTTCTTTTCCATCAAAGACAAGTATAAAATGCAAACTCAAGACATTTATTCAGCTAGACATTTATGTAGATCTGCAATCCCTCACAAAGTTTAAACAGACAGCAGTGCTGCTGCCTGGTCTAACCTTTGGTGGACCGTGGATGACACATTCAGGAGGCCTTTGGTGTGTTTTTCTTTCAATGCCAGTTCATTCTCTTTATTCTTCCATGTGATTCTTTCACTTCTTTCTGCTGAAATAATGTTTCTGTAAAATTTTCTGCTCAAAATTAAAAAATCTGAGTTGTGACAACTTTCATCACAAATTAATCCTGGTTCTAGGTAGTCTTTCCAAAGTTATTGCTCCTTAGGGATATCAAGTACTTCTTACACACTCTGCCACTGTGATCTGTTGCACAGAGAATAGTTTGTGCATCCTTAGGCTAAGATGGGAATGTCACTGAATTCCTATTCTGCCTACTTCTCCCACTAGGCTAACTGATTAGCATGGAATTCAAAGCAGAAATTATATAAAAAGACCTTGCTACCTTAAGCAAGAACTGTAACACCTAAACAAAAAATGCAATATAAAGAAAACCTCCACTCAGAGGTCACTTAGTCCTGGGGATGCCGAACTTCACAAGACGTCCCCTCAATTGACAGCAAACTCTTCTGTGTACTTTTGCATTTGTTCACACTCTGTGATCAAATCTTATCTGTTGCGCAGGCTCCTGACTCTTGTCCCTGAAGTCCTGACTGGCAGCAAGGCCTGGGCACATCTGGCAGACAGGACCTTGCACCACTGCTTTTAAATAAAACAGGAGGAGGGAGATGGATGGGTACGAAACAGATCAGAATACAGAGCCTTCATTTGGGGAGCATCCAACCTTTTCTGAACACTCAGAGAGGCTGTCAGGCACCTTTCCTGCCAACTGCACCATCAGGGAGCAGTTACTGAATGTGCTCTGGGCTGGGCTGGGCTGGCTGTGTGAGGGGAGGTACTCTCCACCTTCTTCCCTGTGGCTGTGCCAGGCAGACTAAATTCAGATGTACTAGGCCAAGGGATGCCAGAAGAAGCAAAATCCTCTAGCCGTACACTAAGCACAGTCACTGGGAGAGAGAATTGTCTTATAGTTGCCAATATCATACAAACCTTGTAAGGACTTCAGATGTTGAAGCTTTTTCCCTTCATAGCCTTCTGTGATTTTTCCTAATTGCTGGTAGTAGTTTTGCACCAGTCTATTGATATTATTGCTGGTCCCATACACACTTTCAACAGCAGATTCCACCAGTCTCTCCTGTATCACACAGTACAAGCCACAAGTCATTTTCCAAGCCCCAAAGTGTTTGGACCTGTTTAAAAAACCCAGTCTAATTTGGTATGAGCACACAAAATTGTGAATTTAAAACGTCTGTAAGAATGTGGTAGACTGAGATACTGAAAACCATGCAACATTTCAACATGAAAAACTGCAGCAAAGTCTTTATAGTTTGCCTCATCTCCATCTGGGAAGGGGTCATACCCCTATCCATTCAATCTCTACAGCCCGTTTAAACAATCAACCCAACTGCCAGCAAAGCAAGCTAATATATGTGTAGCTCTACTGTGACTTTCCATTAAACAGAAAATCCAATTATTTACTTGGAAAAAAATTATTAATCTATGAAACAAGTTTTAATTTTAATTTTATTTAATTATTTACCTATGAATCAATATTAAACTGTTAGTATACAAACACTAGTAATTAGTCATAAAACCTTCCTCACTAGATAACCATCTCCATGTCTTTGTTATTCTCAACCATCAACAGTTCTCGCAATTTTTTTCCTGTTCCAGTGTTTGACTTAATAAAACCTGTTTTGGCTGCTGTAGCAAATACTGTACTGCTACATAAGTGTTAGTTTGTAAATAAAACTTTGCAAGTTATGCTCAGTTTTAACATAGGTTGTAGTGGTCTTCTGCTGATACGTCCAGGCACAGGGTAATGCATGCATGAAATTGCCTTCCATTTGTGCAAAGTAGCCCTTGTTTTGTTTGTAAAACTGCTATTGACCATTTCCATACCTTGAAGTCCTGCCCATCATCTGAAATCTTTTTTTCAGCTTCCCCACGGGCATACTGCAGCAGTGTCTGCCCAATCACCTGCTCCATGTGCTGCTGAAGAAACTGAAGAGCTTCTTGGATTTCTGTGACTAGCTGCTGGTGAAATTCTAAATTGGTTTCTTGTGTTTCTTCCTCAAGCTTTTCCTCCTCCTCACAAATGTGGGACTCCTGGTAATTGGACAATAAGACAGCACTGCTATTTAAATATGTTAACAGTTGTAGTCAGCTTCACTTTGACAGCAAGTCCTGCACCCATTCACAATGTTACAGTTTTAATAATTATAATAATATCATTTACAGTGGAAGTTTGTACAGTCATGTAACACATTTGTCTTTGCAACAGAACTATAGCCTCTGTCATGATATGCACAGTAGAAGTTGTATCCTGTCCTATTAGTCATTTCCAAGTGATGTATTCACATGTATGTGAAACATCCTGCATCCAGTAAGGGATAATCGTGGATGCTTTGATAAACTGCACAGACAAGTACAGTTATGCACCAGGAATACTTGCGCAGTTTGTGTGGTCTACCTGAGAAAAACTTGGTATATTTGTACCAAAACCCTTGGGAGTACCAATGGCCCTTCGGACAGGTCATGAACATATGTAATAGCCCTTGAAAACCATGTGCACAACATCCTCTGGTGTGAGTTCTAAAGCTTATCCACACATTACTTAATTCTGAACCTGCCATCTAGTAACTTTGCCAGATGCTCTCTTCTTTCATTAGAAATGTGAAAAATTGTTCTCTATTCACATATTTGATACCAGATTTAAAACCTATGATATTCCAAAATACACCTGTTTTTTAGGCTAAAGAGTTCAAATTCTTTGAGGTCTTTGGACAATCCTTGCCTCCATTTTCTCTGCTTCTTTTTAAATTTAAATTTTAAATTCACTTTCAAATTCTAAACTCTCTTTAACGAACAGTAGTATCTGCTCACTAGCATGGCCTGTTCTGTCATCCTTAAGTGTACTAGTCTGCCACAAATGGCCTTCTATTGTGTTGCTGATGTCCTTCTTATATTTATATAAGTTAAGGCTAAATAACATTCAATTATTTTAGGGGATTTGACAGTGCCTATGATGCCTTCTTGGAAATACAAAAAGCAAGTAGAAAAAGAACCTGCTTAGCCCACATTCATCTGTAAATATAATAATGTTCCTGCTAATGCTGGGTTGTTCTGACATGTTTATATTTTTAGCTCAGACATATGTTTTTGAGGGTTTTTTAGATAGTTGGAACGTCATTTAATTGTTTCTCTTTTTTTTTAGAGACCCAATGTCACATGATTATGCCCAAGCTAGGATTCATTACAGTCATTTTACATTCTATATGAAATCAGTGGATAGACATGACATTCTCCACCAGTATTAAACTGGCCCAAGCAAAACTTAACTGTAGGTAAAACAACACAGAATGTCTAAAAATCTGGTTGAGTGTCTGTAAATTAACCTTTTCCTTAACTCCTTATGGATTGGTTCTGATTTTGGAGGTTGTTTGCAACAGGCTTTTTCAATCCTGACTTTTCACAATTCCACACCTATGCCCTACTCTTTTGGCAGCAAGGATCTTACATGTGTATTTTTAGGCACTTCCTTGGGAGATGGGTTTTAGCTGGACTTGGGAAGAGGCTGTAATGGAGAGAGGCCAAAAGAACACTAATACCTGGGGACATTTCATTTTCATTAGGGAACACAGTGATTGCATCAATTAACATCTCCATGTGAGCTAAATGAGAGGGAGTAGCGGAAAGCAGGAGGAATGCAGCGATATGTATTTGTATTTAATGGTTTTATACTTTATTTCTTCTGAAGGTTAATGAGTTTTTAAGATTTTCAAACTTAACAGAAACTGCTTCAATTGACATTTTACAAATATGAAAATGGCAGGACACAGATTTTCCTTATTCCTCTTCCACGTGGAGATTGAGGGTTTGTATTATGCAAATTAAAATTAGAGGGATACAAAATTTTATCTCTCAGCTAATTACACAGCAGCTGCATGGAGCATAGAGCTGCAAAGTGTTTGATGGGTTCAAACGATATGTGGAGCAGCAGTGAGTTGGGCAGGGGCTATCACTGACACCTGCTGGGAGGGCTGTCTGAGGTTGAAATGTGATGGTGACGTTGTTCTTTGTGAATATCCAACATAGGTAATTAAATAACCAACAACATTTAATAGATCAACACTAAAAACCAGTCATAAAAAGATTTAAAAGTGACCTATGGGAATATCATGTCTAAAAATCCCTTAAACTTTCTTTTGTCTTCTTGACCTACAGTAGTCAGATAATTTGGGAGGATTGGGAATAGATGCTGAGCTTCTTATGGACAGAGAGAGAAAAAAGAATGAAAAATTATGACAGTACAGAAGAACTTGCTAGGTGTGGTAGGAGTAAGAATTTCTCCTAGCGCTCAAGTAAGAACTTCTCAAGTGCATATTATGATCCCTAACAGACTTAGTAGGACTTTCCCTTAGCCTGAAGCTTTGCAGAAGTCCTTAATACATGCTGGCATTCTTGCCTTCTTGCATTAGTATTTTCACATAAATAAATTGCTAAATAAGCTAAGATAACACATATCACAGATGGCTATACACTAGATAAAGTATCAGGGAATTCAAAATGTCTGCCCAAACTACAACAGGCACACTCAGAAACATCCTATGCCCCCAATGGGCACATTTTTGACAGAGAAAATTTCTCTTTCTACTTGGAGCTTGAACTTTTTTTTTGTTGTGGTTTAGATCTTCCATGGCTACTTCTAATGCCAAGTATCACAGCATATGAGACCTCTGGAGACAACCCACTCGGACACTGTACCTACCACTGCCTTCTGTAACTGCCACTGGTCCTCATCTTGGCACAGGGAGGATCCCTTCTGCAGGGTATATTGCTCTCTCAGCTCCTGAAGCAAGCTCTTCTTTCTGGACAGTCTCATGCGGACCAAGGCTGCCATTCCAACTCTTCGGAATGTTAACCTTCTGAGTACTGAACACAGCAGAAGTCGGTGTTTTTGCAATATATAGTTAACAGACCTGTAAAAAGGACCATTAAAAATCCATCAGTGAAGCTGCTTGCTGGTTTGGCAAACCTATGCTCAGCAAAGTCATTGTATAAAGGTGACAAGAGTTGTTCTTCACTCTGTGCAATGCCTTTACATACAAAGCATGCCTTGCAAAGCTGCTCAGGTGTAAAGAATGGGTGTTGCTGTGTTACACTTCTAGTTCTGTCACACTGAAGTTACATTAAAATGAAACCAGAAATAAAATAGTTAAATAACCATCTATATGTTTCTGGAGTGAACATTTTATCCTGCAGAAAATGCAACTCCAGTGTGACACAGGGAGTGCACAGAGAGGCTGGTTCAAGACTAGAAACCACTCACAAACACAGCAGATACTCACAAAGCACACCAGTGACAAATCACGTAAGACTATTTTTCCTACTTTCCAGGAGCCATGATATGTCTATTTTTTTTTTAATTTGCTTTTGATACTCAGACAAAAAACTAGAGCAATTGCCTCTCTGTCTGAAGGTGCTAATAATCCCTCAACACTGCTTTCCACAATGTAATGCACACAAGTTTTTATCTGTGCATGCAATAGTGAAGTTTTACCCCACTGCTCACTGATGAAACTGTGCTTACTCATCACCGAGGCATCCTAGTCTGTTTACTACACCTTGAATTATCTTCTCTTGTTTCTCAGACAGGTGCTTTTGCATCACAGCAGACAGAGCATATTCTGTTATCCAGAGCTAAATGCAGGGAAAAGAATTACAAATATAAGATACTTTGATTTCAGTCAGTCACCACATTAAGAAACAAGGTTTAATTTTGCTAAAAAAAACATCCCTTGCTTTCAAAAACAAACTCGTGCTGAATTAAAATTATTCTACCTAGGAATATTTTCTTCAATTATCAAAATCTTAAACAAAATTCACTGAAAAGAAAGGCTTTGCACTGATTTGGATCAGACCCGAGTTGTCTCCTACAGAATTTTTGGTTTCAGCAACAGAGGAAAAAAAGAAAAATAACAATATGGCAAAAAATACGGCATTGACTCTTATCAGCAGGTTGCAGTGGGCTTTTTATTTTTGTTTTTCTTTTCACTGATATAGTGTGTAATTTTTATTTTCCCTGAACAAAATAAAGATATTGTCTTCCATCACACTTTTGTCATAGTACATAGTGTTAATGATTGGAAATGGAGATTACATGATTAGGTAGGTACACGGACTGTAAATTTAAAGCTCCTTCAGGGGGATATTTAGATCAAAGAATTTAATCTTTAAATGAGTTTTGATGGATTTGCCATTAGAGTGTAAACTTTTGGAGAAATGGACTAAAGATTTTGTTTAGTGCACTGCCAGAATTTAAGGAATAGTAAGACATAAGCTGAAATAGTTGCAAGGTCCAAACTCTTACTGTAAGATGAAGAGTATATTTTAGGCTACTCACAGCTGAATAAAAGCAGGTTACCTGCTGATGTATCCAGAGCCCTAAATGAAATATAATACCCAGGGTGTCTGAAAGTTTCACTTTGTGTTCCAGCCTCATTCAGAACATGAGGGACTAAATTTTCTACAGGTAGGTTTTACTAGATCAGTATGTCCAACAAAGGATTAGATGTTGTCCTGGTTGCAGGAGAGGGTGAATCTTAGCGTGGTGTGGGTACATCCAAGTTGCTATTCTATACTACCCAGATCACACCTGTGGCTGTGGTTTTAGGCTGAAAATGCTTCAGATGCAGGCACCATTTTGCCTCCTCCTCTCCAGCAGGAAGGTGTCAGCATCAGCCCTGCGGATCCTGCCCCTGCCGGCACCCCTGCTCCCCGTCCCTTTTCTCCAGAACACAACTACAGGAGCAGTGCTGAAAGGACAGCGGCAACAACGCTCATCCCCAGCAGTGCTGAACTGACAGCACTGGTGCAGAGACTGCCACGGAGAAAGGACTACAGGGGTCAAACCCCACGGCAGTTGAGGGAAGCCCTGCTGCCAACAGCTGAGCTGAGCTGAAAGGAGGTGCAAGAATGGTTGGAAAAGTGGCAGTGACCTGCAGGACCACCTCCAATGCAGTGGGGCAGGGGGAACAGTGGCATAGGCACAGCCTAGCAGAGCAGCAGTGCAGCCCGACTTGGGGGATTTATTTGTCACTAGTTTCCATTGTTTTAGGCTAAGGGGTTGGGTGGGAAACATTAGCCATGGGAGCTTCCTTGCCATCCTGCCTTTGCTCCCGATGGCCATGTGGGCAGTACGCGGGAATGGTCACCACGTTACCTTTGTCTGGGGAAGCCAAGTAGGCACAACCTACAAGGAGCACCCACCATCTCTTTGCTTCTTCCCAGTAGTGAACACCTTTTTATTGGGTAAAACACCTTCTCTTTTTGTATACCTTTGCTATTAATATTGCTGTTATTACTGTTCATTTCTTATTCCATGGCTTTGTGCTTTCACTAAATTGTTATCTCAACCCATAGTCTCTGCTTTTGCCACTCCCTTACCAGAATGGGCAGGGCAAGGGGTGTGGCTCATTTGAAGTTTAACTTCCATCTGGTATTAAAACCAGCAAAAATGTATAATTGCACAATTGTTAGTGTTAGAAATTAGGATATGAGTCTTTTCTGTGGGAAGCAGTGAACTGTGCAGGAGAGAGGCTTTCTCTGTGAGCACAGAATGAACTCCCCCAGGAAGTGCAGAACATCATAAACCTCATCATCTTTGGCTTCAAAATAAAAATTTATTTCTTTCGTGGCTAATGCCTTCCCTGTAGTATACACAGTGACACATCTAACTGACCTCTCTCCATGTAGAAAACCTTACCAAAACACATGTTCCTGAGCAGGATGCCTGACACGGATGGGCAGGCAGTCAACAACAAGTGACAGATGGGAAGAGTGCAGCTGAGCATGAGAAGCACAGCCCAAAAGCCTGCATGGCACTGCAGACCCACTAGGCTGTTCTCAGCAAGAGCCTCAGATGTAGCTGTGTAGCCAGATCTCAACTGATTTGAGTCCAGGTGAGTCTGATAATCACAGAGTACAGCTGAGCACAGTGTCTTCTCTGATTGCATGCTGCAAGCATCAAATTAAGGTCTATCAGGTCTCCAGGTATCATCATGACAGATGGCAAAGACTTGCTTGAAGTAATAATTGTATCAGCATTTCCCTTTAGCAGCTCTGTGGATATGGCTTCCAGTGTTTCACACCTCCCTGCACACGCCTTGTATATCCATCACATTGTGTACTTTAACGTCTCTTTCAGCAGTTAAAAGAAAGTCGGAAAATGACCTTTTACTTTCCAGAAGGCTTTTCATTTCCAGTGATAGACTGGCTGTGGCTGAGGTGCAGGTTTCCACCACTTTTGGAGACCTGATTATTCACTGAGAAGTTGCTCTTGAAGGGCAAGTCAAACAGCATGAGGGTATACATCACCAGGAGACAGAAGACAGGAGATGATATCTGAATTACAATTGCAACGGTAAATGATATAATATTGCAGCCATGAACCCAAAATGTAACACCTCACTTGCTATCAGTATATCCTATCCAAAAAGGCACTGAGAATGATAACGATGACAGGGCTTGTAGTTGTTCTTTACTTCTGTTTATCAAGAAATAGCCTAGTTCTGTAGTAGTGAAGAGTTTCTTCTAAAGGAAAAGAATGAGTCACCTTTTCCATTAAAAGTGCATTTGAGGTAATGTGTATGAAGAATTTATAAAATGTCTCTGCACCTCCCTGAGACCAGTGGGAAACTGAGAATACAGCAGAAATTCCTCCAGCACAGTTATTAAACTGAACAGTAAAAGTACCTCAGTCGTGCAAGCAGTAAGAGAACAAGATGAAAGGAGGGGGATTATTATACATTTATGATGAGATAATAAATAAGGAAGATTGAGACCAAATACTAAACCAGTATTTTGTCTCAAAAAGGACATTAGGAAGATGATCAAGATGGAAAAGACCAGCTGGAATAAACAGAATATTGTATGTTTTATTAAGCAGCTGACTGGAATGGGTTGGCAGAGCTGGGTATTTTCCACCTCCAAAATATAGGAAGCCTCCACACAGAGAGGCAAAAGTGCGACAGCAAAGATTTCCTGGGAATGTTGAGGCTGCTGGCATGTGGCTGAAAACCAGCAAAACAGAGACAACTACTTCTTCAGGCCAGGTGGCAAGGTGTGCCTGCACCAATATTCCAATCAGGGGCAAATCACCAGGCACCTCTGCAAGCTTTCCCGTTCTTGGGAATACCCTTACTTTACTCAGAGACTGGTCATTTGGAGGGCAGAAACTCATGCTGCTGCACAGACTTAGCAGCTGGAAGGGAGCTCAAGCTCTCTGATTCCTGCATCAAACCAGTAAAACCAGAGACAAAAGTATGGTAAAGGGGAGAGTAAAGCTCTAAGGAATGTCTGGCTTCTTGACGTGTTATTCCAATCACTATGAAAAAATAAACCAGAGAAAGTGATAAAATGCACAGTATGTTAAGCAGATGCCAGTTCAGCTTTCTGGGTGTCAAGTAATGATGTGGGAATGGATGGAAAACTCATCCCGTTTTTATTCTGTAAGCTTCCAAGTATTTTGCTTCCTAGTCACAAGTCCATTACAAGATTTTCTGAAGCACTGCTAAAGTTAAGCACTACTCTCTGGCAATAAAGGTGAGGAATATGCCTCTCATTTCTGTTTTGACATCTTTAGCACAGATTATTCAAGGAACGGAAGGAAAGTGATTTCTCCATCCCAGCCTGTAGATGGGGTGTGATGCACACTGACTGCCAAGTGAGTCCCTCAGCCTGGTGCAGCAGGCTGCTCCCTGAAACTCTCTCTACAGAAATCATGAGTTAGGGATTGTGTGGGAAAATGCTCAAAATTTATTTTCTTTAGTTTATTCCCATTTGCCTCACTCATATTCTCAAGCCTATAAGGCAAAGTTATATATGAAACTGATTTTTTCTTTTCAGTTGTAAAAGTGATTATTTTCCCCCAAAGGACATCATATTCCAGACATATACAAATGCTGGAAAGACAATCTAAAAAAAAAAAAAAAAAAAAAGGTGGTTCAAGA
>VZRN01002232.1:625375-692219 GCA_013397935.1 Dasyornis broadbenti
AGGTGGTTCAAGCAAAAGAGAAAAATATCTTTTAGAACCACCTTGAAAAGCACACATAAAATACCCGGGTGAAAAGTCTTCTGCTGTTAAGACTTCCCAAGCCTGTAAAGCAGGTGACTGTGTAACTCTTAGCACAGCACATTTATCAAGAGGCAAATGAAAGCCATATCTCCTGCTGCAAAATGCCTGATAAATTAAAAGGCCTGCCAATATGACTGTTGATTTATGGATCTTTTGTCATAGTCAAAACTCTAACACCTATGGGATCTCCCAAGTGACACAATCACATGTCAAAAGTGTCCAATATCTCTTCTTACACTGGAAATCAAGTGTTCCTTTTTGTAGGATACATAATTCAGCTTATTACTTAAATGTTCATGTTGCTGTGTTTATACTACGAAACAGATAAGAAATGCTCTTTGCATTTGAACATAACATAACATAATGGGTTGTGACGTTTTTCAGACTCAGAAAATTTGCCAGCCTAGCTTTGGTGGAATAGCTACCTCACTGCATGCTCTCTCTGGAGATATAGCAGATTTTTTTTCCAGTTTAGTTCAAATCCTTTCCAAAAAGCCACATGCATTAAGTTAAAAAAGGTACTTAGGCTCCTGCACAAAATATTGTGTTGAGGAATCACAAGATGAATTTCTCACTAAGAGAAACTCTTATCTCTTCTTGGAATTTATCTTGCAGAATCACTTGTCCTTAGGACAGCTCTGTCTGCCACTCAGGAACTTTTTATATTAAATAAAGCCCAACTGCAGTGCTGGTGAATCAGAGACCAATGGGAGAGCTCTGTCATTGCCAAGTTAATTCCTCTACAGCTCTATACCTCAGTAATTACTGTTAATGATGTCAACAAACCCTTTTTTTTTTTTTTTTTTTAAAGCTAGGAAGTCATCTGCTTTACATTATGAATGCTAGGGTACCTTGAAAGTGATGGAAAGTCAATTTTCAAATTTAAATAACCTATACTTGGGCATGACCAGAACACCTGAATTCACATACAATGGATCCATCCACACAGTGTTGCCCGAAGAGCTGTTATCTAGCAGCTGAGTGCTGGAGATCAACTAATCCTTTAAATCCTTTGAGAAAAATTCCCAGGGTGTGGTTTCTCCACTCAACAGTGAGCCCAATGACAACAACAGAGGAATGTACAAACAGCATTTTTGGAACAAGATGTCAGGCTTGAGATCTCCCCCTCTGTGGTGAGTCTTATTTGTTAAACTCATCCTCTCCAGCCCTGAACAATGGCTGAGGTTCGATGGGACAGACAGAAGGACAGCAGAGGTGCCCCAACATGCACTCTGATTTATGACACTATTCATAAGCTGTACACCAAAACTTTCTGCTTCTCTGGGGTTTTTTTGGACAGTGAATACCATCACAGTGCTTAGGGCTCTGTGCACTGTGAGACGTGCTCGTAGTTCACCTACTAGACCAGGCTGCTCAGGCCATGCACATACAAGGCCAGGCAATTTGTGAACTTTTGATGAATGTGAAAATGAACTGCAAGGTTTAAACTTGACAAGTCAGATAATCAATCTAATCCTTGATAAAAAAGGGGCAAAATAATAATAAAAAAAAATTGAGGTCAGACATTGATTCATTCACTGAAGGCACAGGTATGCCAAAATCAAACAGTAAACGCCTGTCAGCAGTCCTGGAAAATACAAATGCCCACAGTTAACTAAACATATGAGCAGACCACTGGCATCAGTGGTTGGCCCCAAGCACAGTTTAGTTTATTTTGCTAGATAGCCCTGTGACACCAAAACAGAAAAACAGAATTGTTTTTCAAAACAGGTGACTTCCAATAAAGGAAATACAAAAAGATCAGGGACGTGCATGTTGCATAACTCCACATTAAGGAAAATACAGAAGGAAAAAAGGAAATGTCTAAGAATTTCCTATGAATAATTTGACTTTTGTATTTCCAAGGGTGTTCTAAACCCACTGGTTAGCAAATGACTCCACCAAATTTAGTAGGAAGCCCACAGCTTCCTGAATCACAGTGTTTTATGGTAGAATTCTAAATATGAGTGGGTGAAAAAGTTGAACACCTTAACGTGGTCTGTAATAACTGGGGACTTGCTCAGTACCTCATTAACAATGTATTGGATTGCCTTGGCACTTTGGAAAATGAGGGCATGGGACAATATGATTCTGCCAGTATTAAAGAAATATGCCAAGCTTTTATTTAAGAAGTTCCAATCACTCTATACATCGCAGCACACACTTAACATTTAGGAAAGGATACCTTCGAATGGAGAAAGTCTTTCTTTGACTAAGCTGCTTTAGAAGCAGTGTTAACAGAGACATAGCACTGCATGAATAAACTGAAGGTATATTTGAGTCCCAGCCTGATGCTAAGATACCTGCCTCTGCATTTACTCTTGTTGCTTTTCTCCTCTGGTGTCAATGCCCCCTATGGTGGGCACAAATAGCACAGGAAAGCTGGATGTGTGTTTCTTCACACTCTCAGAGTAAAGAGTAAGTTTATATAACATACATATCATATGTTCCCAGTTATTATAGTATTAATACATAAAAATTAGTAAGAATTATTTATCATTACAAGGCTTCCTTGCCTGTAAACTGTATTCACATTTACCCTCTCCAAACAGACCTGGTGAAGGTTTTTTTGACTGCTTCTGTAGATGCTCAGGAGTTGAGGACATCAGACAGCAGCCTTGCCAAAAAGTGTTTATGTACTGACAAAACTGTCAAACACTGTGGACAGATGTTCAGTAATTACTCTCTGACTCCTCTATGCAAGCCTACGTGCACAGCATACATATTCACTCCATGCTGCAGTCAGATGGCATCCAACTGCCCCTCCTGAACCTGAAGCTGTGTCTGGACCAGGCTATACATTAATATACAAAACACTCCCCACAGGTGTGTTATCAATTATCTTGATAATTTTTTTCCATATCCCAATTTTTAGATCCTGAGGTCCCAAAACATAACATGGATCTTACTTCTTTTTCTTGCAATAGCAGTTCCTGGAAAAGCTTCCAGCGTCTCTGGCGGTGCGTCTCCCATTTCTCCAGCTGAGGGACCAAGTTCTCCTGCCACTCCTCTTTCAGAAGCTCACACTCTCTTACAGAGAGGCCAGTCACTACAGGCAGGGTCTGAAGAAACAGCTCCGTCACCAACTCTGCTAAAGCATGGGAAGCTTTAGAGTACAGCTCCTAAAAGAGGGACAGAGAGGGACAGGTTACAAAGTGAACCCCCGGCCCTTTGGAGCTGTTTCACTGCATATTCCATGATGCCAGTGAGGGAACCATGGGAATACACTGGGCTGGTGACCAACTCCTAGGCTAAAATCCAATGCCACTAAAGCTTGAGTTAAAAAGACCATGTTTTGTAGATGGAACAACTTAAATGGTTTGGTTCAGCTGCACAAGGCATTTAAAATGTAAAAGTGGCAAGACCACATGAGACCCTGAACCCTACCTGTTGCTCACATGCAACTGCAGTAGGAAAGAATATCTCGTTTTACTGGCTATTGTGATGTGTTATAAAAACACTTATTTTGAAAGCTGCTGTGGAAACAATCCGGTGTAGCACACTGGCACATTTTCACAGCTGTGATAAGAAACGAATGAAGAAAGAGGGAACAGTTAGAAGGGACAGTATAGATTTTAGCTAGACAAAAGTAACATTAGTCATGCCAATAGTTTGTACTTCAAAATATGACATTCTTCAATGCCTGAAGAACAGAATTATCCAAATTCATCCTGATGCAGAATTGTTTCAAGCCTAGGAAAACAAACATCTTCTGGTGGTTTTCATGAAACTAGTCCCAAACGAGCAGTTTTTAATTGCTGAGGCTGTTTCACTCACAAGAAATATTTGGGTGATTTAGTCAGATGGCATCCAAACTGAAAACTCTGTTCTAGTTTCACTGTGAAATACCCAGTAGTGATAGGAGCTGTGTTGGAAAACTTGGTACAATTTGAGATAATTCCTGGGGAGAAGGAGTGGAGCCAGGTAGCTTTCCCAGCTGAAAAGAGAACAAAAACACACTGGAAAGTCACATGGACACTGCAGTATTCCTGCAGGATGAAAAGCTATTTTTGTGTGAGCTCCACATGATCCCACCAGTCCAAAAAGCTTTACTGCCTAGCTGGGCTTGCTTTCATTGCAAACCAGTGTTAATCCTCTTGAAAACACTTCTATTTCTTTCTTTTCTCTAAAATACTGATAATATTTTTTAAACTCTTAAGGATTCCTGTTACAAAATCAAACCAGGTCTTCTAGCTGATGTCTTCTGTTAAATACAGGTTTAATTACAATTTCTTAGATGATCACAATCTAGAACCTCTCAATAAAAACACAGGGATATTTACGTAGATGTCAAATATGTTTGTCTGCAGCTCATAGACAAGCAAAGTTCTAGTGGACTTTTTTTTGGGGGAAGGCATGCACTGCTATAATGTACTATTGTGTAAGAGCCCATTCCAACTGCTAGATATTGAATCATAAAATAGAAAATACTAAATAGTATTTTTTTTAAACTCCACAAAAAACAATAAGGGATGTTAAAGTGCAAAGACATTACCTCAGAAATAAAGACCACAACTAAGGTTGAATGTGAAATGCAGTTCTGTGCCCCCATAACGATAAATTTGGGATTCATGTACTGTTTCCACAGCACCTTTATCTGTTCCATGTTTAGGTTTATGAATATCCCTTAAACTGATTGATTTCTTAAAAATATTTTATATTTCTCATTTATTGTAAAATATACAAGCTGTGCACTGAGTAGTAAATTATTATTTTCCTCCTATGATCCCTCTAGGATGCTAATCACCATATTAATTAGCTGTTTCACAAACAATAAATAGCTTAACAGCTCCCTGCAGTAACCTCTTCTTATGGATAAAACTGAGGCACAACACTACAAAATGTGTTCACTACACCTTTGAGATGAGCTGTCTCAGCTCTTTCCACTCTCTTACTGTTTAAAGAAGGCAGGATTTGCAGAATCCAACTCCCACTGGCTTTCTTCAATCTCAGAGTATTCTGAATTCTTGCAAATTGGACTATGGCTTTTTGAAACTGAGTGCGGGGCATAAGTATGAGAATTAGTAGTCAAAGACCTAACATAATATCGAATTTCTGGTAATACTTTTCCCATTTCTAGTGATTGCTCACGATCTAGACATGACAGCATCATTAGGGTAACATTTGCTACACAAGTGCATCCTGTGCTGAAGGATTATTGCCCCTACTCCTGAATTATTATAGTTACAAGTTCCTGGTACAACAAGAGGAAGGATTTATACCATCCTAATCATCTGTGTAGTTGTGGGCCTGGCTTAGCTTGGCAAAAGCAATGCCAAATGGTTTGTCTGAATTCTCTCTTCTGCTGTTATTTTAAAATCCAAGTCTCCAAATTCTCAGATTTAACATAAATTCAAAGACCCTATGTTTCTAATCTACACATTCCATACAACATTTAAAGAATAATGGCTCTATCACTGTAAACCATCTCTCCCCTGAGCTTTAGCAGCCTTTCAGGACAGGTTAATTCCACTTCAGTGGAATAAGAATTTATATTGGGTCTGAAATAGTTCACAAGCAGTTGAGAGGAGTCTGTGGCATTTCTACTGCAGTATCAAAAGATCTCAGGCAGGGTGTTAAGGAATTCTATTCTTAAACAATGGCAGCTAAATCCCTTTTGAACACATTTTGCTGTAGAACTGATAGCATTTCCCTGGCAGGCTCACAGCTCTGCGTTATTACTAGGAAATATTTTGCACAGAACAAAAATATGGTATTTTGTTCCTTGTTGTCAATGCCATTTTGTTCTGCCCGTAACCCCCTGCACCTTCAAATTGTACTGTATACTTACCTTTGGCACCACCACAGTGGAGACATATTTACTGAGGAAAAATGTGACTAGGTCCTGTTCCCAGAACATTACTTTCCTATATCACCTCATCGATGTGATAGGCCAAATCATATGGACATCAGAGCCCAGGCAGTCCTTGCATGCAGACCTAAGAGGACAGCATGCTGCACCCAGAGGCCATAGCATAGGGACAATACAGTGGCCATGCTGTTTAATGCAGCACTTGAAAAATTGTGGCGGAATGGCCTTTTAAAATTTGGTAGGGGAAATACTAAATCTACATTTAGGAAAGATTGCAGATGGGATTGAATTCTACCCAAGCGACTCAAGCTAACAAAATAGTTCAAAACTCTTTGTACTCTAAGGAATGTACTTGATTTCAAACTGCAATAAAGTCTGTCTGTGAGCAGGGATGGCACACTATGTATTGTAAAAGTTAGTTATTTTCCACAGGAAAAAAACAAAAATCAGTACTGCTTCCAGGATCTTATTTTCAGACTAGAGCCTTTGCAAACACTTTTTTACAAGCTTCCTGATAAGCCATCTCTTGTTTTAGAATTTTGACTTAATGAAATTTATTCAAATTGATTCCATTAATAGAATAGCTGATTGCAGTATTGAATGAACCTGTTTGTAGTACCTGGCAGTCAATCTCAAAGCTTTTCAAAAAAATCCCCAGAGAAATACATCAAGCATAAAAAAATACCATGGGGTATACATGGAAATAAAATGGGCTTAGATTAAAATGCTGAGTGCATCTGAATTTTAAACAAGGCATTAAATACATAATTTTGTCAAAAACCAGGGGAAATACATAGCTTATCAGATTTCACTCAAAGAACAGTATTAATTCTCCTCCTTAAACCTCAATGATTAAAAGGTTCCTACATATAGGTGAATGAATAGTGAAATTGTGAAGCAGGAAAATATATTTAGAAAGACTGGTTGTAGTTTATTTTACATGTCAGCTGCTGAAAAGTATACATTATCTCGAAGAGGCAACTGCACAGCTATTTGTTAACTTGTGCTAGAACATTTTATTAAAGGAATTAAAGTATCTGATCAAAGCTGTGGAACACTCTTGCATGTGCCTCCAGAAGTTTGGTGGCTAGAACACTTGGTTAGGAGGTAAGAGATTCATCTCCCAACCCATATTGTATCTTACTAAGGACAGAGATTCAACATTTAGATCATACATCCCATAAATGCATCAAAAATTCCGGGACACTGTACACATACACCACTGGCCACTAGAAGATACACTCACTCTAAACTGGGAAAAGCTGATTGTATGTACTTCTCTCTTCCACATGAAAAATTCCAGAATGCCAAGTGAAAAATGGAAACACTACCTGCTCTTAAGCATCCTAACATCAATAAAACACAGTGACATTGAAGTCATCCTTAGCACAAGGTAATAAAATAGCCCCACTGCTTGATTTCCGTGCATTTAAAATGGAGATTTTTTGAAATTTCAGTCTTGCCCCCTCACTGGTCTTTGATTTATACAGGAGGCATTTTCAATCTTCTCTTTTGGTACTCCCTTTTTAGAAATGCGCCTCTGTTGAAAAGGTTATGTCCTTCACAAGATCTAACTATTAACAAATTGTGACTCCGTATAATGGTAAAATACATTTTCTCATGCAGTAAGGCAAGAGGAAAACTTCAGAATGAAGGCTACCCATATCAGACCTCTTGAATCAGCTTTGACTGAAATGACCAAAATAAATCTAATAGTGCCCAAATCCAGAACTAGAATGGGCTTGCATGGTAGGAGTTCACAGATTTAATCTATTAGATGATGCAGTCTTTTTGGGGTAAGTCATAGGGCAAAAACTTCAAAGTGAGCCTTTGAGGTCTCCTGATAGGGATTTCAACCTGAGACAAACTGAATGATTTCCCCTTAAAAAGATGCTAGCTCTTGGCACCCAAAAATGCAATCCAGCATCCCTAACCATACCTCATGTTAACAAAATTACATAAGGAAAGTAATGAAAGAGTAAGTCTCTGAGAATCTGACCTTTTTATTTTGTAAAACATATTTTTTTCACCCTTTTATTAAAAAAGGAAAAAATCAAATACTTTTCCTCAAACTCGCATTTATGTTTATCCATTCATAAAATGTTTACTGCCTTGCCCATTGATAACACTCATGACTTAAAAGCTTCCAATCTAAATTCTCGCGCATTTCATTCCTGAGTCAAGTCAAATGCAATAACCTTCTGGTGAACTGCTATCAGCAAAGCAGAATTATAAATGACGACAAATTGTGTTTTTATGGTTTTGAAATAAAGGCAGAGGAAAAAGAACTATCTTACCATATACCATTCCTAGCTGTTAATTGATTTCCTCTGTGCATTTTTTATGCACGTCTGTTTTCCTAATAATGAACTGTTATCCCCCAACCTCTTCACTTCTCCTTTCCCTACTGAAATACATGGGTAGTTCACAAAAAAAAAAAACAAAAAAACCCCAAAAAACAAAAAAAAAAATTTAAAGGTTGGTGACTATCTGATATGTTAAACTTGAGACAGACTTGAGATAGCCATTAATCTGTCCATCTGTTCAAAATAAACAGAACAGGACATATTGGGGCAGGGTGTAGGGTGGGGTGTGCCATTGCTGCTATGTAAAAGAAAATTATGGTAAAAACTTTGTAACTGAAATGTTACCCAAGCCAATACAAAACTGTTACAACAGCACAAAATCCCTTGTATACAGGATAACTCTGCAGACCCCGTTCATGAAAATATTAGAGTTAAGCCATTCAATTAGCTGTGCACAATTCTTTCATCAGTTATGAGATACTGTGATAATCAAAATCATTTGCCCCCATTCTTCAACATGCATTTCAAAAATTAATTATGGAGCCTGTGTCTAGACAAAGACTATTCACCTACAGCACACTATTTTAATCCACTAGTGTGGCTGAAAAGTCCTACACTATCCTCCAAATATAACTCATTCATTCACTTCAGGCATGAACAGATTCCACTGACCTTGGTTAAATAATTTTAATTGATTTATTCATGTGCACACAAAACAAATCTACTCAACTATTCTATGCAAACACAGTCAGCTTCCAGATCATTGAATTTTTACATATTTATTCACCAATTTGGATAATTCTTCGATGTACTGTAGAACTACAGACTTCCCTAGTGCTAGAGGGTTATATAAATCTATCTTGATGAATACACATTCTGTTTAAAAGGTGAAAAATGAAAAAATGAAAAAGGCATAGAAACTTTGTAAGGGCTTAGAAGAACACTGTGAGAACAAGGTAAGGATTTTCTCCTGTAAGGGAGTGGCACTTAGAGGTTAGTGACATCTTCTGTCCCCAGAACATTCACTGGTTCCCTGTTCAGTCACATGGTGACCTGTTCCTTATATTGTAATGTCACCTTTTTCATGGAGATTTCATCTGTTCAACTTCTTCATTTGCAAGGCAAATGACTATCTGTTAAGCTTCTGTGAGAGCAGAGCTTCCAGAAAGGCAACATCGAGCTTTGCAGTGTTTACAGAAGTGCCCAGACTAGCTGGTTCTACAAAGGATTAAGGTCCAAACCCAGTGGGGACATAGGTCTTGTAGCACAGAGCTGACTACTGCCCTGTGAGGCTTGCTGGTACCCAGCTTGTTAATGCCTGCTTGTTTAAGTCTACATGAGCTGCAGTCACACAACTGCACTGTGGAGTATCTCAAATCCCTGGCATCTTCCCCCTGCTACTGTGCCTTCCCCATTAGTAGCAGCAGCTTCTCCCTATGACAAACCTGGAGCAACTAAGTGAAAAGGCCGAGTCCTGCTGCCCAGGGAAAGACTTCTGCTTGTACAAGCTGCACTTCTGCTCTGAATGTGTGGTGGAGCAGAGAGAGAAACAAAGACACTGTGTTTGAGAGATGCACCTCGTTCCTTTAACAGCAAGTCTACTCTTGCTTTTATGTCCTCGGTAATGGGAAAATGTGTAACTACTGCACTTTCCTCAGCTGTAGAAGTCAGAATAGCCCTATTTACATTTAGTGGGGTTATGCTCATTTGTATGATCTCTTCTTTCTAGCTTATACGGTATATTCAAAAGCAGCCTCCTCTCCTAAAACAGTTTGTAGTATCTGTATTTGGGATTAAGGGGAGAAAGTGCAGTTGTTCATTATGTTAAATATCACAGTAAAAATGTTTTATTACAGAAAAAGAGTGGAAATTAAGATTTGTGGACCCTCATTTAACAGATGCCAGCTGAATCACAGTACTTGCAGTTTTTCATGTCTGGCAGTGTTTGTTGGGGTCTAGTCATAGGAGAGGAGCTATAATATGGAATATAATGGCCAAGAGCTGGGTGAATTGGCAGAGTTCAAGTTTGTGCAGTTCTCCTGGCAACCTGGCAATTCTAGAAAAACTTAATTCACCCAAACCAATTTTTCTTTCGTGGGAAAGAAAACTTAGCTTAGTGTTGAAAGAAATAGGATTTTCAGTCTGATCTTAGTGTTACTAAAGTAAGTGCACAATAAAGGAAAGCAATATAGTTTCACAAATGAGGTGGAACTGCGCAGGATAAAAAAAAAAAATTGTTTAGTCTCCAGACTTCATGTGAATTGAGGAAGGGGATGGAGAAGTTAGTAACTATGAACGATGAACTAAGCGCAGTAATACCAGTAAACATTGACTTTTCTTATATTACATAGCTTTGTACAATTCATCTACTCTGATATATCCTTCCAAGCAAACCTTTCCTTTCTCCAAAGCAGTAATTTTTATCAAATCGTCTGTTGCTTGCACTGTTACATAAAACCATGGCAAAAGTATTTGTTCTAAATAATGTGGCTTTTTTTTTCAATCAAATGAATTTGAAAAAGTGCATGTGGACTAGTGCTAATTAAGACTGTATGGGTATATTATCCGTATGTGATAGGGACCACAAGTTTCTACAACATCCTGATCCGGTCATAATTAATCATGACAAGGATCCTGTTGAGCTGAAAGTGATTGGTTCCAGCCTAATTAAATGTCACTACTGACTATGGTTTTGGGCTTCACCAGATAGATCATGTTATCATATTTTTTCAGCACAGACAGAAAATAATTAAAGATGATGTAAAAGCATGAAGCACCTAGATATTTTCCAAATCAATAACAAAAAGAATTGTAAAAATGTTACTTACACCAAAGATCTAAACCTATTTCAGGAAACTAACTAGAGTGAAAAAAATTTCTCTGTGGGAAAGAGAGATTAAACGAGTATATTTGGACATGTAGTGAAGTTCACTAAGAATAGTATCATCCAACTACGGTGCAGAAGAGATAATTATGCTACATAAATGAAATCTCCCTGCTGGTAGTAATGGCAGACATGCTCTCAACATGATTGCAGCCTTGTCAGCCACCCAGGCAGCATGTTTTTGCAGACCATGCAGGCAGTTTCTGATAATATGAGGCTAGGAAACAGTGTTTTGCAAAGATAATGGAAAAGACAAGCTAAAATGGAATATTGTCCTGCCTCCACCTTCTGGTTTGCCAGCCTGGCTTTCTAGAGCTGCAATTCCTGGAGCTGATCTTTCCTGAAGTTCCCCAATCCTCCCCAAGGTTTGACACTGTAGTGGGTTGAGAGGATCTTCAAAATTAATTTAGCAAATGACATTTATCACTAGAAGTGGCACCTTGTAGAGATCGGCAACAGCCTCTGTGCTCTCACAGTCATCCTCCTCCTCCAGATCCCACTGTGCTTGCCGGTGTTTCTCTGTTAGCTCATGGTAAGCCTAAAAGAAACATGGTAGGTATATTTAAACAGATGAAAAGATCTTAATAGCTTCTTGTGATCCTCCCCTTTCCTTCCTCGATGCCCTTCCCATGTATCACTACAACAATAATTGTTTACTTGGAACTGTGACTCAGAGGGAAATGAAACTTGCCTTACCACCTTAATTTGAGCTTATCCAGTCTTGAGTATAAAATTCCTTAGACCCTGCAATATGGGGTTAAATAATATGTACATACTACTGCAAAACATGTGAAATGATCTGATTTGAAACCTGCTTTCCAGAATATGGATATCACTACATCATAGCCAGTTTTATGAAGTGCAGAACAGTCATCTGACATCATCATCAGACAACCGAGTTACAGCTATATCACACTGTACAGGGCTTTTGTGCTGAAGTCGTTCACCATGTCCCATGGTGGTTTCTAAAAGGCTGATCTGTGACTTGGTCCTGACTTGGTCCTTGGTCACAGTTTTAAAGACGGCTGCAATTTTTTTCTTCAAGTGAGGACTGTGACTGTGGTTGTGGTGCCAGGCTCACGGAAGACTACATTTCACAGACAATGACTATCTCAGTCTATAGACTAGTAATTATTATACATATACATTCCATATTTTTATTTAAACTGCTGAATGCTCCCTTTCACTCCCATGGTAAATATGGCTTTCTTCATTAAGCACATCAATAGAGCTCTTCTAAAGAGGACCAAAGTGCCAGTAAACTCTTCACGAACAGATCATTCTTGTAGAGGTAAACTTGAAAGTTCACACTTCTCTTGGAGTCCTACTTTATGATAGTATTTGACAAATTAATTGCTGTAACTTGTATGTCCACCGTGGGTGGGCAGAGCCAGACGGGGTTATTTTAAATGACACTTTATGGTTTGTGTTCTTCATTAATCATTCCTATACTCTCTGCCAGTAAACGAAAAATTAAAAAGCTCCTTTTCCGATAGAAACACAGCTGAAGGAGAAAGAATGATACAGGAACTCTAACCTTTACTATATATCTCATTTTATCTTACAAAAAGAATCAAATCTGTGACAACTAAATCTTTAGCACCCTACTAGCGTTCAGAAGAATAAAGTTTATTGCAAAATCCACCATCGTAATTGGCAAGCACCTAAAATTCCACAGAAATGTCAGTTACTGGCAAGGCTGCTACCATGGTGGTGTGAGCCCCTGGAAGAGGTGAAGGCAGAAAGGCAGAGAAAACAAGTACAGCTCTGGGCTCATGGTGAGGCTTTGGAACCAACTCCTTTACTGTCGGGTTGGCTGTGAAATTATGAAACAAACTTAAAATAGCTCCTCAGTGCCAAGTGGACTGTTCTCACAAAATAATTACTTGACTATTTAAGTCAAACCATGAGAGCTGCAGGTATATATAATTTTTTCTTATTCTTCAAAGAGTTTCTGCATTTAAGACCCCATCTGTTTTGGGACAAAAGACTTTCCCACTGTGGCAGCAGAAAGGCTTGCATTTTTGACTTTCGTAATTTGTACACAGGCATTTCATAATCCTAGGATTCAGCTGTGTTCTGTTCTGCAGCATGAAGGACAGGTTGCCTCTCCCTCCTCAGCCTGTCATAAGCAGATCTTTAGTCCACAGTTTAGCTAAGCCTACTCGACAGCTTTCTAAGATGTACAGACTCTGTGATGTGTCCAGGAGTTTCCAGTGATGCGTATAAGGAAAATACATTCACAAGCGCTCACTGGCTACAAAAATGTGTGACAAAATTATTTACCTCAAGTAACAAAAAGCCAAATACGTAAAACGTGCTCGACTTGTTTTAAGAGCCTGAAACGTTCTGTTTTGAAGTGAAATATTGCCAGGTAGATGTGCATACAGGAAACAGTAACTGCATTATCCAATTCATACAATATAATTAAAGAATATGGCCCTGGGGTGCAAAATTGCAGTGTTAAGATCAATAAATTTTGACAGTTAGTTGCAGTTGGAATCTGGGTCTTCTCACACAGTAATTTTATCTAAGTTATTAGAGTTCATCAAAAGTTTTATGCTACTGGATATAACCACTTTCACCTTAAATTTTTTCTTTTCATGAAAAATCAGGATTGATTTTTTTTAGTTCTTTATCACTCGAGTTTTCAGTTCTCAGCAGTTATTCAAATTTTGCAGCTATCAGCACTTGTAGCTAAGAACTCTGATTTTGTATATTCATTCAGAACAATAATAACAAATCTCTATAGAAAATATGACCAAGAAAACATTACACTGGCCATTGTATACCATATTAAATTATCAATTGCAAACCTTCTCTAAGGCATTCTGCCAGAGATCATAATTAGTTTTTCCTCTACTTCTGTGAAATTTGGTAAGTCTTTTGAGCCTCAGTAACCCCACTCATAAAAAAGCAATTAGATCAGTGCAGGCTGTTTTTTTCCGTAATGCAGGCCGGATACTTTCCTCCAGAGATTTCCTGTCTTGAAGCAAACACACAGTATCCAAGTAAAAGATGTCTTCTACAAAACATGCAATCTTGCATTAACCCCATTGGCATTCTGTTCCAATGCAACAAGACCACCACTGAAGGAAAAGCCATGGAAACAGGGATTCTGACCTTGTCCACCTGTACTACTGCACATGATTCTCATGAGGACTCAAAATTCCCAATTTTATGGAACTGGGAGAAATCTGCAATACATTTGGCCTTAAAAACTAATAGAACAGTGAATATAAGCTTTTACTTGCTCACCTTGAGAAAATTATGAACATCTTCAGTAAGAAAAGTTTTGCTAAGGAGACTCTCTTGTTCAGCTTCCTGTCTGCATTTGAACTCTTCCCTCTTCTTTGCACGGCACTCCAGCCGTTTCAAGACCAGGTCTTTACTTTGTTGCATGCATTCTGGAACATAAACCACAAACAATTAGGTACCACAACTCCACAGGAGGAAAGCAGCATCTGCTACTGTCACACAACATAAGTTCACAGAAATCTGTTAGTGAGTGAAATAGACAAGTAATCACCATGCAGGATTTGAAATTTGCTTCTTACCCTGATGCCCTTTTCAGATGTGAACTTCTAGATTGCTACATGGCACTTAAATCTATCAGGTTCTTGGACTGCTACCATCCTGCACCCTCCCTTTCACTGGTGCTGCTGTTTATGCAAAGGCAGCGTATTAGCTCAAGAAACAGATTCCCTCCTGCAGCAACCTAAACCTCCCCGTTCTGCTTCAGGAAGGTCGGTAAGTGGCTCATTACCTAATTGCAGATATGCAAATACTGCTGCAAGGACAGGACAGTAACATATGGTGGAGAGAAAAGGTCTAAAGCAGTGCTAGCTCAGATTAGCCTTAACTGGCATGCAGCCAGACATACCAGACTTCTAAAATGACTCATCCAAGAATCTAAAGTAAAAGTTGCCAAGTTCCCTCCAATTTTGTTGTAGTACTGTGAACTGTTTGGGACTAAATTCTTCCCCCCTTCATCTCCCCTGTAGCTCCAAGTGATATATAAATTCATGAGTCTATTTGGATCCTGGGCTGCTGAGTACAATTGGTGCTTTAAATGTTCTGCCACTTCATGTCTCATTGCCTGTCCACCTAAGAAGAATTTTATTCATTTCCCCCACTTGCCCTGCCCCAGAGCAGTACTTCATTCCTGACACAAGCAGCAAAAGCGGAACACAAAAGAACAGTTACCTGTGGCTGCTGTTCTGCCACTACATCAAGCTGCTTTAACTATGAGAAATTATTTAGTAGAGAAACAAAAGGAGTACAGTACTGCAGCACCAAGAATGCTATTTATTCTCCATGCTAATTTATTGTGCTTATCCACAGGCTGATGATGCACTGACAGAACTCTCGAAAGTGAACCAAAAGTACAGGAAAGCCTGTAACAAAAATATCCCTCAAATAAATGTAGCAGTGTTTTATTTTTAAACACTACTTGATTCTTCACTTCTTCCTTGTTTTGTATCCTAGGAGCACAGTCTTGCAGGCTTTGTGCTCTGTGAATTATAGGTACAGTTTAACTTTTGTATTTAGGAGCTCATAAGAAAGGTCAACATGAGACTATCAGGATAAATGCTGCACTCCAGATCATTTTTTTAAAAGCACATTTAATTTCTATCTAAAACCAGGAGGTTGATAATGTTCTTCTGCACAGGATGTACCAACAATAAAATATGGCTATATATAACTATAAACACCTACTTTGCAGAAAATCAAGGCCTTGACAGATGTATTTTTGCTTTGGAACATGTGAAAATTGACAAAAAGAAGGAAAAATCACCCAAAGACACCCATTTATGCTTAAAGAATGTTACTGGCTGAACCTATGCAAAAACTATGAACAAAGCTTAGCCAGTTTTGGAAGCAAGCATCCATGAGATAAACTATATCACAATATACATGTATTCGTGAATATCAGCAAACTGTTCATACAGCTAGATATTCTGAAAGTGAAGCAAGTCTGCAACACTTTCTATGATGAAATAACTGGCTTGGCAGATGACAGGAGAGTGGTGGATATTGGCTACTTGGACTTCAGCAAGGTTTTTGATGCAGTCTCCTGATACATCCTCATAGAGAAGAGGATGGATGAGCAGACAGTGAGATGGACTGAAAACTTGCTCAAATTCTACCTGGAAGCTAGTAACTACTGGTGTACCCCAGGGGTCAATACTGACTGCAATCCTGCTCAGTAGCTTCATTAATGACCTGGATGATGGGGCAGAGTGCAAATTTAGCAAGTCTGCAGAGGTCACAAAAATGGGAGGAGTGGCTGATACACCACACGTGGTTGTGCTTCCATCCATAGGGCACTTGACAAGCTGGAGAAATAGGCTGATGCAAATCTCATGAAGTTTAACAACAGGAAGTGAAAAGTGCCGCACCTGGGGAGGAACAACACACTGAAGCACAAGCACATGCTGAGGACCACTCAGCTGGAAAGCAGCTGGAAAGGACCTCGGGGTTCTGGTGGATACCAGGTTGAACAGCAGGTAGAGGGAGGGGAGCCTTTCCCTCCATTCAGCTCTCGTGAGGCCACACCTGGACTGCTGTGTCCAGTTCTGGGCTCCACAGCACAAGAGAGACGTGGAGATACTGAAGAGAGTTCAACAAAGGGCCACAAAGATGATGAATGGGCTGGAGCATCTCTCCTACGAGAGAAAGCTGAGAGAGCTGGGGCTATTCAGCCTGGGGAAGAGAAGGCTCTGGGTCTGAGCATGTACATAAACATGTGGAGAGTGGGTACAAAGAAGACAGAGCCACCCTTTTCTGTAGTGCCCAACGAAAGGACCAGAAGCAGCTGCCAGAAACTGAAACACAGGAGGTGCCTTTTACCATGAGGATGACTGAGCACTGGAACAGGTGGCCCAGGTGGAGTCTCCACTCTTGGAAAAAGAAGCTGTCTGGACATGATCCTGGGCAACCAGCAGTAGCTCACCCTGCTTGAGCAGACAGGGTGGACCATACAACCTCCAGAAGCTCCTTTCAACCTTGACCATTTTGTGATTCTGTGAATTTATGACTGTGAGATAAGGCACAATTTATCAACACTAAGCCCGAAGTGAGTGAGCAGCACTGCAGCAAGAACATACTGCAAGAAGACTGCATTCATTCTGACTATCCAGTTCACTGAACTCTAAACCTAATGCCATTTTGCTATGACAATTTTCTTTAAATATGTCCAAAAGTGGCAGAAATGGTTCTCAAAATTGTGTTGAAATAGTTCTCATTATTTTCCTTCTGGCTAAACATTTTCCATAATTTTGTGTGAGTGCTGATGGGAGGCACTGAGCCCTGAAACAGCACCTATCAGAGAAACTGGGAGCATGTTTCTCAACATATTGGACATTAGGTAACACACAAAATGACACAGGGAGAACCTTAAATCAGTGGGTCAGTCAACTTAGACTTTGTTATAATTGTGTACTTTTCAGATAGGCAATGTGAAGAAGTGTAAAAGAGGAAAAGACTAGACTTTAAAAATATTTTAGTCTGACATAATAGAAGAAAAATTTATATGAAGATCGTAGCTTTAACATTATCTTTTCACAAGAGTGATAGCACAAATGCTTTGTACATAGCACAACTGCTTCTGGCTCCACATGCTAGCAGATCATAAGAGTGTCTTACGTCAGCCAGTATCACTAGCAATGCCAAATAAGTCAACAGTAAAGAGAGAAATAGCACAAATACTTGTAGCAAGGGTGATTCTTCATCAATATTCAAATTCATGAAATTAAATTATGTCAGCTGTAGAGTAAGTTCCTAGCAATATCTGGAACAAGACATAAAAGGCCTAAAGTCAAAGTTCCCATTCCAAATATATACCCTCCAGAATAAAACTGATCTTGGTCAATTCATCAATATCTTTTTAAAACAGAGTGGTATAGGGCTGAAGCCATAATTTTTTTTAGTCTGTAATACAATGAGAACTCATGGAAGTCATGAGCTCCAGTCTAAGTACTCACCATTACTATAATGTGCCAGCTCTTCCCAGAAGGCCTTGTGCAGATCTGTTAGAAGTTCTTCCTTTTGTCGGACTGAAAGATTATTCTTTACAGTTAAATGGTCCAGAATATTTGACACAATATTTAATTTACCCTTGCACTCTTCTGGTATAGAGGACTTCAGTGAATCGATCATTTTCACCATAAGCTCCCAGTTGAATAACCTTTCCTGAATGTCCTAAACCAAACATAAAGTCCTGTTTAGAAACCAAGAATGTGTCTTTGGTTGTGCTTTTCTTTCATTGAATTATTCATTCCCAAACCACGAAGAAAGCCACAGAAGCTTCTCAAAACCATGTGAATAACAATCTTCATATACTTAAATACTTCTGAAAGTCTTGATCAGTGCAGGCTAGCAGAAGGTTTATTGTATGTTCAGTTGTAAGAGCTCATCTAAAATTTTTAGTGTTTTTCATTATTTGTAGCTGTCAAGAAGTCATTAAGTCTGGAAAAGACAACAACAACAGCCTTGCAGAACAAACTTAAGTATTCAAGCAGGATAGATGGACAGAAGAGAACACGGAAGTTCTGGGCCTCTTTTCAAGATACTATATGGCACACCAGTACAGGCCCTCATTTTGAAATGAGGACACATACCTGATACTGTGATTCCTTCAAATACATGGTCAGACAGAGTTCAATATATATACCAAAAATCAGTATAAATGCCTACGGCCTAGCAGCTTTCATTGCACTATTAAAGAAGCAGCCCATGATCACAGTAGGGAAAGATTTCCAGGGTCAAACTGCAGCTGCTTTAAACAATGCTTAAAGGTTAGAAAGAGTCTGACAGTGCAATGCCAAGCTAACAGTTGGACTTGATCTTAAGGGTCTTTTCCAACCCAAACATTCCATGATTCTCTGACCTACTGTAATTAATAGAGATGTACCTACAATGAGTTCTGCAATGAGATTCCAGCATCATCACAGTAGTGACTTCAGGTAGGAATAGCTCCTGTATCTGTATCCAGGTATCTTATCTGCAGTCTGCCTATCTGAAGGAACTTACTTTACAGTAGCCCAGTTTGGGTCAAGTGTGACCAGCAGCAAAGACTTTTTTCATACCTGGCCAGCTCAGTCTACTTAGTTCCTCCAATGCAAAACTAACAAGCTAATAATTACTGTATCTGTTTATACTCCAAATTACTAATAAATGCAGTGATTCCAAATACATGTTAATCAGTAAATTACATGTAACTCTTTCAGTATATCCTGTGCAAAAAATAATAAAGGATCTGTTAGATTTAACACAACATAGAGCATAGTGCTGGTGCATTTATGACAACAGTTTTCCCTCTTCAGACCATATCACTAAGAAAATATAAGAATATTCAATTCCAATTAAAGTCACTGAATACACATAATCACCCTCAAATTTAGAGTAGGATCTGTCAGTCAAAGTGGAATAAATACTTTGAAAGAAAAAGAAATGTCATAATGCCCACAGTAAAGATTCTCCATCATTAAATCTGTGCTCTTGCTCCTGGCTCACCAGCTGCATTAATAACACCTTTTCCTAGTATCACTACCTAAATCGTATTCTGAGAATTAGAACTACAGTGCAGAGAGCTCACCCTCCTGCGAGCCTTCCTTAAACTGCAGTGGAAGTTCAGCTCTTTGCAATAAAGCTCAAAGAGACAACTGGATTAATCAGTCTGCATCACTCCTGAGGCAGGACTCACAAACTCGGTGCACTGACATAATTCCTTCTCTTCAGATTGACTCAAATCTCTCTCAACTTTTATTTCTTTTTCTACTTTACCATCGCCTGCAAGTCTTGAGATTCACTTAACAAGCTTTCTACTGCAATCATCTTCTCAGTCAGATCCATCATTATCTTTGTTGCTTTGGCACTTGAGCATTTTGATTGGTCCAAAAAAGCCTGCTGGGCTTTGTCACTCTGCTTCCAGAAAGCTTCCATCTGTGGAATATGAATCAAAAAAACAACCCATGTTCCCTCATTAATCATCTGGTATTTCATTACAGAAAGCGGCATATATATGAGTCTACTGAGATACAAGTCACTGAGATTACAGACAGCCTTCAGTATTAGTTACACTGAACAATTTGCAAAGCTAAAGAGGCTATTTTTTATATATATATATTATATATGATAATACACTTGGTGGTGGCATATAACCAGTAGGTAAAACCTGATCTTTTAAAATAAATGCAGTCATTTTTTTTAGCTAGCTAAGAATTTATTAGTGCTCTACATACTGCATTTCTAAAAGTCTACTATGTTTATAGTATTAAACTAAAATAAAAGATAAACTGCAGCCCTTTTATTCTGGGAAGTTTATTTAGCTGTAGGAGAAGGTATTCCAGTCAAACAACATTTTTACAAAAATGAAAAACTGAAAATTATTACTGTTTTACACCATCAAAGCCTTTCATAGCCAGATGCTACAGAAGCACTTTAATAGCTGGAATTAATTACTTTATAAAGTGTCAGCACAGTGTATGTGCCAATTCTGACAGATTATTGTATGGAGAGTTCCTAGTTTTAGGTTCTGATCCCACAAAGATTACTGTGCACAACTGTGAATATTCTGTGGTCTGTGGGATTACTCGTACACATAAAGGTAACAAAATGCATCCACCACCAAGATTTCTATTAAGTATCCACGAGTTTTGGAAAAAAAAAATGTGATTATGACATCTGTAAGTATGGCAAAACCCCCTTTATATTCTCAGGGGAAGACTGGATTAGTTCAAGGTACTGATCTATCCAAATCTGCATAGAATGGAATTATTTTCAGCATGATGAAAAGCATCTGCAGGCACAAGAGTGACAGACCCACCAAAGGATGACTGCTGCTGGTGAATAACTGCCTCATGTTGCTCAGCAATTCTTTTTAAGGGACTAACTCTGGAGAACTCTAAACAATCAATTTTCCACGGAGAAAAGTTAAAAGTGCAAAAGAAACTCCACACAGATGCACCAATGTTACCAGGACTTCCACTATAAAGGGAAGGGCTCAGAGAATCAAAAGAAAGTTGAGAAAATTCCCAGTGAAACACTTAAGCACAGACATTAAAAAATGTTATCTCCTGTGTGAAAAAGGCCCAAGGCTGAGATGATGAGCTGTTTAGCCCAGGGCTGAAGCACCACAGTCAAGCAGCACAGGCAGCTCACAGAGCTGTCATTCTCTCATTTTCATCAGCAGCCAGTTTGCTCAAACTTCAAAAACAGGACTGGGGAGAGTATTACTCAGTTTCCTGGAAAACAGTACATAGAATGTTCTTAACCTCCAGTTTTCTGGCCTGAAAACTATTCCAACACAGTGAACCTGCTTCAGAGAAAAAAAAGCCTTTACTTTGAAAATCAAATGCCTGCTATCAAGCTGTATTTTTACATAAAAAATGTAATTATTTTCTCATGTGGAAAGCTGCTAAAGAAAAACGCTCTGGTAAAGTAAATGCACAAAACATACTAAAACCTTGCCCAGTAACTATATTCTTAGAGTTTCTTTCAGCTCAAAAAGAAATTGTAGTCTCTTATTACTTTCTTACTCAGTCACAGGGATTGACAAAAGCAAGGTGCTAGGATAAAATTCCTAAAAGTCAGGCTACACACAGGCTTGAAATAAATCTTACCATCAGACAAGCAGCAGACATTTCTCAGCTGACAAAACAGTAGCGTGCTTTACAAAAAACATAAAAAATGTTTTATCCATAAAAAACCTACTGGCACCCAAAGGCAGTTTGCTGGAGCTATGCAAAAATGTTTTCAGGACTCGTACACAAATAAAATACTAACTGTAGACTACTCAACAAAACCATTGCACTAAAGAACTCCCCACCAAAAGAATAACATTAAAATAAAATTTTAGAAAAAATTAGAAAGTTACATTATCTATTAAGTGCTCAGAATATTCCCTTTCCTTCCTTTCTAGGTCTTCTATAGTCTGGTACTCTGAATTATGGGCTCCTGACATTTCAGTATTCTGGAGTCTAGAGTCAAGTTGTTTCTGTAATTCTTCAAAATCCTGGGGAAAAAAAACCAAATGATTTGTTAAACAGAAAAACAGACATAACTTCTAAATTTGGGAGTGAATTTGTATGTTAGTTCTGGCTCATGGCTAAGGAAGCTGAATAGGGGTGTTCAGAAAGTTCTGTCTCATGGTAATGTGCCTTCTGTAGCAAGCAAGGAAATTTCTACATATATGGCAGCTGTGAACTAAACCTAATACAAATACATATATTTCTACCAGGATGTGAATACAATCAAGACTGTTGTCCATCTCTGCTGAATTCATGTTTTAATAAACACTGCTTCATGAGCTTTTATATTAATAACCCCAGGAATCTTTCTAAAAATATTTTTATTATAACACATGTGCCCCATCTTAAATGGCAGCTATGAGTGTACATGCTGTGTTTAAAAGCTCAGATGAGTATCCAGGTGATAACTTAGTGATTCCTGCAGTGTGCTGGCACACATAGATGAACACACCTGTAATGCTCGTAAGGGACAAATTACAGGCTACATGATTATTGAGGTTTTAAAGATTTTCAGTCCTCAGAAATCAGGTTTCTAAAAGCTAATGCTGCTGACAAATATTAGTCTGCTGCCATTGCTTAGTAGGTTGATACCGAAAAGGATGATTCTTCTGTCACTGCAACATGCCCCACATAGCCAGCATTGACTTCTAATACCACCCACTTTTGTGTGTCAGTGCATGAACTTGTTATCCTTAGGCCTTAAAGAAATGTAACCAGAGTTTGACAAGCTTCCCAAACAATTTCACCAAAACCCCATAATTTTTTATGATGTGGAATCAAATGAAGAAAATGCAATAAAACATGTAACAGTTTTGCTTAACACCAATATCTCTTTTACAGGGTAGTCATAACCAGCCTCTTTCCTTGTCTTATATCCCACCTCTAAGACTACAAGGCTTACAGTCTCTTTCTCTCCATGACACAGGACACAGAAATCCCATACTGCCACTTAAACAACTGGACTACTCTGGCGATTATTGCATCTAATAATCCATATTTAGTCTTTGTCTTGCGGCAGCTAACTCAGTTGCATGAAGACACCAATGCCATCAAACTTCACTGAGAGTTAGGCTCCATTAGGAAACATGCCTATTCTCGAATAGCTCTGTTTATAATTTGAAGTCATTAACAGAAGCCCACCATTAAAAGGATTTTGCACATATAATCTCATTTTTCATCTAGTAAATACAATAAGCTTTAATACTAAACCTGAGGATTTAAGGCAGATGAGTGCTTTAAGACAAAATGCATTCTGATGTAAATCACAGGGTACAATTAGAGAGATTTCTTATAGTAATTCACAGATTGTGAAACTGCACAAAGTCAACAACTAGAGCTCATGAGCTGATATGCTAATGCCTAAATGTGAAATTCCATCTACACATAAGAAAAAAATATTAGTACAGTTATTAGGCTGTTCTTAGTACAAACATTTAAGACTTGGCTTGGCAGAGCAGTGGATAACCTTACATAAAGACAAGCTTCCTACAGAAGGCTGGACCAGAAAATCTCCAGATATGCTTCTCAATCCAGATTTTTTGTGACTAAGATGGAAAATGGAAAGTGGAACCAATAGCTCTCCTATTTCCTGCAGTTTTGTAAAGTTTTTTCCTTCTAATAACCTTAAAAATAGTACTGTGACTCCACCTGAAATGCATATTAACTGTCAATGTATGTCTTCAGAAGTGGCATATGGACTTTGATACAAGTACATGAAAGAAAAAAGGATGATGAGGAAATGAAGTATATTTTCCCCTGATGAAAGTCTAGAGCATCATACTGCTACTTTATTCCCTGCTATTTTATTACCAGCAACGATACACGCGACTAAACAAAGCCCTTGATAATTAGAAACTATTAAATTTGAGTGAAAAAGGCTCAAAATGTTCTGTTTGGATAAATGAATTCAACTACAAAATATTTTATCTTTAACAGATTACACAGATCACTTCATACAACAACAAAGACAAAAAGCATACAAGGTAATGGAGAAAATCAACTAACAAGGGACTTTCTTTGCACTTCAAGAACAGATTACAAATGACATTGCTTTTTAAAAGGAGTAGGTGAAATGGCCTGCTATGGTAATAAGATTAACTCTTATTTTGTGTGGTCTTAAATATTAACCAACAAACCCACTTACATTTTCCTGATTTAAAAGGATCTTCTTCAACAAATCATCAGTAATCTTCTTTTTACGGTGGAAGTCTGTGAGGTATATTTTGAAAACCTGGATAAACATCTGTTTAAAAGGAAGAAAACAAAACCCAGATTACGTGCGTGTATGTCATTGTAAGGACATCTTTGTGATAACTTTTGCTGATTTAAATCAATCAGTGAGATTATACTGAATCATAAGAGAAATAATAGATACATCACCAGCGACTCTTGTACTTGCACTGTGAAAAATTCTCTGGTTCTGGCTTCAGTAAGATACTGGAAGATCATGTTACACTCTGACAAGGACAAGGATGTAATCTCATATATCCTTGTAACCAGACAGACACATTTGAAACCATTCTTGACTGGAGAAAATGCAGATCACTTGAAAATACAAAGCCCATTTTTCTAAAATTTAATGAACCCCTAAACTAGAAGATACTATTCGAAAGATACTAAAGACTCATTATTCTGACTTCAACTGTAGTCAGCCACATGATACATTAAACATTTTTATACACAACCCAAAAGTAACCATCTCAAGTTCTAGTTAGCTTTTCTTGCAACAAAAATACTTATTTTCCAGTTGTGTGCTTTTTTTTTTTTTTTTCTGTTTAAGACTGTAATACTAGTGTCTTCAAAAAGATGTTTTTGAATTTTTTTAACACTGGGAAAATTTTTGCTTAACCTTTTCCCCTCTTGCCTCAATTAGACTTTTAGTGTAGGGTTAATTCACGTCATTACTAACTGCTGCATCATTTTCCAGCGTGGAAATAAAAATATGTGAAATTTAACAGCCACCTGCCTGTTACTCATAATCCTGAAAACAAGATGACGCAGAACTTGCCTGCTTAAAACACATAAAAACAAATAAATACACATTTACATATCAAAACAGTTATTGAAGCCAACATGTCAGCTGAGCAAAATATGGAAAATATATTATAATTAGAGCTCAGTAGAAGAGACAACCATAAAGCAGTCATGTTTTGGATCTCACTTGCAAATGTTTTGGATAGGAGTTTGGCACGTTTTGAACGCATTACCAAGATAACATATACCATAAAAAGAAAAAGAAGGGTTCAGGAGAAGACTGAAAGAAAAGGATGCATTTCCTTAGACCTGATGCTAAAAAAGACTGAAATCAGAGAAAGCACAGCGGGGAAGGAAGAAACTATTCTCAGACTGGTTTTTTTTTTTCCCCCTTTTTTCCTTCTAGCAAAAATATAAAGCTTTTTAAATATTCAGCTAAAGGTCAAAGCCATTTGTGGTGACTTCTGGTGGGCCACAAAGTGTGTTAATTGCTCATTTTCTCTGTGTTTCTGTGATTATATCACTATGCTGCTACTTATCTTCATTTAGAAATTGATGATTAACTTTGAGATCAAGTACAACCTCCAATATTCAAGCTAAACTTCTTTCTGGAATCTGATCACAAGTTCCCTTTCTCATCTAATCAGACAGGGATAATCCATCAGATGAGAAACTGCTTCCCAGGTTTACTTTCCTGTTTCCACCTTTTGGGTCTATAGAAATTTCTTCAGAAAATCTCACCCTTTGAAATATTCTCAGTGGATTTAATGAATTATAACAGAAATAACTAATTTGTTTAAACAGAGCCCAAGAAAAGAGGGGAGGAGAAAGCTATAGACTTCATGTCCAGATTTATATTAACTGAGCTAAAACTCAGTAGCAGTAATGATGCTATCTATACTTGATCATAACTAGTCACCATAAACAATTGTTGGTTCCGAGAATCCTATAATTGTACATTTTTCTTTTCTTTTTTTTTCCTTGTCAGTTTTGGATGGTGTGACTCAATGGAGGTAGTTATCTATGGTCTAAACGGTACCTTAATCCCTCAGGCCTACAAAATCACAACTATTATACTTATCACAATGGTACTGGTTCAGCTGAACTGAATTTTCAGTTTTGTTCCAAGAGCTTGAAATCGTTGGAGTTACAACACAAACCCAAGCAAGTTTGTCCTTAAGATAGACTCATCTATTAAACAATTTATTACCTCTTTTTATGAGCCTCAAGTGCTGCATGTTATTCTCTAGAGCAATGTTTAAAACCAAATTTTTGTATTTGCTATATTGGTATTTCACAGACCAGTATACTTCATTATATTTTACTTCTTTATGAAGTTCATATATATGCAGAGCAGGAGAAAAAAAATAAAGACAATAATGTAGAAATGCAACTCTATACTACATCTCAGCTAGCCAGCTGTTTATGCTATTTCCTATACTGATACTCAACTAACATGTTCAAAACAATGAGCTATAAATAAGATATAAGTAGGTGTTCAAAACAATGAGCTATAAATGAGATGTAAGTACCTACCACATGTTTTTCCTTTCTGAGTTCAGTATCAAGAAACATGAGATCTTTTAAAGTAAGACTGCAAAGGCAGAGCTTAACATCAAAACTAAAACAAAGATTAAAAATGCGTTAATAACAATCTAAATGGCAGTTACACGAAAGGACAACACAATATAATAGTTTCATTTAACCACTAAATTCTCCTAAAAACATTGTCCCAAATCAGAAGTAAAGTCATTTTATTTCTACATTGCTTTATTTTTCAGAAAAAAATATCTGTACATAAAAGTAAGCAAAACAAAGTAGTGCTTTTAATAAAGTTAGCATAGCAATTTCCTGTAGAAAAAGATGAGGTGAATATAGGCACAACTGAATACAACCAGGGAAAACACGGCTTTAAATTAAAACAGCTATAATAAGAGTGGATATTTTGTAAATATTCTTCATTGCTAGTAGCTTTCCCTATCTCCATGACATAAATATGATTTTCTTATTCTTGCTAATGAGAGTACAGACACATGTATTCACCTAGGGGTACCCTGCCATGGTGTAGCTGAAAGGAAATCAGAGCTGACAGTCCATTTCAATTATCTCTACCTGCTCAGCAGCAGTGTGTCTGAGAGAGGAACTGTTTTCCGACAGCAAGACATGAGTAGCTCCCAATAAAATGGAGAGAACAGACCACTGGGTGCTCTCAAGGCACCTGCAGTGTGACATGGCATTGTACATTGCAGAGGACTCCATCCCCAGCCGAGCACCACGAACTGAGCATATGAACTATAACAAAGAGATCTCCTTATCCTAACAGTGATACACCTTTTATGAGACAGCTTTTGCCCAAGCTCTGATTCCCAAAATTTTATAAAGAACAGGATGACTTCCAACAGCTTAACATATTAATCTCCCCAACCACTTTTTTAGGGTTATAAGCAGATAACCCTGTCCTGATGTGGTGACTGTGTGCATTCATGCCCATCCTTTCACCTTTAGTGACTGTCCTAAAACCCTAGGAAATTAGCAAAAACAAGGGCAAGTTTACTGCTTACCTCTCACATGTCAGCACTTCAGGGAAGCTGGTCACCTTTAGGAAGGCTCGAGCCTGAAATCTGTCATCGCTTGTTGTGGAATGTATTGTTGTGGAGGAACTACAGTCCTCTTTGTCTCCCTGGCTCAGGGATCCCAGGCTGCCTGACATGGATGTCTCCACCACTTGATTAGGGAGAACTGCCTGCTTTGGATTCTCATGCAGAGATGGATTGGATGAGCCATCTGCCAAAGGCTATTAAGTCAAAGACAATTCACAGGGTCAATTAATACAACACAATAAGGAGACAAACATCTCATCAATTTTCAGCGTTTACTTTCAGGGTAAAAGTCAAACAGTATACACAGCAAAAGTGTTTCCATATAAATGACTGGCTTTTGTATTGCCCAGCAAAGCATTCTTCTGTTTCAGGTAGCTGCTTGGCACATGCTTTCTTGCTTCCTTTTAGATCCTTGTGGTGTTTTTCTTATGGGTCCTTAGACAGATCCAACTTCCATTAATGTTAAGGGGCAGACAAGCTCTTTTAAATACAGTGAAAATTGACTGGACACCATGTAAAGCATTGCAGGTTTCAGGGGGAGTTGAAAGCAGCTGACGCCTTACAGGATAAGCCCTGAGTCAATGGACTATAAAAATAAGAAAGATCCCTATTAAGTAGACTGGCAGTAAATTTTCTTCCATTACTTGACCCTACAATTTACTCTGACACAGAATGATTGTCATTATTTTTTAGAAGTAGAATCTAAAACCTTACCCTAAATTTCTGGTTGATAGGATATATCACTTTTGCCTTTAATGCAAATGCTGTGATGTTACTGTTCAGAGGAGACTCACTTTCCTGTATGGAAAAGAACAGAAAACCATTTAGGAACAGCAGCAGATCTGGCAAGTATTCATTCTAAGTACCATACGCCCTTTTTATTACACAACTTATAAGTTCCTATTGATAACTAACTGTTTATTGATTGTCTCTGCTTTGGTGCAAGAAGTCTTTTCATAAGGCTCATTTAGAGTAGGAAACCTGATAAGGGAACCCTTGGTATTAGCACTGCTACTAAATGTTTTTAATCCTCCAGGAGAAAATAGGCAACATCTGGTATTTGCAAAGTATTTTCATTTTGTGTCTTGTCACCCACCTCCATACCCTTAACAATAACGAAAGACTTTATATGAGACTGATACTATCTTAATAATAAAAACTACTAAAGGATAATAAGCTCCAGAGATATCATCATGGCTATAAATTCTATCATTCAATTTAAATAAAGAAACAATAGATTAAGCAAAACTAGCCATCACTTTTTTCCAGTAAGAACTTTTATAGTACAACCCTTACCCAAAATCTAGAGAAAATAATCATGTTTTTCCAAAGAACTTTTAATAGGTAATGAATTCTTTTCATGCAATTTGCTGTATCACATAATCTGACCTTCTGCTACTGCCATCTTCTAGACACTGGAACAATGGGATCATCAGCTTTGTTTTGAGAGGTTAGGTATGGCTTAATAAAAGTTTGGCTATAAACAGCAGATAAAATGTGTACATCCAAGCACTAGGATTTCCTATTTTATCTGTTTTGGTTTTGTCATATGAAATGAAATACTCTGATTTGTCAAAAATGCATATTTTTTAATATAGCTATTTCTAGGAAATATCAAAGCACTAATAGAGTTCTAAAAAATAGAAATGGAAAAAGAAGAGCAAACTATGTAATTCACTAGTGTTCTATCATTGTGCCTTTTCATCTCCATTTAATTTATTTCCATTTTTGGGTTTACTGATAAAGTTAAAAGCATGGGGGCAGTGTGTGAAACACTTGCCCATAGTGAGCAGTCCCAGTCCTGCAGTACCTCATCAGGGAGAGGAGTGGACAGAGCTATTGGCTCTGCAGTGGCTGGAGGCAGAGCAGCCAGTCCAAAGCTGGAAAGCTGTATTACAGTGCGCTAGAACTAATACATCCTGCTTCTCAACAGGCATAAGTAAGACACAGTTAGTATTAATACAGTAATTACGGTATTATTGCAATGTGGAAAGTCTCAGTATGAAAATACTTGTTTTTCTGAAGTGCTCTAACCTAATTAAAAGCATTTTCCATCTATGCTTCTTCACAAACTGTCAGTTTGATGCTAGTAACAGCAAAAGCCTCTAGAAATCAGAGCAAATTAATAGAAAAAATATATACACATAACTTCAGTAGTCAGACAAATAGGTGGGAGAAAATCCCCTCAAATAACAAGGTTACTTCTTAATGTCTGATAAATGAGCCATGTTTGGGAAATTGATATAGTTGTGAATGATCACATTTAAAAGACTGCGATCCCAATTCAAAAACACAGGTAATATGCATAAAGATGTGAAATTGTGTAAGTTCTCCCGCAGGATTTACATTTCAAAAAATAACCTAATCCATGCTCATTTGTTACACTCTATAACTCAAGCAAAACAACCAAACATGTTTTGTCACCATTCCTGATCACAAAACTGAAATGAAGAGTCATTACCTGTAAACCAACAGTTTAAACGTTAACATTTTCTTGAAATCCTGGAATTGGTTCCTGTTACAAGCTAAGCACCAGACTGGCTGGTTTTGACTGACATTTTATGCACGTATTTGATTTACATGTAATAGACTGAGTTAGCTGAACTGCACACTTTTAAATGTGCAGTTTAAATCACAATCACAAGCTTCATCAAGAGCAGTCAAATCAGCTTTGGGCAAAAGGTAATGACCTAATGACTACACAGTAGGTCTGGTTCCCCAGTTATTTTGGGATTATAAAAAAAAAAAAGTTAGGTTACTTGATGTTTTCATTGAGGGTGGGTTAAGTTGTTAAGTCTATACTTCTACTTTTCTTCACAAATTGTTTCTCTAATTGTCCTTGAATCCCAGCTCACCACAGTGGTCTTTCAGTTCCTCCAAACTTTTTCTTATGTCAATAGTGATAATTTACCCCATCAGCCTTTTGAAACTAAGGCCGACATAGAGATGAAAGCAAAGAAGCCTCTGTCCTAAACCAACTCAGGATTTTGATCAAAACATCCAAAGAGTCCCCCAAGCGAATCGGAATTCATAAGGGGAATGAGTGCTTGAAATTGTTGCATTCTTAAGCAGCAATCAACTCCCACTCTCCATCTTAGCCTTTTCCTGAACACTTTTTAAAGTCTCTCTCCAAACCCACTAAGGTTAAGACAATTTGGGGCAGCCCTGGACATGCTCATTGCTATATGCAGCAAAATGGACATCCACCTACAAGAGCAGAGTTTTACCTCCAGCACCATCTCCTCTTTTGATGTATAGGATTCTGCTTTATTTTTCATGAATGTGTGCTCTTTTTCGTCAGTGTTGAAGCTTTCCAGAAGTCTTTGAGAATCATCTTTCTGAAATTCCAAGAGATAACATAAAATATAACACATGAGATCATGCAAATTAACTGGAAATATCCTTGATAGCAGCCTGGATACATTCATGTCTCCATCATAAAAATTATTCCAGCATTAGTTGAAAATTTTGGAAAAATTCAATCTGAAAACAAATGAAAACTTTACATATTCAGAGAGGAATAATTAAAATTAATGAGCTTTTCAAGTTTGTCATTCCAGAAGTAGAATTTAAATCTAAAAATTTTTAACAGGCTGTGAACATGTCAAATCAATCCATCTGCTCTCAAAATTACTTACTACAGACTATGGAGTCAACCTCATGGTCTGAGCTCAAAAATCTCAATTAAAGCAAGTTAACTAAAATTGTCTATAATTGCCAGCAATAAAGAGAATGCTGAGTATTTTTGCTCCCCTGCTATGAGAAAAACTTCGTAACTGAAGCTTCACGTGTGTGAAAGTTCCTGCCAGGGAGAAGTAACTATGAGAAAACGTTCATCACCTTCCTTCCCCAAAAGTAGTCCATATTATTGACCTCACTTCCCAAACATAAAAAGCCACTGGTAGTCATACAGACTGTGTGGGAATAAAACCTCCTGCTACACATGATCTTCCCTACACACTATATAGATGAGAAAACAATACTAGTGTGCCTCCAAACACAGCACTGGAAGGATTTTTTTTAGTGAAGGAAAAGATGGCCGCCATGCTATAGGGACTACTTTTGAAATTCTTTCTCAGGTTTTCAATCCACTGACTACTTTTTGATGTAGTCTAATGATACAGCTGCAGCTACTATGCATGTCACTGCCTTATGGAAAAGTGGTACTTGAATTATTTGGCCACTTGGTATGTAAAGTAGTCCATTTTCCCAGAATATGGAGAACAGCCCAGCCTTTGAATACATTTAATTCCTTATGACTTGCCTCTATCATCTCTCTGGAATTTAGATTGTGCAATAATTCAGATTATATTCTTGGGTTAACCTTTAAGATGTGGTGAATTGCAGATGCTGGTTCCTAAAAATCTACTTATGACAAATGAACAGTTACAAATATCCCTTAGCAATCTTGTAACTTATTTGTTACCATGGTAAAGATTTCTCCTTAAAACTAACCCAGTGTATCACTATGTACAGATCAACAAAACAGTAAGGAACTTAACTCCATGCACACAAGTTCCACAGATTCAGGCGGAGATCTATAAAATAGCAATTGACTGGGGCTGAGTGACAAATGCTGTTGGCTTATTGGGATGCTTAAAGCTGCTTCAGACTCCAGGTACTTGTCCTTCTCCCACTCTAAGCTCCCACTCTTAGCTGCTTGGGATGGAATACGTCATACTCAGGAAAACTATCACTGCTTTTACTTTGGATACAGGAGGCTGCAACACGTGCAGTTCAGTATCAGCTTGCTCCACAGCATCAGTGGGGCAGCCTGTGAGAAGAAGGAACAGCCTAAGGTTACTCTGTTGGATTTGGGAAATCAGACCCACAGGATACAACCTTCCCATCCTGTAATGTGTGTGTATGCACCAGCAAGCAGTTCATTTTTATTTCAAAATAAATAACTCTTTTATGACAGCAACATTGATTTTAATGGCATTTAAACATCTCAATGCATCTGAAGATCCAGGCCAGAGAGAACTGACAGCTTCTATTCCCTAGTGACACATATGACATAAAGGATAAAATTGTACATGGCTACATTTGAGTTGGTAGTGGCAGTACAATAAAGATACACCTATTAAGGCAGGGAAAATGAGCAATTGGATCAGAAAGTCTTGTACTTGCACAGGATGCATTGATCCAGCATTTGAAGTGCCCCCATAACTAGGCTAAAGTCTGGCTTCAAACAGAGTTTCAATCCTCCAATTCAGAAGCACTTGGGAGCGCGAGAATTTGTCTCCTATGTCATGTTTAATGATGATCAACACTAGCAGATACACACACGCAGCAGAGCTGTTATAGCTCAAAAAAGGTGCGGTGAAAAACCAAGCCAGACCAGACTCGCAGGCTGGCAGAACTCTCTGCAAGGCTCCAGGTTCCCCAGCTGTGCCAGTGCCAACCACTGCTACATGCAGTCAATCCAGCATGACCTTGGACTAAATGTGATGGGCGAAAGATGCATAAATCAGTCAATTCTCAGAAAATATCTCTGCCTGGTAGTGGTTTGCAGGTGTGTGCTGCCTCTGCAAGCTTTGAGTCTGAACAAACACTATGTAATAAAGACATATGAGACATCCACCACAGGACTTCAAACAGAACGGCAAGTATGCTATTAACAAAATCGCACACTACAGAAAATTCTGTTTGTCTGGCATTAAGCAAACCGTCAGCTGTGCTCGGGCTCCTTTATTTCTTCGGTATCCATGTAAGTACCCTCAGTGCAAAGTTATTGCTGCGGGTTAGTACTAATACTCTGGAAAAGTCATACTTTGGAAAAGTCTGTAAAATACTTTGGAAATAAGATTACTGGTTTAGGATGGAAATTAGTGTTTATTTTCAATTATCTCACAAAGCTTCTGCAAACAGGGTACATCTCCCCTAAAGCAATACAACCTCGTCCACGAAGTGGTGGTTGCGAGAAGCAAATCGCAGGTCACCTACGTTAGAGACACGGGCCAGCGGGGCAACACTGAGAACGCATAAACATTTACACCGGCCTCCTTTTCGAGCTAACCCGTTTGTTTCAGCAACTACTTAAAGAAAGTAGTGAAATCCTTTCCAGCACAGGTGTGGCAGGAATTACGGGGCTCCCCACCTACCCCCGCCGCAGAGCGCACCCCGCCGCGCCGCTCGCCCCAGGCTGTGCTGTGCAGCGGGCAGAGCCGGCCGGCGGCACCTCCCGGGCTCTCCGCCCTTCAAACCTTCGCAAACCATTCCTGATCCCCCGAGCTGTTCACCCGAGGCCGGCCCGCGCCTCCCTCCCCGTCGGCCCCGCGTACCTCTCCGCCCCGGCGCGGCCCGAGCGCGCAGCGGCAGAGCAAGGCGGCGGCGGCAGCGCCCAGCAGCAGCCCCAGCAGCACAGCGGGGGCCAGCAAGGCGGGCAGTGCCTGCAGCGAGTCCGCCCAGAACTGGAGCCCCACGGCCCGCAAGCAGTCCCCGACCGCCGCCATCGCACAGGGCCCGTCCCGCGACGAGGAGAGGGCAGGGCATGAGGGGAGGTCCCGCTGTTTTGGGCCCTCCGCCCCCCGCCCTCGCCGCGGTGGGAGGAGACCGATGGCGGATGGATGCGGCGGCTGAGGCCCGATCTGACTCGGGGCAACGCTTGGAAAGTCTCCGCGGCGTTGTCCGCGCCCGCGGAGGGTCTCCCTGCCGCCATGTGGTGGCCGCTGGCCGGGCTGCTGCTGGCGCTGCTCCCCGGCGGCCCCTCCGCGCCCGCCCAGCCTCTCGCAGCGGCCGCCGGGCGGGGCCCGCCCCGGGAGCCCTGCGGTGGGACGGCGGCTGGGGTAAGCGCTGTGCCCGCGGTGTGCCCGCGGTGTGCCCGCGGTGTGCCCGTGGTGTGCGGGTGGTGAGCGGACCCTCGGCGCGGCGGCGGATGGCGGACTCAGGGCAGGCCCCGTGTGAGGGGCACAGACTTCTCGATGGGCTGTGCTCGGGAGCGGGGCCCAGCTGAGCAGCGGCCGCTTCCCAGGCACCAGGGCTGGGGGCAATGACCCGGAAAGCTGCCGGGTCGGCGTTGCGCGGCAGCCAACAGGTTCTGGACGGGGTCCTCAGTGCAAAAAAGATAAGGAGCCACTGGAGAGGGTCCGGCAGAGGGCCACGAAAGTGATGACGGATGTAGGGCATCTCTCTTACGAGGAGAGACTGCGGGAGCTGGGCCTGTTTACTCTAGAGAAGCGAAGACTGAGAAGGGATCTCACTAATACATGTAAATATCTCAAAGGTGGATGTTAAGAGGATGGTGCCAGACTCTTTTCAGTGGTACCCAGTGACAGGACAAGGAGCAATGGCCATAAAATAAAACAAAGGAAGTTTCACCTCAACATGAAGAACTTTTTTATATTGACAGTGGCAGAACACTGGAACAGCTGCCCAGGGAGGTTATGGAGTCTCCATCTGGAGACATTCCAAACCCACCTGGAGGCGTTCCTGTGTCCCCTACTCCAGGTGACCTTGCCTTGGCAGGGGGTTGGACTGGATGATCTCCAGAGGGCACTTCCAACCCTAACGATGCTGTGTCTGTGCTTTGCTGTGCTTCTGAGCATAGGCCCTTGGTGGTTATCTTGTCACTGCACGCCTGCCCACTGGTGTCAGCCCCGAATGAGGAGTGTCATAGCTTTTAGGATGGAGTTTTTATGTTTCATTCTTTCTCCTTATCAAGGTTTGTGTCTGCCAAGCCATCTCAAAATGTGTCGGCATAGTTATCTTTTGCCCATGTGGAGAATACCTGACTGTGCAATGCAGCCTGGAGTGAGTCAGAAATGGTAGTTTGGGGTGGGATTACAGAAAGACTGATAAACAGGAAATAGTATTGCAGGAAAGAAATCAAACAAATAAAAGCCCCCCAAAACCAGAACCCCCCAAAACCCAACAAACAGCACACCAACTGATTTTACCAGAAGAATAAATTAATGTAAAACTTGGGAAAATGTTTCCTGACAATATTTTTGCATTTAATTAATTACTTTTGAAGCATGATGTGAGTGCAAGTCCATGGAATTGGCACTGCTTGCTGATGTGGAGCCCCTTGTGATGTCCTCTGTTATTATGGATGCACTCTGCAGCAGAGTGGAAGACTTGTGCTGAATACTCAGGCTATATTTTCCACTGAGAACTGAATGTCAGATATGGTAGAAGGAAAAACAAGGAAAGCCATTATGTCTCCTGTAGCTGACGCACATGGACATACAAACACCATAGATTTTGTGCCTCAGCTGTTGTAAAACCACACAGGAATGAATACCTGGAGCCTGTGGAAATCAGGAGCCAGTTGTGTGCTGATTTCCTAGAAAGCAGGAAATAAAGGTTGTTAGCTAGAAGGCCACATTTTCTGCATGTCTTTATACATGCTTAAACCACTGTGTGCTTTTGTTACAGTCTTATTTAAATGCAGCTGTTGACATTTAACATTCAAATTCATGTGTATGCTGATACAATGCATAACAGTAATATTTTGGATTTATTAACAAGAGTGCATTTAACATAAAAGACTATATTGGTGTTTTATATTTTCGTCAGTGTTCTAAACTGCCATTACATCAATTTAGTGGGCTGGTACACATTTCCTTAATGCAGATAGGGCCCTAGACTGCTCTAGAAATGCCTGGCAGGAGTTGATTCCCTTTTAATGTGATTTCTATTGCTGCATATCCATATGCACAGATGGAAAGGTGCAAATACAGCAGTTTTGGTCCCCTTATGGACCATTCATTCAAGAGTGGGACTCAATGATCTGTGTGTGTCCCTTCCAGCTCAGAAGGGGCTGATTCTGTGTATAATAATAATTCTGTCTGATTTATCCACCAGATAATTTTTTGTTTAAGCTTGCAACTGGCATTTCCTGTTCTTTCTGTGTTCTTGAGGTGCTTGTTTCCTCAAAATTCAGGGTTATACAGATTGTTTAACCAATTAAAAGCAATTAATAATGGCATCAGAGAACTTGACCATACTTCAGCTTGTGTATAAGAATTCTAGAGAGCAGGGAGAGCTGTACAAGGTATTTGGAAATAACCTCTAGTGAACAGCTCAGTGCCTGGGGTCTCCCAGAGCTTCTCAGAGTGTGTTGCATGTATATGCTCATGTTGGTTTCTGAGTCCCTTCTTTCTCGTCTAAAAGAGTTGTTTCCAGTCCTGCATGTATGGACATGTTTTCCAGAGGCTCCTTAAGCCCTAGGGTTCCTGGTACATCTGAATTTGTGAGATATCTTGCATTTTCTGTTGTGTTGAGGGAAAGTGCCCTACTGAAGTGAGAAATAATTTCATGCAAGGGTAACTAAAGTTACAGCTCTAGCAATAAGCAGTGATGGCTTCCCTGCACAGGCAAAGAAGAAAATTGCCCCTAATATGCTGTACTGTAACCGTGGTGTTGACATAAATGAGTACTTAACATTACTCACATGCAGTGCTTAGTAGCAAACAGAAACAGCAAGTGTGGGTCGTGTCACTAGGCAGAGTTAGATCCCTGTTAATTCCTAACTGTCTATTAGCTCCTGCAAGGAAGCATTTTTGATGAATGAAAATTTGCTTATATGACTGCTACCTCTTGATCAAAACACTGGGCTGTAAAAATCCTGGAAAGCACTGGTTTCTTTTATGTTTTGAACTGTGATTTCTGTAGCAGTCTCTGTGGTGCAGGCACAGGCAGGAGGCTGTCACAGATTGCCTTGCAAGCTGTTTTTTTAGCATGTGGCTGCTTTGAAAGGCACTGTGTAGCTCTCCAGAGGAAAAATGAGTGTAATGTCAGTAGACTTGATCATCTAATATCGACACATTCCTGATGATTCCTAGTGCTCAGATTTTCCTGTGTCCTCAAATTAATGCCTTTGAAAATGGCAAAGAAAGATTATTGAGTGAAAGCAAGCTAATAGCCAACCCAGCTCCACTATTGTGCAGAAACTCGGCCTGATAATATGAAGTGTAAGTACAATTTGAGCCCCAAGTGTGCATATCTACTCTGGGCAGCAGAGCTTCATCCTGCTTAACAAGCTAGAGAGAGACCTCTAGAGCCATGTTGTGTGTCTTCTGGTACTTAATTTTGGGGAAACTTGAGGCTTTGTGGCCTAGGGTTCTGTGTTCCTGAGAAGCGTAAATTCAGTGTAGAAGTTCAATAATAGATATTTATGAAAACAGATTTTTTTCGTAATTGCTTTCTAGGTTTTTGAAGATGATTTGTGGCTTCAGAAAGAGATGGGATGCCTAGGAATGGCAGGTATGCAACTGTTTCTTCTCTCTTTTCAGCATTGTGAGAGTCCCAGGACTCATAGAGCATGGGTGTGAAGGTGAGCAGGGGCCTGGAACTGTGCCCTGGTAGCCTGCTGACATCAGTGGAACTCTCAATCTTGAGCCACAGGGGAGTGTTTGTACAGAAGTTAGGAACCAGGGTGTTTTAGGTTCCCCAAACGGCTCACCTAGAAGGAAACCCTTGTAAGAAGACCTCAGTTCATACCCTGCTCTGAATCGTTTTCAGGAGGAGCCCTTTTTCAGTATTAAACTTAATGATGTAGGGGAGCACCCTCTGTCCAGAGTTCCCAGGTTTGTGAAAAACCCATATTACTTAAAGCTGATCAAGACCTTGTTCATTTTCAGAAGCTAGCTTAACCCCTCTGCATTTACCAACAGTGTTGCAATACCTACTCTTGAAGCTATTTTTAAAGACTTCAGCAATTACAATAGCTAATACTCTTGGTCCTGAACCGATGACTGTTAAAGACTGTTAGATGTAGTGGGTTAAAGACTGATAGATGTAGCGGGTCTAGCAGTAATAGTGGGATGCTACTATTCTTTGCAGTAGATATCAAGTATTCCTGTCAATGGTCTCAGGTACAGTGAACATCTGCAGTGGTAGTTGCCTAATCTAATGGAAACAAGATACCCCAATATTTAGAGAAGTCCCTTAGAGCTTGGAGTAGCTGCATCTGAGGCTTGACTGCCACAGGCTCTTTGTGTAAATTTGAGCAAATCACTTAGTTTTTCTGTGTCTCCAGTCTTTAATTTCTATGTGTGTATTATAAACCTCTATGTGTGTATTATAAATTTCTATGTGTGTATTATACATCTCACCCAAGTGTGGTGGAGATGAATATACCCTGAAAGGTTAGGATGTTCTCGTACAGCACATTAACAGGGCAACACAGTGTGTGAAATAAACCTCTCCATCACTATGGTTCCCCAAGAGATGATTTCATGACATCCATTTGCCAAGAAATTACATGCTTTGAAGCAGTCATCTAGTGAGATACCTCTAATTTCTTCGCCCTGTGCCATGGCTAATTCACAAATGAGTTTATTAATTTAAATATGAAAGCAAGTAATCCAGATTTGCTGAGCTTGTTTTTTTCCAGTATTTATTCAATATCATCTTTCCTGTGTGCATCTTGCTTTCTGATGGGTTGCAAATTATTCATGTACCATCCACTGAGAGAGGAAATGAGTGCGGTTTTGTACTTAAGAAGAAACTTCTGGCACTAAAAAAAAAAAGGGGAGGATTTTGACATGCAGTATCTTTTTGTTAGTGGTTAAAACAGTGTGGCCAGCAGGGCAAGGGAAGTGGTGTTGCTCTGAACTGGGTACTGGGGAAGCTGCACCTCAAATCTTGTCTTCAGCTGGCCCCTCACAACAAGACATTAAGGTGCTGAACTGTATCCAGAAGAAGACAACAAAGGTGGTGAAGGGTCTGGAGAAAGAAGGGTCTTATGAGGAGCAACTGAGGGAGCTGGGGTTAGTTAACCTGGAGAGAAGGAGCCTCAGGGAGAACCTTATCACTCTCTACAGCTACCTGAAAGAAGCTGTAGTGAAATGGGGGTCAGTCTCTTCTCTCAGGTAACGGGATGAGACAAAATGGCCTCAGGTTGTACCAGAGGAGATTTAGTGTAGATATTAGGGAAAATGTCTTCATAGAAAGGGTTATCAAGCATTGGAAAAGGCTGTCCAGGAAGGTGGTTGAGTCACCATGCCATCCCTAGAGGTATTTAAAGGATGTGCACTTAGAGACATGGTTTAGTGGTGGACTAGTGCTGGGTTTGCGATTGGGCTTAATCTTAATGGTCTTTTCCAACCTCAGTGATTCTGATTCTGTGAAATCCTGGTATTTTGTTAGTAGGTAAGTAGATATGTTAAATGAGGTGTTGCTACAAGCACTGAATTAGATGCTTGATTTTATAACTGCAAAGTGTCCCATTCTAGTAAGCATCCATTTTTAACATATTTAAAACTAAGTTTTTTAGTGATTTGCCTAATCAGAGTACTAGGCTCTTTAGTTCTTACTGAAGAAATTCTGGATGAAAGCAGAGAGATAGGAAATTCTGCATAAAGCCTTTGTCACTGAGACTGGCAGTGTGCTGAAGTGTGAAATGGTTTGTGACAGCACACTGATCTCAGTGTTTCCGTTGGAAGCATTTTGGAGTTGTTTATGCTTATGATGAGAAAAGACAACCCCAGAATATTCCTGTGACTGGGGAACACAGTGGATTATTGAAAGTTATATTTGAGTCTGTTCTGACTTAACCAAAACAGGCCTGGAAAATAGATTTGTTTTTGCTTGTTGATGCCCATAGTTTCTTTGACATTGTAACAAGAAAAGCTAATGGCAACATTCAAAACTGAATACCGTAAATTGCTACCTTTGCCTGTTCATTGTTGTGTGTAATTGAAAGGACTTCAAATTGGATCTTGTATCCTGGATGGTTTTCAAGACAGGGAGTAATTTAGAACAACAACAATGAAAATATAGCATGGGAGTATATTTAACTCCTTTCTTCCCCACTGAAATAAAGCAGAATTGTTGAAAGCTTTGTTGTTAAATTAATGGTGGGTAAGCAAATGAGACTGTGGAATCAGAATTGAAATATTCAGCCCTTGAGAGCTATAAATTCGAACTAATGTCTTAGTTAAATTGCTTTTTTTTCACACTCATTTTTAAATCTGAACTTGAAATTTCACAAACTTGTCAGAATCTTTCCTTTCCTCCTGTAACTGGGCATTCTACTGCTTAGTATGGGCTGTAAAGGTGCAGAAACCTTATGGACATACTGAAATCTTTGATGCAAACCTACTGTATGACTATTTTAATTTTCTCTCATCCTGTTTAATTGCTGTAGCCAAGATTAACCTTCACCTTAACTTGTATTGTGATGTTGTATGTTCTAATGGTAGGTTGTTGGTACCACTGTTAGGTTCAGGACTCAGCCCACTGAGTCCAGTGGTTAAGGCTTGTGCTGTGCCACGTCCGTGTCTTTACACAGAACTAATTTCAAAGCAAAGGACAATATAGTGACCATGATGAGGGGACGATTTCTTATTTGAGAATTCCCATCCTTCTATCCTCGGTCTGTACAAATACATACCCACTGTCACCACACTCTCCACACAGCAGGTGCTTTTTGTACCAGGTCAGATCCTCAGTATTTACATTTCCTGAGCAGCAAGTGAATGCAGAGAGGGCTGGCAATGGGGAGCTCTCTTTCCTAAACATATTGCCTGTGCCTTGAGTGTGGCAGCTGGAAGCCCAAAAAAGCAGTATGTCACCACCCAAGGCAATAGTGCACAAAGCTGGAGGGGCAAATAAGTACCTAGGGAGAACAGCAAAGAAAATTGAACATGAAGTAGCAGAGAGACTGTTCTGATCAACTGTGCATTTGTCATTTTGTGTGGTAGTGGCACGGCACGTGTGGGGGACTAAGTGAATACTACAGGAACATGAGTGGTAAAATATTATACCAATCTTCCAGCTGTTGCAGCTATATTAATGTTTATTTTCATGTTTTCCTTTTGAAATTCAATACAAAGTCTACCTACTAGCACTGGTAATTAGCTAGGAATATGCAGTTTAAGACAGAGTCCTGGCATATCTGTTTATACTAGGTTTTTGTAGAATTAAATCATGGGAAAACATTTTACTAATGTGCTAATTAAAAGTAAGATAAAATATTTAACAGCTTGATAATACCTTGTAAAAATGTGGAATTTTTAATTAAAAAAAATACAAAGAAAATTTCTTCTTAAAGATGGTGATATTGTCTCACATCTCAAGAGAAAGTGAAATTACTGTATTTCTTTGATGAACTATTTCATTTGGCATCTTTGGAGATGTTTACAGGAAAGCCCCAGATTAAGCCTCATGGTCTGCTAGTTTGCTTGCTGGGAAATGTTTTGGCCTGAGGCGCTGTAGTCCAGGAATGCCTGGTGGCAGCCTGACAGGCCCAGCTGAGAAGGGGCTGTTTGGGCTGTGTGTAAAGCTGAAACTGTTCTCCTGCTTTGCGGATATTTTCTTTCGAAAAGGAGTGGGAATAGTTGCCATTTAGAAACTAATGAAAGTGACGACCATACAGCCTGATAATGGCTTTACTGAAAACAGCCAGAAAAATGGCCAAGATTGAAGCTGTAGGAAAAAAAGAGTGGAAGGAACAAGGAGACCTCAGAGTCACTGTCAGAACTGGGATGCATCTCTGAAGGGGCACTGTCGATGGCACTATGGAAACGAATTGCACTTCTGAGCAGCATGGTATCTAAAAGAAAGCTCTATGCTTCGCAGTGAAAGGCTTCAGTAGTCAAGTGTTAGTATTTTCCAAGGTTAGATGAATCTATTTGTTAAAAAAAATGCCAATTTCCAATCAGAAATCTAGAATATATGTGAGAACCACAGAATGTATTATGCCTGTACCATCCTTTCTCAGATATTCAATGTCCAGCTTTTCAAGCACCCTGCAGACATCTACAATCCTACATCAACAATAGGAACTTCCCTGAAAAGAGACAGCAGATGAATTGATAAATACAACTGTGTTATCTCATGTTAAGTATGCAGCAAGTTGTGTGGAAAAGCAGCTTTGTTCTTGTAGATCAGCTGTTCCAGTGACAGTTAAATATGTGTGGATCAGGAAAAAGTTATTTTATTTAACTTACAGTCAGCACTAGAAAAGAGAATGCTACAGAAAAGTGAAACTTTACTGGCAGTGGATCCAGGGTATTAGAACAGCCTGTATAGTTAAAAATTAATAGGAAGGATGAGAAGAATTCTGGAGAAAAGCAGTGGCACATGTTTCTGTATGGACATGAATCATATTGGATGAATCTGTTTAAGCAAAACCTTCCACTGACTACTGGGAAGATACAAATGGATTTTCAGAAACATCCTTGTCATCATCATCGATGCTGAGGCTGCTTAACATAATGTTGAAAAACTGGCAAAATCCCCAACCTTCAACTGCTGATGATGGAGCAGCCAAATAACATGCCTGGAGACTTCTGCTGGGAGTCGGGCACATTATCTTGGGGTTGTAAGTGATGACTAAGCACAGCTTGAAAACAGACTCATCTGTGTAATTATTAATCCAGAGATTTATTCAGAGTCAGGGAACATGATCAGTTAATTAAATTGGTTACTGGGGACTTGATACTCTCTAGAGGGGGAGTATCAGGCTTTGCTGCCGCATGTAAAGTGGAGTTGGGTGTGCTTATGGAGATGTTATACTACACAGCACGCAAGATCAAAACATACTCTATGAAGCAATTACACACTTGTTGGCTGACTGCCCTCATCCAAAATTTAGAAGGAAATCATCTACTAAATAAGAAGCACTTTAAAGGTAGTAGTTGCTCAACATAGTTCATACATTTTGTCTGTTTGACTTTTGACTCTTACAAAGCCGTACAAAGAAACTCCTTGTCCTCATTCAGGCTTTCTGTTTACTGTAAAGTGCATTTCCTGTAGTCAGGCAAGAAAACAAAGAACAGAATTAGTGCTCCACCTTAACAGGAATGGGGTGACAATTGCATTCATGTATGAGAGACAAAGCATATATAAAATGAATCCTTTTCATCGTTTGAATATACCTATACAAAACTGAAAAGAGGCTTGATTCAGAAGTTGGAAGCAGGTTTAGAGCCATTGGAGATGAGATACAGTATATTTGGACCTGCTGGGGAGCGCCATGACCATGTGGGCTCAGATTGGTATTTGACAGGTCTGTACTGCACTGAAGATTCAGCACTGGTGTCATTCTGAGTGATTTGGGCCATTGCTTAGTCTTGAAATAGAAATATGCCATACATGACTATCTTGAAAAAATTCCAACCCCTAAGATATGTGGACATTTGGTGTTGTAATTATATGTATTTTTCTTCTCACCAAATTTGCAATGTTGTTTTTACAGTCCCTAAACTAGTCTGAGTCTGTTGCATTGTTTAACAGTGGTTCAAATTTTAAGTAAAACTCAGAGAAACTGATCATAAAACATAGACACCAGCTTTCCCTGGCCCATATATCCACAATTTTGTCCAGTATAAACTACTCCCTCCCAAATAAACATGGGAAGACAGGGAAGCTCCCCAAGGTGCACATATTCACCTGGGTTCTGCAAGCAACAGGATTGCATCCCCTTCATTATGTTAATGGAAATATTTTCAGTGATTCACGTGCATCAGTGCTTTAAGGCACCTTTTAAGGGTCCAGTTCTGAATGCTTTGTTCATGCTTTTTCTCCTTGCAACTAATTGTATTTCCCTATATTGTTCTTCTTACAAAGCCATGGCTTTTTTAAAAAATGCTGCTTCTCTTATTAATGAGATTTTAGTGTCTTTGGCTTTTCATATTTATTAATATTTAATAGGCTTTTTCATAGAAAAGTCATTTCTGAAAATTACTTGCCTTTCAATGTGAGTTTTTGTTCATATTAATGTATATAGCTGATGACAGATTTAAAAATAAGTAATAAATGAGAATAATATTCAATAAAGAATGAAAAAAGTATCTTCTTTAAACATAGACAACGATCTATAATTTTAAATTTTCATAACATTTTTCTCTTTATTCAGCAGCTTTACCTTTTGGCAGTTTAACATATTAAATAATTTATTTTTAGTATAAGCTTCTTTTATTAATGTCATAGGTGCTTTTACTTTAGTAGATCAAAATTATATGATTTCAAAACTGTTCCTGTTACTTTGTGTAATATCACTGACTAATCTTTCATAAAAATTTAAGAGTATAAGCTGGCATTTATATTGCTGATTACTAAACTGAGGAGCATTTGATTTGATGGCAGTTCACTTCACCTGAAATGTAACTGAGACTCTTCCTTAACCGAGAAGTATTTCAGTTCTGAATCTGTATTGGCAAGGTCAGTGCTTAATTGGAAGACTGTATCTTTGATGCAGAACACCTTTAACTCTGACGCCCCTCACATTGTGGATTATTTAAATTCTTTATGCTTTGCTGAAAGTTTTTTCGTGTTGAAAATATTAACAGGTGATTTATGGCTTAAACCTTTTAATTCATGCATTAAATGCTTTACATTTAAATTGCAAGAAATTTTCTATGGGGTATATGGGAGTTCCTTAGGGAGGAAACAGTTCTAACTCCTGCTAGGTTTTGTGTGACAAATCCCATCTGTTTCCTGTCTGGCCTCAGTGTCTGTTGCCTAAAATGATTTTGTGCTTTGAAAGAGAGTATCTGGCTCTGCGTGCACACAGAGCACTGGTACCATGAGCCCCATCCCTGGCTGGACTCTGCACCAAGTGGCTCCCATGCAGGACCCAGCCTTATCTCTAACGCTGAATGTTGCCTTGGTTTTCAGCAGTGCCCTTACCTGTGGTCATTCAGGCAGGCAAAGCCCCTCAGCAGCTCTTGACCTCTGCAGCCTCAGACAACCAGTGGAGCCATTCGCTGTTTGCCTTGATACCCTCATGGACAAAGAAGGTGTTGTTCAAACGAGAGTCTGATGTCAACCACCTTCTGGTCAGTAAAGGATGGTTTGCCACTTTCAGTATTTGTAAGGATTGTAGTAATTCTATAAAAAGTGAATGTTGTTGGGAATTTACTATCCAATTAATATATTTCTAGTTCTGTCTCAGGTGATTGTGTTCATTTGACATGACTTCAGCAACACCAGCTAGTTGTGGTTCCAAAGAATCACTGTGATAGATACAGCTGTGTGATGGCTGTGTAAATTCTGATAGATACTTAGTAATGAAAAGAATCTATATAGTCTGATGAACTTTGTGCATAGTGTATTTTTTTAGGGAATTGTGATAGCCAAAAGATGAATATATCAATTAAGACTCTAATAATTACTTGTGGGAACAAGTTGTTCATACAAATTTGGATTAGAAAAAAGATTTAACTGTTACTAATATAACACTTAAATAATATAACAGGATAATAAAATTCCTAAGTTCGAAGGTGATTGGTACCTCTAATTTTTTTTAATAATTTATTTACATAATTTAACTTGTTGCTGAAGTTTATGAATTACAATATTTTCGTACACTATGTAGATTTTTCCCCTTCCTCCATAGCCTGAAGATGTGTCCAATATGTCAGTGTCTTCTGAATTTGGAATAACCCTTCAGAAATGTGGTATGGTAAGTTTTCTTACATTTGTCATGTTAATTTGGTAGGAAGTTTGTACCCAAATGAACTTTGAAGAATGGGAACATAATTGTGCCCATGCTGAGTATTTGGGAGTACACGCATTTTGATGTTACAGTCCCACCCTCTCTGAGAGGCACTGTTTTGCAATGTTGATTCAAAACAGAAGTCAGTGAAATCTCTCAGGCTTCAGGGCATTGTGGATTGTGGTCGAAGAAAACCTGACTGTGAATTTCTAGAACAGTAAATGGGCAAATCCCAATGAACTCCGAAGTAATCAGCCAAGAGGCTGGGTAGAGACAGAAACAAATAATATAAAATGAGATAAAGCTTCTGAGATATTCCCCTGGCCCAACCATGGGTGCCCTACCTGTGTCAGGTGTGGACTTCTTTCGAGGGATGAAGCACTGAGCCCTGTGCTGCCCATCATGTCTTTGGGCATCTAACACACAGCCATAGAAAATCCATTGTGTCATAGTCTGCATATTCAGTGGGACTCACCTACAGCACAGTATTTAATGAAAAAAAGGTTTCATTTGACTTGTGTAAATGCTCATGAGGAGCAAAGACCTCCCAATTGTAAGAAATTTTTTAACTTCCCATTTTATTTTCACGTAGACTGTTATTTTTCCTTTTTTTCCCCCCATTTTTTACTTTCCCTTTTTTTGCACTGGATGAAGCAGGTATGAATTTTTATAATTACAGACAGTTCATCTTAGCTGTCTCCTGAAGAGAGAGTACATCAAACTTTAGGACCAATCTGAATTCAGCCACTGAAATGCTGCCTATGAGAGTAGAGGATTCAGTAACCAGTACAGAAGAGATGACGTTATAACCTTCACCAAATATAAAGGAATACATTTGTGCCTGTTTAGAAGCACAGGAAGAGACCCTGAAATCCTCATTTTTTACCCTCAGCTCACAGAAGACTGAGGGAAAGTATGGGAAAATGAAGGGAGGAAAATGTTGTTCTATTTCCGCATTTCCCCAACTCTCTGTTTTGCTCGTTTGCCTGCAGAAGCCCATCTATGCCTACTGTGGAGCGTAATACAGTATTAACAACCCATGCAGTCTGAACCTTGAATCTGTCAGGGTGTATTTTCTTGTTTTGGCAATTGGCTCAGGGTCTCTGCTTTGTGGATTTGGATTTTCTTTATGTGGTTTTGAGACCTTTTTCTTCTTGTTTCATTTTGGTTTTGCTTTTTAAAGCAAGTATGTAGCCTTTTTGATTGCACATGAAAGGTTGAAACGCATGTTGACTGCATCATGACAGTTCAGAAACCAGGAAAGAGAGAATCTGACCAAAATATATTGCATTTTTTAATATCTGATGATTTTAAGTCTCATAAGCTGGCGTATAACTTACGATATACAAGCATATGAAATTGGTAATGGTTTCCTCACAAATCTAATTAAGCCTATTTTTATACATGCATTAATACATACATTTTTATACATTATTTGCAGCATCTAGTGCAATAAATAGTTGGGAATTTTGTCCCTTAAATAGAGAAATGCAAACTAAGCCATAACAATTTCATTAAGCTGTTTCTACTCCTTGATTCATGTCATTCTAAAACTGTAATCTGTTTCTATGCTGAATTAGTATGAAATGTAGAGATCAGTGGTGCACAATGAGACCATTGCTACATGTGTCAAATGCCGTGGCTACCATGAACTCTTGTGTGATTTCTGAAGTCTATCACAATTCATATTTTTAGAACTTATTTTTGTGGGGACTGCTTTATTATTTTATATTTCCTGGTGTCCAGATACAGTGTAGACATTTCCTAAAAAGGAAGATCTAAAAAGAGAAAGGTTTCATCTGAATCATAATTCTGTCAGTTAAAGGACTATTAATTTAGTGTCATTATTAGAAACTTCATAAATAATCATGAATATACTATAAATCACTATATTATTATAGATCTTACAAAGATTTAGGCAATTCTGGTTAAACAAAAATTATAGAGAAAGGCAGTTTGGAAGGTGAGAGGTCAGTAAGCAACTCTGTGCTCAAAGTAATTTCGTTTAGAGGGTATAATTGCTCAATAAGACTTAAAGACTTAATGGAATAAATAAATCGCATGAGTGCATGCTGCTAGAGATTGGTGATTAGTGTATGACCTTCACCACTAATTGGATTCAGAGCCATGAACTCCCAAGGTCACTGGTGGCTCCATCTGCCCTCACATGAGAAGGGCAAATCAAAACAGCTGACGTCCTTCAGAGAGTGTGGTTGCTATGAAGAAAAGGGAAATAGAGACCAAAACTGCGTGGAGAGAATGAATTTGCAGTGAGGCAGCTTGCAAAAGGAACATCCTCGTGGTACAAAGGTTCAAAGTTAAGGATTTTCCAGACTCTGGTTATAAAGTTGTGATCCAGTTTTCTTGTATGTGATATCATAGGGATATTCAGGTTTTGGTTACACTTCTGGTTCTGTATGAGCTGGGTTCACACCTTCTGGCTTTCTGCAACGTTGTTTCCAAGCAACAGCTTGACATGCCAAAGATTAAAATCTCCTTGGGAGTGTGAGATCAAACTGAGTGTAGCTTCATTTTCAGGTCACTCAGAATACCTTCAGAAAATAAGTTTACATGTATAATGAGGTTTTACTTGTAATCAAGGCTATGAATTTTGCTGTTAAGGTGCACATACAGCTGTCTTGCACCGTTAATACTAATATTTCTATTTTCAGGTGGATATTGAACATGACCCTCAAACTGCATACATTACACTTGTGATTAATAACACCAACACATTGCTCTCAACAAATATCACAGATCTTATCCTCCTGGACAACATCACTGGTCTAAATGTTCAAAAAAATAGTGGGAATACGACCACAGATGGCATGCAGATTTACAGAAAAAGATTCTTGCAAGGTAAGAAAATCTGCAGTGAAGTACCCCTGATTACACGTCAAAGTGTATCTATTCAAGTCACAATATTTATTTATTTGTTTGTTTGTTTATAGTGGTGTAAATCTTTGATTATCAGTTAATACAGGTGTAAATCTCTGGGAAAGGTTTTGGGCTGCAGTTTCCAATTCTGTCAACTCACTGTTAACTGTTTTGACTCCCACCTTTGAACCGTTTCCAATCTCCCAGGCACAGGACTGAGCCTCTTGTACTCTGTAAAGGTTGCTGCAATCAAAAATGAGAGTTTTTCACAATAGTATTTGTTCATTTTGCATATTTTTAAAACCATTTTCACCATATTTTGAGCCTTCTTTCGCCAAGTGTGGCAGCTCAGCTTGCTGAGGTATCGAGGTGTATTGGAATTTGCAAAAGGCCATACAAACAGGGAAGACGATTCATCAGAAATGAGGCAGCTCTTTTCAGTATCTGTTCTCTCCAAACTGAACAAATTATAAAGTCAAAGCCAGTAATTGATAAGCCTGTTCCAGTTTTGAAGTCAGTTTGTTCCTTTTCTAGTTGGTAGCAGTTGAATCAGTACACACGCATTAAATTTTATCTTTCTTGATTTCTTCATCTCCTTTTTCCTAATCACAGACATGTCAAAAATTAGCAGCTTGCATTCGGGAGTCATGGTATTTCTCCAGGAGCTTCAGAGGTGTTCACTGATATCTGTTTATGATCAGACTATCTATGGTTATGATAGTTTTATGGTGAAAGATTTCCAAATAGAAAAGGGAAATAAGTAGACTTGAGGCTGCTGTCTGATTGCAATTGGATAGCAAAACTCCGTTTCTAATAACAGCAGTGTGATCCGTGGTACTGATTGCAGGACTGATCTTTTTGAAAATACCAAGGAATTTCTGGCTTTCAACAGGTATTTTCTGGAAACAATTATGCCTGAGAAAGAATAGAAAAATGGCTTGCATAGCTGATCCAGTAAGCCAAGTTGGAGCTGCTGTGTAATTTATTTATAATTACTGAATCTGGAATTGAAGCTAGCTTTTCCAGACAAATCAGAGTGAAAAATACTGAAGTGGAAGAAAATCCAGCAGAACAGATATCTGCATAGTTTGAGGTTTAGTTATTACTATATTAATCCTGAAGTCAGCCCATGCCTTGCCACTAGGGATGGGCAGAAAGGCTATGTCTATACTGGCCTGTGTACTGTGATGCTCAATGTTGGTCATAATAATTTTTCAGTACTTCAGTGCACTAAGAATCAAAATTCACCTGAAATCCAACAGATTTCTTTTTGGTTTCAACAGGAGGAGAATCAACAAGTTAGTGGTTAAAATGTAGGCAGTCCATTTTATAATAAAAAATATTTTTAAGTATCTCATGTAGGGTTTTGGTATCAAATATAACGCATTTGGGTAGGTTGGGGCATCATTTAATGCAGTTTCCAGATCCTGGGCCGAATTTGCATAGGTTCTTAGAGGCAGCAGATATGAAGGATGTTGCTGAACTCAAGTGGCTGTGAACTGTCTGCTCTGGATGTGTGGCATCTGCTGTGTCAGAAAGGAAAAGCTCCAGTGCTATCCCAAACTTTCCGCATGGATCTTTGAGAAATTTTTGTGGAATGAAGCAAATCTATCCATATCCCTGTTTCAACAGGTGGAGAACACTTTGCAATCAACTACTCTGCACTTCTTGATACAGAAGAAATGTGGCATGGCAGGGTTTTGACGCTGCCTGCGAAGCTAACTTTCAGGAGTTCATCACAGGTATTTTATTCACAATTTGATTCTGCTCTTTACAGTTTTTGTAAAAAAACAGTCTCCCAGGTGGTTCTCGTCTGCCTGAACAATGAGGCCATCATGTAATGAAATGAAACTCTTAGGCTCTCTGTTTACCCTGAATTTATAAATACATGAATTATTCTTCATAGCTTAAGAAGTCATAGACCTCCTTAAGTAAGGTATTTTTGTGTGTTGTCTTGTAGCCTTTCCTTTTAATTTTCATATTTCTCTCCAGTTTATCGATCTGTCCTGGAAATAAGTGTCCCACATACTTACATGCGTATTCCTGAAGTCTATGAGAGACTGAAAATTTTGCCATATTTTTGTAATAAAATAATTTCAGTTAAAACTGAAAAACAAGTAGCAGCAAAGGAAAACCTCATTACTCATAAGAAAGACACCTTATAGTATAAGAATTTTCAAGGTCTGAAAGATTTTTCAGAGAAGCTGAGAAATCTCCATCCTTGCTGATTTTTGAGAGCTCTGTTGCACGAGACTCTGAAACAACTGGTCTAATGCTGGAATTAGCTTGGCTTTGAGTAGGAGACAGGACAAATGGTTTCTGCCAAAGTAAAATTTTTCAATTCTTAAATATGGCTTGATGGTTTTTCTGTGGTTTTCATAATTACATGTAATTATAATATGCAGATGTATTTTCAATTTCAATTGCTTTTCTCCTTGCTTTTGGAGGAAAAAATATTCAATATGTATGGAAGTGGTGCTAGAGTGGTGGAGAGGAGAACTTCAAAAAAAAGGTCATGGTCAAAGTAGAGACATAGGTACTGACTGTGGCTCCTGTTCTGTGCATTCTCAGTCAGCCCAGATTTTATAGGCACAGAAAAATATAATGCTGTGTGCACTGGGATATGGGACAGGGAATGTATCCCACAGAGCAGCTGCTTCCATTTAGTGCTACCTGTAAGTACACTGCATTTTCCTGTCAGATTTATTTCAGCTTTAAGCTTAATAAGTATAGCTTATCTTCTAAGGAGAGGCATTTTAGAGACCCTTGTCTGTTTGCCAGTTATTTCTGCCATTTTTTTAATACAGGTAATTTTTTGTATCTCTCTCAGAATAAAACACGTCTGGTATCATTGACAGCATCATTCACCATAACGGAAGAAGAAAAGACCAAGGTAAATTTTATGATTTGGTATTACGTTGACTCTCCTGCTTATACTTATAGACAATCTAAGGTAAATCCTAGGAGCTAAGGATGTACTTGTGTACTTGCGTCTCAGCTATTGGCTAGTAATCATATGCAAGTTCTGCCTTCTCAGATTTTAAGACAAAAACAGGAATCAAGATAAGGGGTCTTTTTTTGTCTTAAACCAGCAATATTTAGTATGGAAAATTTAAAAATGCCATTATACTCATTGCCATATTCTTTCGTTTAAAGAATTGTCTGGTCACAGGAAACTGTGATGAGGAGTATGTTCACCTACTGCTGTGCCTAACCACCATGAGAAAGCTTTTTACTTTTCCAAAAGGTTAAAATTATCCTCTACCTGTTGAGGAAAGGTTTCTGTATGATGCCGATACTCAAGCCTGAGAAATAAAACCGCAGAAAGAGTGGCATAGTTCATGCTTGCCTTTCATTTTTTATTTAGTCATTCTTCCAAAATGACTTTCTGTTCTTGGCTTCTGAAGTAATGTGGTTTTTAAGAGGCCAAAAAACCTTCAAAATTACATTGATTGTAGCAGTGTTATTCTAGATAATTTTTTTATTAAAAAACTCTCCATTTCATCCATTAGTTTCATTGCTAGAGTAGTATCTTCACCAAACTTGTTTTTCTTTCCCAACTTCTCATTAACTTGACAAGCTGCTGTTGCAAGGAGTTGTTTTTAAAGCTGTGGCTTGGTTGTCACAAGCACTGGGATTACTTTTCAGGCAGAAGCAGTTTATTTTACCATAGAATATTTTTGCCATGGCTGTGTTGTTTGAAATCTAAAGTGCATGTGGATAGGGCTTGCCTGAATAGGTCCTGAGGACTAGACCACTCATTCCTTCCATGGACCTGTCCCATGAGTTTCTCTCTGCCTTTAGAATAAGTAATCTATTTGGAGATTGGGCACAGGGGCCTCTTGTTCCAGTATTCTCTTCTGCTGAGGATCTCTGCCTTCTCAGCTTTTATTATTGTAATAGATACATGTCCGGACATGGCTTTCTCATAATTGAAGATCCAAGTGTCCATACTGTTAAAATGAAAGCCATAATTAAACATGATAAGAAGTAAAACTATACATAAGTTAGAGAATTCCTTGTCCCTGGATAAAGATCTAGTAATATTTAAAAGGATTGGACATTTATATAGCTAAGAATTACAAATGGACTTGCCATAAATATATTTTTTGGAAACTCTTAGAAGTGTAAACCATGCAGTACCTGACTGGGTTAGAAAAATAGCTTCATGAATGGTTTCCTGTTAAGTTCAGTGTGAATTGATCTGCAGCAGCTGCTGATGTCTAAGCTAAGACTGTAAGCTACATTGGTCTCAACCCACCATGAAAATTCCTGGAATCTGTTATTATACATAAAACCTTTCTAGTGTGTTTGTTATTTTTTCCAATCTGAACTTGATAGACCTCAAAAAGTTCTTGTGAACTATTCCATAGGTAGGGAAAATTAGCACAGTTGCATTTGAACTTAGTAAATTAACAGATTTTATAATTAAAATGTGTAGTAAAGATGTGTGGAAAATGTTGTAAATTTTTGAAAAATAAAGCTTGGATATTATGGGACATATCGTGTTTCACATACATAGTGTTTGACTTTGGGCTGTGGCCAATCATAAGGTGTTTTGGAATGAAATCAATTTGTGCAAGGAAATTAGGATTAGGTGAAAAAGGTGTGATGTATTGTCTTTCATTCATATTGTCAGCTTTCATAAATCTCTCCATCTTGGATTTTATTTATTAAAAATAGTTATTGAAGCCTGTTCATGGGTATGTTAAAACCAATGCACATATGTGACTAAGTGGACAGTAGATGTTGACTTCGGGAATGACAAGTGAACAATTAATTACGTAGTCATAGCAGTGTCATGCTGTGTTGGTCTCATCAACTTTCATATGGTTTGCTTGCACACTTAGACACTGTGCTGTTCTTTAAAGTTTTACAAAACCTTCTGGATTTCTCTTCTGTGCCACTGGAAGAAAGTGCTTAGCTGCCTGGAACAAGGTAATTTTGTGGGTTATGAAAAAAAGATGAGCATTTCTCATCTGAGTGTCTGGGCCGGATGTCTTCCCATAGTGCTTCAGGGCCTGTGATTACTTTGTACCTCTGCTCTTGTTTGGGGGAGTTCGAAGCTGAATGGGACACTAGTGAAAAGGGAAGCTCTCCCATCTAAGCATGTTGCATGGGATTGATAATAATTCCTTTGATCTGATTTTTACAAGGCATGATACTTTGCATCATGCAAAGCAGTGGGAGAACATCAATTCTTGAAAGAAACTTGGGCCTATAATGCCTCTTCCTGCTATAGAGATGGCTTTAGAGCTTAGCTTAGGGGATGGCTTTTAAGGCCTGCTGCTGTGTCCATGGTTTCAAGGCTGACCTGCAGGGCCAACACTGGTCCTGGCTTGAGCCAGGGTCTGGCACCGGCCCCGCACCATCCGCTGTGGTGCTTTCAGATGGCGTTAAGCACCTGCTGTGTTCTGCTTGGATTGACAGCCTGTCCAATGACATGGGCTGTCCTTCCACAGCCCATTTTCTTTAAGCATGAAAACACAGACAAAGCTGCCTGCCCTCATGCAGACTGACTGTCACACCATAGGTCTCACCTTCTACTTAGAAAGCACAGGTTCACTCCCTAGTTACTGCTTTTTCTCCACCAAAACTTAGGTGGCTTCATTCCAGCGTCATTGAATCTATAGCCTTACCAGATTCTTGCTTTCCCCAGAAGACAAGAGAGATCCTTAAATTTCACAAAGTGCTTGGAAATGAGACAAATGCAAGTGAGTTCAGACAAAATGATGAAGTGATTTCAAAGCAACTTCTTTCCCTAAGTAGTATCTACAGCATCTCCTTTCTCTGAAGGTGGTGGGACCTCAGTCAGAGTCCTGATGCGACAGGGCTCAAGGAGAACCCTTCTGTGATTCCCTCTTGGCCACCTATGTCAACCAGAGAAGCAGGGGCAGGAGATTAACATAAGAAGAATAGCATTTTTTCCAAGTTACACGCAGATGTTTGTTGATTCAGTGACAGTTCAAGAGACATGAGCTAAACCCTTTTGATCTATGAAGGGAGGAAACACTGAATTAGGGAAGTTACTTAACATGTACAAAATCACCTTTCAAATAAATTGAAAGATATTTTTATGCAAAGTGATACAGCTTTAACTGAGCTCAAATAACTGAAGGGCAGTTCAGTCAGAGGAGGAGAGTTATGTATCTGTGCTGGGTGTTCTTAGTGGTTGGCCATGCTACAGGGGAGCGCCATGGAAGCAATTGACCAAAGCAGTAGGAAGCTACATCAAGAAAAATCATTCAGACAATTTTGTTGGGAATTACACATGGAACTAAGAAATTAATGTGTTGCATTTCTTTTTCTTTTCTTTCTTGTTTCTGTTTAAAACTTAAGGATACTGAAAGGTATTGGTGGATTGATGGGCTCAAGCCAATATTAGGAGGTTCAGCAAGGCCAAGTGCCAGGTTCTGCCCTTGAGTCACAACAACCCTTGTCTGTGCTTCAGGCTGGTGCAGAGTGGTTGGAAAGCTGCCTGGTGAAAAAGGACCTGCGAGTGCTGGTTGACAGCAGCTGAACATGAGCCAGTGTGTGCCCAGGTGCCCAGGAAGGCCAATAGCACCTGGCTTGCATCAGACAGAAATAGTGTGGCCAGTAGGTCCAGGGTAGTCAATGTCTCCCGTACTGGGCTCTGGTGAGGTCATACTTAAAGTCCTGTGTCCAGTCCTGGACCCCTCACTGCAAGAAAGACATTGAGATGCTGGAGCAAGTCCAGAGAAGGGCAATGGAGCTCGTGAAGGGTCTGGAGAGTAAATCTTAGGAGGAGTGGGTGAGGGAGCTGAGGGTGTTCAGCCTGGAGAAAAGGAGGGTCAGGGAGGGACCTTATCATTCTCTACAACTACCTAAAAGGAGCTGTAGTAAAGTGAGGGTTGTTTTCTTCTTGAAGGCAACTAGTGACAGGACAAGAGGAAATGGCCTCAAGCTCTGCCAGGGGAGGTTCAGATTGGACATTAGAAAGAATTTCTTTATGGAAAGGGTTGTTAAACTTTGGAAGAGGTTGCCCAGGGAGATGGTTGAGTCACCAGCCCTGGAAGGATTCAAGAAATGACTGGACATGGCACTTAGTACTGTGGTCTAGTTGACAAAGTGGTGGTGATTGGTCAAAACTTGGACTCAGTGATCTCAGAGATCTTTTGCAACCCAAATGATTCTGTGATTCTGTATCAGAAGAAATTCAGCACATGGCTGGCTTACTTAGCTAAATACTTAGTCCCAAAACATTTTAGTGAACCCCAAAGTGCTTCTGGAGTTTTGTTATTTTGGAGTAATCATATTAAAAACACAAAAACAACAAACAAACAAAGCATGCCTCTGTCAGTTAGAGCAGTTATTGGTTCTATGGTACCATACTTTGACGTAAACCTTGAATCTTCTTGGAACTGTGAAATAGTAGCCATGTCTTGGTGATATTGATACTGGCCTCATTGCCTAATTCAGCTGAAAAAATGTTTAAATCAATAAGTGCTGAGTATCTCTAGCAGCTTGGAGAAGCTGAACCTGTGAAATACCAAAGTCTGACATAATGCAGTTCCTTTCAGTTAGAGATATCACAGATCATCAGTGTACAAAAACATATTAGAGAGAGAAACTAGGCAGTAAAGGATAAAATTCTGCTGTTAAATTGCAATAAATTATTTTCAAATTGTGGACCATGTTTGAGTATTGTTTCCTATACAGAATTACCATTGACTCAATGGAATGCTGTCAAGTTTCTACTCCAAGAGAAGACCAAACCCAGCTTCCAAGCAGCATGTTAATTATTTACGGTTCCTAGCCCCAGCAGAGTGATTAGTTTGTGGTAAAACATTATACTGATAACTGTGCAATGTTCTTTATTGAAAGGTCTCATAGAACTAAACAAACACTAAATTAACTTTTGCTACATAGAGCATGAAGTAAAAATTAATTTTTAATGCAATTCAATTTAAAGATTAAGCTAAGAGCTAAAATGAAAGGCCTACAAAGTGATTATGTGTCTCATGGTTCCAATGCTTCTGCCAGTCTTTTCTGACTCAGGCTAATGCAGAAACTGCAAGGTTGCACACAGATTGGGTGGGTTTGTGAACTGTCAGTTGCATGTTTATTCTGGACTTTTACTGGTACTTTTCCCCTATGGTGTTTACTCAGTTCCATTGAATCAAGAAATGGCCATTAATTAAAGTGGCCAACATCTAACTGACTTTCAAGAACCTATGAGCAACATCAAATGCCATCAATTTCAATGAGACTTTTTAGAAGAGTTTGACAGCTTTGGAAAATAGGCTGTTAAATACAGGACACCCAAAAGTCACAGCAAAAAAAGTTCAGTCTGTGGAGTTCTGTTACTTGAAATTACACAGGAATTTGGACTCAGTGAACAAGGCAAACTATGCTGACTTGGAAGCCTAATGAAAATACACACTTGCTTGAAAATATTCATCAAGATGTAATAATAACATAATGCTGCGAAATCCTGAAGTGTTGTGAAGCCATTTAAAAATAATTTACTGTTTGCTTACTGGTACAATCTTCGAATTACAATTACAATCTAATCTTTACATATATTTAAAATATTGTTTTAAGTAAATTATCTTTTTATTTCAGATCTTATACAGCCATGCCATCAGTGCTTCAGGGTTCTTCATTGCCTTTTTTGTTTCCCTTGTGTTGACATGTGCTGTTTTTTTCATCATTTACCGAACCCAAATATTAAAATGGAGTTTCTGTAGTAAAAACCAGGTGAGTTGTACTGTCTGTGAGAGTAGGTTATTTGATTTTTTTCACTGATCATATATGAGGATGCAACTTGCTAACTAAGATTGTCTGAAGAGTTTTTGCAGATGACTAAAAAGCTGCCAAGTGATGAATTTGGGTCACAAGTTATGTAATCTGTACAACCTCCAATCAGATTTAGAGGTGTGTAAGAATGATACCCGGATCAAAACAATTGCTGTCAGTATCTGGATGTTGGCTCTAAATCAGAGGGAGATTACCCTTTGCCTGTTTGTTTCGTTCTGTGCTTTCTCTTCCTCCCCACTGTTCCTCAGAATTAGAAGCAGGATGTCTCTGGGTTATACACAGTTCCAAGGGAGTAGCCAACTTATCTTGCGCACAGCAACTTGGGTTCCAATTTTTTTTGTGATTATCTGAAATAGGGATTTGAATTTTTGTCTTAGTTTTGTCAATGTGCCTTAATATCTTCAGTGATGAAGCAAAATAGATAGGACTGAGGATGGAGCATTTTCATTGTTCTGTGCCAGCTTGAAGAAAGTATTTCAGTACATATGGGACCAGAGAAAGAAAATACAGAATCTGATAAATATTAATCAAGTTGATGCTGTTCCAGTCCTTCCTTCTTAATTATTTTTGTATTTATGTAAAGTAGAACAGCTTCATTGAGAGGGAGCTAGAGATCTTATTCAGAATATTACAGTGATTGGAGCAGTCCTAAGAGAGGTGTGCTGAGAGATTTGAACCCCTTGTCTGCCCAAATGGTGGTGGATCTCTCATCCCTCTGGACTGACCAGAATAGCTCACAAATCACTTGCAAACTTTCTGCGGTTGAAAATGACACCAATAGCATTTATTTTAGGTCTGAAAAATTAATCTATTTAAATGAAAAGGATGTGACTTGTGTCTTTTTACAAAAAAACCTGTGATAATGAAATAGTAAAAAAGGTCCATCTTGGTCTAGTATCAGATGTTTATAGTTGGGGTTTTGCACAATATTATTATTATTATTATATTAATATTATTATTAATAATAATCAGTCTCAAGTCTCTGTGAACTGAGTCACTTCCATCATGCACAGGATTAGTTTTTCCATGTTGTTTACCTCATAGTACTATAATCTTGCCATATGTAATTTGTTTACCATGGCAATTTTTAAAAAAATTACCTAGAAATTTTGAAGTGGAAGATAACTTCCTAGATGACTTTCACAAATGTTCTGTGTTCTCCATTTCTTCATCTGTATTCCAGATCACTTACATACTAAAAAAGATCAGTGTGAAATAAAAGTAGTATATTTGATTTCAGATACGTGTCTGAATTGCACAACCTCTTTATACTCTTTGCAGCTCTGCAGTTTGATACATAGAAACCTTCTCAGTCAGAGTTAAACTGCAATAAAATTAGATCAGACACTCATGACACATTTTTTTTATAATCTAAAGTTTGCTACTTTTCTTTTTCTTTTTTTTTTTTTTTTAAGGAGATACAGCCTGAACTCAGCCAAAATCACCAACTGGAGCATTCTCAATTTAATTCAGGTGATCTCTTTAGTGAAGATATAATTATGAATGACCAAATCATCCATATTCTGTCCTTTGAAGAACCTGGGAACATGCTTCAGGCTTTAGAAGAGTAAGAATTCACTGCTATTACATCACATTTATTATTTTTATCCTCAGCCAAACCTTTGAATATGCTTTGAGTATCTACTTTATTACTAAATTTTTTTTTTTTTTTTTTTTAAATAGTGTCTGTTTACAGCTATTACTGCACTACCTTAGGTTTTTGAATTGTTTTAAACAATCATCTGTGGTAACGGAAAGCCATCGTATTTCATATTGATTCACCTGTAGAAGTCACAACTCCATCTAGGCCTTAGACATGCAAGTTTTCTAATCCAAATAAATGCCTTGCTTTGTCTCTCTAGGTTCACTAGGTGAAGGGAAACTTCTTGGTATGCAAGAAGATGCTGAAACACAGTATTCTACCGTTGCTTAACACATTCTACTTTCAAAAGGGTGGCCTTTGTCATAGAAAAGAGAGCTCTTGCTGAGTGCCAGCATTACTGTTCAGCAGTGTATTTTGAAAATACCTGGATCAGAGTCTAAGGTGTAACAATTCATAGTGTTGTCAGAAAGATACCATGTACCTGCAATGGATGGGACCACTTCCTAGAGCACAGAAACTCTCCTGATACTATTGAAAGGTTTTTTGACAAAAACTTGCCACTGTTAAAGGTCATCTGTTCTTCAGCTGAATTTTATAAAAGGGTCTGATGTGAAGATGAGCAAATGTTATTTATGCAGTCTTACCATTACCTTCTGGTAAGTGAAGTTAAAGGCAGTATTATGCAACTGTAAAATCTGTAGAAGCTGAAAAGTTACAGGACCATGGATGTAATTTTCTTTCTTAAAGGGTAAATAGCAGCATTATTATTTTCTGCCTTTCACTGATAATTGTGAACTTATCTCTGTAAATTGCACATTGGTCCTTGGTTTTATAACTGTATAGCAGCTCAGGCTTTGAGAAGACTTATCCTGAAAATCATTATGTGGATATTAAGAAGAACAGGATCAAACATTTTTTAAAACTCACTTTAGTTTTAATTTATTTTGGGGATAATTAGTATCTAGCTAGGTTGAAAAAAATGGCTGGACTCTTTTCAGATACATTATGGATTAGAAAGGTAAATATTCTTGCACATCTTTGGAAAGGTTTATTTTTATAACAGGTTTATTTCTAGACCTATGAAACAGGATTCGTATCTTAGTTTGAGTATGTGTCCAGGGGCTAAAGTTTTATAATTTTTTTTATGAAATTAAGGCATATGTCTCTTGCTTCCTTTTCTTTCCTCAGTTTCTATTTTCTTTACCTCTAAAGAGGTAGAGCATTGCAGTGAATATAGTAGATGCTCATTAGTGAACACTCAGTAACCTGCTTCACCTTCTAAGCTATCTTTTCCTTTTTCCAGGATGAGGATAGTAGATAGACCACAAAGGTATCCAGAGTTACAGTGATTCCTGCTATGAAAGATGATTGAAAGGGTAATAGATATTTTCAGCCAACCAACGTCATCTTGCTTGTATGCTAGCTTGATAATTCCTTCTGCATGTTTTGGTGCAGGTATGTTTCATTTTTGTCTACATGACACACATACAAGCTTGCCAGCATAATTGATAACATCCTTTTCATTGCACTGTCATGGCTGGAATCATTCTGTTGTTTTAGATACAAACGAGAAAAATACTCTGAAAAGTAAGAGCCACATTTTTTTTTCTTCTTTGTAACATAAAGCTGTGTTGTCTTTTAAGAAGTGACAGTGCCAAATCATTTAGGAGATACATCAGGAGCATGTGCTCAATATTTATGGACAGGGACAGCCTTGGAGTGTAGACAGTTTGCAGTGTCAGGAGGATTGGCCAGAGAACAAAACATACTTTTAATGTTTCATAAGGAAGCCTCTTGGTTGCTCATTTTGTGAATTTTGTCTTAATAAGTCATATCCTTGATGTATATTATGCAGCAAAATAGCTTGGCTTTTATTCTCAGTAGGTTTCTTGCTGTGTATATTACTGAATATTGGCATCTGGGCTGTGAATACTAATGAGGGGAAGCTGTATGATTTGAGTACTTGACATGCACACTTAGAAGATCATGTTCCAAAATGTTGTGGGTCTCTTTTAGTATAGATGTAGAGGAGAATATGAAGAGAGCTAAGCAGTTTGGATTTGTGTCTAATGTGATGGAGCTTGACTATACTCATAGTCTCAAAAGACACAGTGTGTTAAAGGGAACTTAATTTCTTTAAATGACTTTTCAGTATACACTTTTTATTTTAATCTTCATTTTGTACAGCTATGCTTCCTTGAGTTTGTCAAAGCTCTAGCTGAACTTGAACCATCTTGTTGATACGTAATACATACTGCCGATTACTTTGGTAAATTAGTAATATGTGTACATTGCAGCTAATTTTTTTCCTGTGGTAGAGGGTGCTGAGGCCAATGTACTAGAGAACAGGATCAAACTCTCCAGAGAGCCCTGACAGAAAAATAAAAACAATTTACTACGATTTTAGAAGTTCACTTTTTCTTTCTAAATGTAAATTTCTTGCTCTACATGCCAGTTTGATTTGCTATTGAACAAATGTTCTTTTTTTTAAACCCTGAAGTCAAATGGAAAGTAAGAATCATAGAATCATAAAATGTTAAGGGATTAGAAGGGACTGTATAGATCATCTAGTCCCAGCTTTCCCTGCCATAAGCAAGGTCACCTCCCACCAGACCAGCTTGCTCAAGGCCTTATCCACCCTGGCTTTGAACACCACCAGGGATGGGGTATAAATGATCATGTTGTCATAGCACCTAGACTTGAATATTCCTCCACAGAAAATGTTATATGAGAAATAGTTATTACATTGTTAGGACAAAAAAAAAATTATGAGAAGCTAAATTTCTGTTTTTCATAACTTGGTAAGAGTGTAATTAAACTTTTGGAATTTTTGAAGCATATTCAGTACTGTGTTTTTGTGAAATGTGTATAATGCAGGAATACAACTATAAATAATAATCCCATTGATTTAACAATAAGATGCAGTGAATGCTCATGGTATGAGCTCCAAACCCTGCATTTGTAGTTCTGTGTTACGAATCCTGCTAGAAACTTGATGAGTGTGTAAACTATATTTTTTCATCAGAGTTCAAATGCTTAATATAGGACAGGAGCCTGTAAGACTGGGGAGCTGAAGAAAACAAGTAATTTGAAATTAATGAACACGTATCTTTTTTCATCTTAAAAATTTCACTTTTCTTTGATGTTGGCTAACTATGAAGTGTTTAGAATTACAGGGGTCATTTCTGCTGTCTACCTGGAGCAATTTATCTCATCCAGGAAAGAGTCTCCTTTTGAGAGCTGTGCTGTTCCTGATGTTTTATTCCATATAATTTTGAAAGAAGATTGATATCTCCTACCATTTCTGTCATCTGAATACTCACCCTACCTGGATAGATCAGAAGAATCTGAGTAGATCATAGCAAAGTTGGAAGCTCCTCAGGCATTAATGCATAATGCATATAGCAATAATACTTATTTATGATTTTGTTAGTATCCAGGCTGAAGTTGGTGCTTTTGAAATCAGTGGTAGAATGTGTGATGACTTCGCTGCAAGCAGAATTGGAGTCTTTCATACACTCTTTTTGCATAGTTGCTTTTCTGAGCAAAATAGTGAAATAACCATTTTCTGAACTCTGCTGCAACAGCAGTATTGTAGATAGATGTATTTTTTAAATTGATTTTCTGAAGATCACCAATTTGTCAGATTTCTTATTTTCTGCAAGCAATGCAAAGGTTCTCAGTCTCTTATATGCTGGAATTTTTAAATGTTTTTTAAACAGATTAAGAATTGAAAAACCTTTACGCTCTTTATATTGCTGTGGAGAGTTAAAGGAATTTCATAGGTGAAATTGCTGCCAAATTTGGTGCTTAGACTTTCTAGCAGGTTTTCATGAATCTTTGTTTTTTGAAGAGCTTTTGGTCTCTCAGCTCAATTTATCATCTTTTGCACCTTTTATTTAATTACTATTTCTTGGCTGTGTATCAGGAATCCTATTTTTTGTTTTGTCAGCATTCTGACTTCTGGAAGGCTAAACTGAACCGTGACTCATCCATGTGAAAGCATCCTTAGATAATCCTCATGTACCTTTCTTAGCAATTTCGTTTACTGATGTGATGTCTTGTATTCTCTGTAGGCTCCTGTGTGAGTTGTACTGAGTTTATGCTTGGCTGTTTGTCACAGGACTGATGGATGAACTCCCCCAGTTCAGAGCTGGCTGCAGGCCACTACAGCTACTGGTGTATCACAGAGCATCTTCAGACCCGTGCTAACACAGCCTGGCAGCAGGCAGGGGAAGGGAAAGGCAACGCACCCCACTCTGGCACAGGAGGGCTGAAGACTCTGGGCTTGGGCAGTCAGTAGCTGTTGGTGGGTGTTCAGATCTCACGCTGTTGCCTTTGCTTCTACTTTAGTACAGTTTTTGGTCTTCTGCAAAGGTTTGTGCCTTGTCATGCTGCAGCTGTGTAAATCCCTGCCCTGAAGTGTTTTCAGTCTCTGTTGAGATTGGACTCAGCAGGAGAGCATGGAAAGCAGAGGAAGGAAAAAAGGAGGGAGGTGTTGAAGGGAGGAAGGTATGGCCCTGCACAGAAGGTCCACATTGACATGGTACTTTAAATAAACACCAACAAAACAGAATAAAAAAGCAGACAAAAAAACAGAAAAAACCAAAACACAGCCCAGCTTCCTGATACTGTATTACAAACACCTCAATAAATGGATGATTTGGGAAACAAACCACATCAGCAGCTTTCGAAGACTTCTAATGCCCATTGTACTCTGACTGGCTTTCTTTGCTTACTGTGACTGAAGCCAGCACTGCAGGAACTGGTTTCTTTGTGGTTCTTCTTGTCTGACTCTTTCTCCACCTCCACTCCTCCGAAGTGTGACAAGGCAGTATGGGCCATAATGCCTGGATTTTGTCCTTCCATTTTCTTCCTCACTGCAGCTATGCCACCGTCACTGTGCCCATGGTTACAGGACATGTGCTGCTCTGGCTGTAACAGTGGATGCCACCGGGCTGGGGTGCTGTCTGTCTGTCCTTCTCTTTTTGCATTCCCCTCTCCATCAGGAGTTGGTGCAGCTGATGTGCCTTGGGGCTTGGAGTCACTGCTGAAGTGGGAACAGTAGAGACAAAGTGTCCACAAATGGCTCTAAATTACTTAATTACATTCCTTTCAGGAGTGTTGTGTGTTTGAAGCCATACTTTTACAGAAACAGCTACCACTGAGCTCCAGTCTCCTCTGGATACCTTTGTAATATGTGTGCTAATAATTGGCTTCCATTGGCAGATGAGAGATGAGCCTTCTGAGAATGAGAGGTTTTTCTGTTTTGTGAGCAAGTATCACCAAAGGGGAATTTGCTTAATGTTTGTGTCCTTTTTAGACTTCAGAAAGTTGTATCACAGTAGTTTCTTATCTTTATAAACTCAGAAATGGTTTTAAAAATGTGTTTGAAAGCCATTAGTTATTTTTAGGACTGTTAAATTCAGCAGCTATTAGTTCTCCTGTTCAAAAATTCCTCTGTGGGCTTGTTATTTGAATAATAAGACTTAAAGACACAATTAATTGGTAGTTAATGAGAGGTTTCCTTTTTTTTTTTGTAGCATGTTGTGTTTTGGTTTGCTTTTTTAAAATTAACTATAGTTGCTTTCCTGACCCCAGCTGCTTTCCTGTATTCTTTCATTAGGTCTGTGGAGGACATCAGTTGCTCAGGCACTGTGCTTCTCTGTGTTTGGCATCTGGGATTCTCCCCTTCCAAGTCTCTCTGACAGATTTTTAAATCCTCTTTCTCTTCAAGTGAGTGAAAAAGCTTTACACTTGCTGTTTGAAGTTTCATTTTCTATGTGTCTGTTCACCTTTCCTTCCCCCACCCTTTTGTGCCACCTGCCTTCTGTACTGTCCTCATACTTTCTCTGCATGCTTTGTCCAACAAAAGCTTTGATCTTTTTTATCAATAGGTTGCCATTAGCTACCTGTACTTCATTAGCTTTCATGTTTCTGTGATGCTGAATATGCTCAGGAAGTGAGGCAAGACCTTTTAAACATGAATTGCTGTAACAAGCAGAGTACAGAGCATTTAAAGCGAATTATTAAATGTACCTTGGCTTGAGGAGACACAGAGTGTCAGGCTAGAATTTTTTTTCCCTATATATCGTGAAACATTGTACATTTAATCTGGTTGATTGTAAACATTGTTCTTCTGATGGGCTTGAATGAAACCAAATGAAAGTATTTGGTTTATTATATGTACAGGATTCCTGTGTTTTACTGACTGTTGCTGTGATGCAGCATGCTAGGCGTGCCCTCAACTTCTCTGTCTTGAGTAAAGTGCCTGAAGCAAGGTTTCTGATGTGTGTGATGAGCTTGTCTCACATCCGCTGGCTGCTGTGTGAAGATCATGGACCAGAAGTAGAGCACATCACATGGAACGTAGCTTTCAAGTTTTTACAGACACAACCTTTCTTCAACTGCCACTGAAAAAAGGTGATGGTGTGGCTGCTGTCTTTGAAGATGTGACCTGGAAGAGCTGTGGCTTGTAATTACTTTTCTCTATGCTGCTACCCTTGTTTGGTGGAACAGTTCATAAGCTTCTCTTTCATTGCCTTCTTCACCAATGTGCTGTCAGGAAAATGAAAAGTGTGAGTTGCAGGTTAAATGCACCTGAGATTTTATGAACCCTGTAATTCACTTGCTGACACAGCAGCATCAGGTGATTATTATCATTGCTCCTTCTGCATTTGGCATCATGTGGAGTTACTGGGGTACTGTTGTTCTCCTTGAGGGTGAGAAAGAGCATGGGAATCTTGCTCAAAATGGAATCAAGTTGAGTCTATAATGACTTGCAGTAAATAGGAATAAGTACTGTGGGAAGACTGAGGAAAAGATAATAGGAAATGTTGTGATGGTATTTCATTTTGGTTTTTATTCTTGGGATCACTGTTGAAGAAGAGCAGAAAAGTAACAGGGAGGTGAGTGAGGAATAGCTTTATCTTTTGTGAAGCATGCTTTAAAAAACCCCTGTATTTGTGATGAAGAATAAATGATGTATTATGAACTATGTATCAACGTGGTAGAGCTGTGAAGTATTACTTTCCAGGGAGAGAGATGAGGAATTCAGTCTTTCACATCTCAGTAAGAAAGGGTTCATAGGTGCTAGGGCCATGATCTGTCATTGCATGCTTGAAGAACAGAAAATTAATGACTAAGGAACTTGTTGTTCTGGGCAACAAAAAGAGTTGGAAGTTGCAACTAATAAAATTCAAGCTGAGGATGAGGTTACCATTTTTCAGAGAAATTATCTAGTGGAACAATTGATTAAAATGTTTAGTTCTCTGTTAGGGGATGCTTGAGAACTAGGATGTTTCTCACAGAAGACAGATATGCTTCAAAAAAATCAGAGCTGCTGAACTTAAAGCAGGAAGTAAAACAGAAAAATAAATCTGGTGGCATGGATTTTACAGTCTAATAATGAATTGGTGAATCTAGGAAGGGAAGCCTCCTACCACTGCCTGACAGTCATTAAGGAAATGTTACAGCATAAAGCTCCCATTCTCTGAATTTTTT
>VZRN01002232.1:692262-737258 GCA_013397935.1 Dasyornis broadbenti
TTTTTTTTTTTTTTTTTTTTTTTTTTTTTTTGTTAAAGTGCATTTACACAACTCTGAAACACTCTTTTTTTTATAAGTTGTCATAAACAGCTTGGTAATAGCTGGCTGTGTCAGCAAAAGTCCTAGAACTATAAACAAAATGACTTAAGAGAAAACACACATCTGCGCTTCTCATTTGAAGTACTTGATGTGTTGCTTCAGCATTCTGTTACCTTCATCCTCCCGTCACCCAGCCTCTGTCCTGCAGCAAGAAGGACTCTCCCAAAGTAGAGGAGCAGATCAGCACCCTGAGGCACTTTACAATGAATGTAGGTGAATGTGTGCCTCCTACACTCCACCTACTGCAGTATCTGTCTATAGACAGAGCAGAGAAGCTGGATGCTTGTGTTGTGTTGGGTACATTATAGCAAATACTAGCTCTTACAGGATCTTCACATTACTGTGAGGAATGTTTCAGGTGCATGGTACTTCAGTTGCAGGAATTCCTGTATGTAAGGAACAGGGGTAACAGGTAATGGGTTCCTGTATGTAAGAGGGGGTAAAATGAAGAAGCTTTTGTAGCTGCAACCAACTAGATAGTCCTGCAACAGATCACCAAGATGAGGATGGCCATCATCAGTGTGTTTCTGTGGTTTTGAGATATTGCAATAGCAAATCTGTCTGTGGTAGATTATTACACTTTGAAGCTAGTCTCCCAAATTCTTCAAGTATTTGAGTCATTGTTTTTGAGTATTTGAGTCTTGTGTTATCAAGGGGGCAATGATTATATGTCAGTGGTTTAGTTTTAGTTAAATTTTACTTGCTTACATAAAGGAAGGTTTGACCAAAAAAGTGAAGTGTTTCTAGGTTTGCTTGCCTTTGTTTATATGATTCTGACTGTGGTATCATTCTACTCTCTCGCAAATCTTACCAAGATCTTTGCTATGGATTTGAAATTTATTCTAAGATTTGTGTGTGGAAAATCTAGACCAGTAATTTAGCCTAAGCAAAAAAATGAATAGGTTTAAGGTCCTAAAAGTATGTTTTGTAGGTCACAAAGAAATTTATGTATACATGATCCACACACAGAAGAATACAGTGTTGTGTATTCATGTAATTTGACATGCAGGAGCAAAACCCACCTAATTTTCCACTGTTAAATTGAGTTCAGGTGTAGAATTTAGAGTAGTTACATTGTACATTAAATTAGAATAATTATAATTCCAATTTAACTCTAAAGATAAATGAGAATGTATTTATATGCAACATAACATATATTGCATTTTCTAAAAGCTCTTGCATTTTCATCTGGGTTTAATCTCTTTTCTAGAACTCTATTAATGTTCATGAGAGACAGATATCAGATATTTTATTTTATTTGTATCAGCACATAATTGAAACTGTCCCCTCTTCCCTGCAGAGAAGGGAGTACACCAGCCAAGAATATGAAACAGTGATGTATCAATCTAGATGGGTCAGTGACTTTAGAACTATTTTACAACATCAGTAAAATTTATAGTCTATTCAGGTGCCGATTTGATCTGCTTCCCAATGGAGATGGTGGGATTTTTTTTTTTAGGAGGTGTCAGACATTTCTGTTGGCTTTTATCTGAGGGAATGTTTTGAGTATTAGTAAAGAAAAGATTTTTCTTCTTCTCTCTGAAATGGAAGTGGAAATACGGACATAGTTAAGTAAAGTTGCTGTAGTAGATGTTGACTCACCCTTCTGTTTAATGAATGATTACTACCATGATTAGTAAACTCATGCTGTGATATTCCTGCCCTTCTCTGACTGCCATTTCATTACCCAGTATTGAGTGAATCTAGATGCAATCTAGAGATTGAATGGTCTAGAGGTCTAGATACAATGATCTTGTTTCTTGACAGAAATTTCCCATAATCTGTGGTTTCTAACAGTCCTGATTTCCTTTTGTACAGCTTGGAGGTTGCCAGCCTGACACGGGCAGATGCTGATCTGGAGGCGTATCGAATGCAGATCTGTAAAGAAGTGATTGCTATGATGTTGAAGAACATGGTCTTAAATCACAGCCTCTTTCCTCATGTGGAGAAAAAGATAAGTTCATTTTTCAAAAAGCAGTTTCTTGCAATGGAGAAAGAGATTCAAGAGGAGTATGAAAGAAAGATGGTGGCTTTAACAGCTGAATGTAGTCTGGAAACTGGGAAGACAATGGAGGCTCAGTGCCAAAAAGCAAGACGTGCAAATGAAGAGGCTGAGGAATTAATGAAGAAAATTAATGAAAAGGTAAATCTGGCTTTAAATCAAGGTATTTTGCATCATATGTAGTTTTATGGAGATTATTTCTCTTTTAGACTAGAACAGCTTAGTTATCCTCTTAGAAAAGACAAAGATCTACAAATAAATGTGTTCAAAACTTCAGATGTCATAATTAGGGTAGTTGTTATTAAGAAATTGTATTTAAGTTCACCAGAAAATGAATTTTTCTCAAAAAAATCTGTGACATCTGAAAACAAACGGTTGTCATTATCCTGCTTATTTTTTTATAATCACTTAAGCTGTCGCAAAGTGGTGTATTTTTATTTCCTGTATTTTACTGCAGCATTTCCTCAGATTTCAGACACTGTGTGAAATATTTTGCACATTCAGAGCAGAACAAACTCCTTGCATCATAAACCTTACAGCCTAGGTAAAAATCTTCCAATATTTATGTTCTTGTTTTGAAGAAAATTAGAATAGAAACACAACCAAGGGCTGATTTCCCTCTAGAATGAGTGAAGGCAAGCAGAATGATCTGTATTTTAGACAGAGCAAGGAGTGGTCTTCTCTTGGAAATAGATAAATAAATAACTGAAGTCACAGTATGATCCCTTACAAGTTCAGAGTGAAAACTTAGAGCTTATGTGTGTCACTTTCATTCAAAGGTCTCAGTTTGAATGGGTAAGTTTCATTGCCCAGGATTTCACAGGTAGTTACTAGCTGGAAATGGAGCCTGGGTTACTAGGCCAACATCCCATGTACAAAGTTATGCTCCAGTCTTAACATGTCTTTTTTCAAGTATATTGAATGTTTACAATAAAATTAATTTCCCCCCACCCTTTCTCTTTATTGTTATTTTTAACAACTTCCTGTGGCTTGAAAGGATTCTGGTAAGTTTTGAATATTGCATCTCTGTAAGCTTAACATGCCAAAATGCCCAAATTGATGTCTCATATTTGTCTGTTAAGAGGGTGACTTGGTGGGAACAAATAGTGTAGTTTGTTACTTACAAGTGGGGCTTTGCTTCTGGACCACAAGTGGTAATTGCATATTACATATCCATAATTGTTAAGGTCTTTTATGACAATTCATGATTGCAGTTTTGACATAAGTTTTTTTTGCTGAGTGTGACCCATCAAAGGTACTCCAGTACATTGAGGCCCCCAGGAAAAACTTTATTTTATCAGGTTGTTGCATGTATAAAATACTTGCACAAGGCTAGTAGGCCAGTAGAATTTCTTTGATGTTTCCAGGTGAATTTTAAATTGTGACTCTATGTAGCTTTCCATACCTGTAGGATATGCATTTTCTATATTAGGGGTCTTAGAAATGTAAAAGATGGGAAGGAAGAGATAATTGTGGACACCTTCTTAAGGATGGGGTGAACTGTGCTCTACGGAAGATGTTTTCCTTGTGTTGGTTATAGAAGGAGCCTAGACCTCAGCAAATCTTGCCTTTGCAGAGAGAGCGGCCTGACTGAAACTCAGTGTGTGAACTCACACTAAATATACTCTCAGCAAAGTGGCTTTGCTTTGTAAGAAATGTCTAGGTGTTGGTTCAATCTGGTTTGTACTGAAAATCCCGAATGGTAGAAATCAAACCAACAATTAAGGTCAATCCAGTCCTGATCCCTTTATCGTATCCTATCATCATACTGTTTGCTTTTGTGTCTGTAGAAGGATATGGCCTTGTACATGCCATAGCACATGGTCCAGAAGGATATTCTGGAGTGTGAGGGTTGGCTCACACCTCTGCTCCTGGTCAGCAGGTTTACTGACATCCAAGAGGTGGCAGTGGAAAACAGCTGGAGCAATAACCTCCTCCTCTTCCCAGCCAAAACATAGAATGTATATTCCTTGCCTTGTTGATTAATTATTTGCTGCCTGCAGTATGTCTCTCTTGGGAATGAGAAGTGAAGTGCAGAGGGCAGGTCTCAAGATAATTGGTATGAAATTTAGAACAAGACTAACATAGTGACTGTTAGGTAGCTCTGCTAGCATGAGAAGCATTCTTTGTTCTGTGGGACATGTATGTTTTGATTCTATAATGACTTTATGCCATCTGAGATTAAAACTATGAATATGTAAGTCTTACTAGAGAACTAGAAGTGTTTCTAGCAGATAAGCTTTTAAAGTAATTGCCTTTTAATTCTACTCTGTGGTTGTAAACATAACTCTAAAATGATGGTCTTAGATTAATTTGTAGAAACTGATAGTTCAAGTAGGTCACCAATAATAAAAACTTTTAGAGATTTTTATTTAAATTGTTTTTTTTCCTAATTTATATTGGTTTTTTAAATTATGCTTATTATTATTTCATTAGTATGCATTATATGAGTCTGTTTAATTTTAATAGGATTTCAAGATTGATGAAACCTAAAGAATTAATTTCACATATAGTCTTTGTGTGGAATTTCATTCCATTTTATATAATTTATCTTATATAAGGCTTGTGAATTCTAAAAGGACTTCATTATGCCTTGGAAGCGGTATCTGGACTAGAGACTGGCAGTTGTACAACCCTGCCATCCAAACAGGTGAAAACTGTGGAAAGTGTAAACTGATTCAATATTAGCTTTCATTTAAATCTGAAATAACAGTAACTGCAGTATGTGTAAAATATATATGAGCTAGTAGCACTGATACTTTAAAATATGTAGAATTCTGAAAATCATTTCTGATGTATTTATTTCTTTCTCCTCTGCAGCCTGCTATAGAATACAGAAGTCTTCTGGATAAACTTCACAGACTGGAGCAGGACTGCCTGAAGAGGTTCCTTTTTGTAAAGCAGGAGGAATATTTTGCAAAGGCTTACAGAGAGCTGGCTGTTACCCAAAGAAAGGAGCTCCATACTGTCTTTTTTACACAGATAACAAATGCCACTTTAAAGGGAGAACTGAAGTTGGAAGCAGCTAAAACATTAGTGGAAGGTTACTCTAAAATACAGGTAATAGGATGATACCTCCATTCCTAACCTAAAGACAGAATACAAACCTGCAGTAACTTTCAAGAAGTGTTTCAGGATAAATATTATCATTTTCATAACTGACTTCCTTAGAAAGTATTTTAAAAATTGTAATGCCTGTGTTATACACATCTAAACATCTACACAACTGTATATTGAGGTATATGTACACGTTCAAAACCCCCTAGGCATCAAGTGCTCTTACTTCAGAAGATGTACTGAGCTCACCAATCCAAATATGCAGATTATTGAGATTGTGGTATGTCTGAAGTACTATGATTTTGTACTCAGAGTGGTTGAGTGTCTCTAGATTATATGATCCAGGGATGCTGATAAAGAGTATGTTCAGGACTTCAGTTTTGCTTTCAGTTACATTTTAAACCTCTTGCAACAGCATAGCTTGAGTTGTTTCATCATGGGTTGTTTTCTTTTTTTTTTTGCTTGTTTGATTTTTCCTCCATTTGTGTTGAAAGTTAGTGCTCTAGATTACAGAAGTTCTGGAAATCGTTATTTTGGCTGCTTCTTGAGGAAGAGTATGATTGTTGTGGACCTTCAGGTGAAGGCTAGAAAGCAACATCTGGAAAGTAGGTGTCAGAACATGTAAGACCCACTCCTAAAACCTGGCGCACAACCTCATATACAGAAGCTACACACAGGCCACTGTCAGAGGGAGATGCGGCCAGCACTTTTGCAGAAGATAGTTGAGCAACCAGGTCAAAGAGGTGGAGCAAGTGAACAAAGTTTTGACTATGTTTTGGCTGCTCAGACATGGGTAATTTAACTGTCAGACCTTGTCTTGGCTCTTTATGCTAGCAGAATGTCTGCTATCGAACACTGTATGCCTAGCTGTGGTCTCTGCCAGACCCATCTGTAGGTTTCTAAACCCTTCCTGTTCCCTACTGTTGGAAGGAGGAACTTCTAAGCCAACCTGTGTGCGGTGGGCTTGACTTTCTCTGTGCTGTACTCAACATATGTGGAAGAGTTGGCTTTGAATTCAGTTTAGACACCTTTGAAAATATTGCCCTTTGCTTATGCAATCGTACAGTACGTCATAAAGAACAGTTCTGCTAACAGTGGTAGGGTTGCATGTGTATTTAATTGTGAATACCTGATCAAATGACCTGTTAACTCAGGGCACTCAGGACGTGCACTAACTATTCAGGAAAGTACACACAGTATTGAGGTAATCAGGCCAAAAGCTTAGCACATTATTTATTTTGTTTTTTTAAAATAACCATTACCATTTGATGTGATCATTGGAGTTAAGTTGATCTAAGTTTATTGTTTTACACTTGTAAGAATTTTTTAGCTTTGCACTGTTAATGAATAAATCTGGTCTGATACTCACAGGTGTTAGCTGAAATTAGCCTTACATCTAATTAAATGTATTTGTTCATGTTATTTCCTGCAGGGTGACATTGAAGAGCTAATGGATTTTTTGCAAGCTAGCAAGAAATACCATCTGAATAGAAGATTTTCTTACAGAGAGTATCTTATAAGTAAGATACAGTCAAGGGATTCTCATATCTCTGCTCTTATAAATGCCGCAGCAGCTCAGATATCAAGTCTCATTAATAAGATGGAAAGGTAAATATCTCAATTGTTTTCTTGTCAGCCATTTGATTGTTATCTCACAGGCAATAGAATACTCTTCAAAAGTCTTCTTTCTGTGTTTCCTAGCAGGAGAGTTGCATAAAAACGTTATCTTTTAGGTAATTCTAAGAAAATATTTTCTAACTGATTGACTTCGTTAGTTAAATCCCAGCAGGTGCTAAGGTGAGGTTTTGTTGTCTGTGTGCACTTTGTACAGCACAGAGATGAATTGCTGGAAACATATGTAATACCTGTTTGTAATTCTGACTTCAGTGGGAACCAGACTGATGTAAGATTCTCAATGTCTTTATACATCCATTATTTGCTTAAATAGTCATCAATCATATGAAAACTCTTACCAGAGTCCATTGCAATGTGTACTAGTTAAGACCATTTGTCTACATTCTTTATGCACAAATGTCTGGATTTTACAGAGAAGAACAATTTTGATTCACTTGTGATTGAATGTGTTTGAGGAGATGGATGTACAATTTCTCTTTTCAAGCTGGAAATCATGAATATTTTCTAAAGAAAGCAGACTGTGTTTATAAATAATGCAGTGGAGGATTTTAACTAGCAGAGAATACACCTGTTGCAGGGAATTAAAAAGTAAAAGTCAGGGAAGTAACAAGTAGACCTGGAAATGGACTGTTGTAATACACTCATTTAATTTATTTGGGATATCATACCTGACCCAGGCTGATTGAGTACTCTGTGATAGGATACTCAGAATCAAGGTGGAGAGGCAGAAGTGGTGACTTAGCAGACATAGAGATGTAGTTGTTTAAAATAGTGTGGTTCTGAGGAGCACTGAGAGAGATACCGTGCTGCTACACAAACTAACTGTGTTAGTTTGGCATACGGAGAGATTACTGAGGAGCCTGCCAAGGCAGCAAAATATGTCAGTGTACAGGAAAACAACCTAGCACTGCTGCTGTTGGTCCTGTGCATGCAGCTTTATTTGTATATTTGAGCTGTCTATATTGATTTCAGTCACTGACAATATGTGAAATGTGCATTAAGAGAACAAGATGACCATTGATCTTTATGGTGTGTTTTTTCTTTCATAATGTTAACTTAATTTAAAAGTAATTTAATATTAGGAAGCAGGACGTCTGTTGAAAGCTACTAAAGATTGCATCTGTTGATGTGACAAAGTAATTTATGTGGGTTTTTTGGTATCTGTTCCTTACTTTTCTTTTTGATTGTCCTGTGTGCTGCCTCACTGGAATCATACCCTAAGCTTAGCTTGAATCACCCTGAGTTTAGCCTTGAGATTTGTTGGAGAGAGCTTCTTCCAGTAGGCTTGCACTGCTTTGCAAAGGTCTGCAGCTGTGTGGCTCAAAGACAAAAATGTCCTGGAATAGGAAATATAATTCAGACATATTTTTCACAGAGAGTTGCCTTCCATCAGTTCATGCCTCTTTTTGGAATTGTATTATGAGAAGGTCTGAGATGTTTTCACAGATGATGTGGTTATGTGAAAAGCTTTTGTGAGAAACTCACCTGTCTGACCATTGCAGTGAACAACTGGGACTTCTCAAGCTGTAAAAATAGATTTCACCCATTGTTTGATACCTGTTATTGCACCTAACAGTCGCAAAACAAATCAATTATAAAACAGAAGGGAAAGGCGTGGTATTAATAATCCAAGACCTCGTGGATCTCATCCCAAAAATGTATTAAAAAACCTTCCAAAACCCTCCAAACTACCCAGAAACTTCTGAAAGCAGCAAACATCATTAGGAAGATGAAAAATTAATTTTTCTAGCACTCTTCTATTAAACTTCCAGAGTATGCAATGGTTGGTTGTCTGTGGAAAAAGGAGACATCCACAGTTGGAGATATCATTTGTAGAGAAGCAATTCCTGTTGGCTTTCGGGGACTAGAACTAGTTATTTTCCTAGAACTTCCCACACCTGCTGCAGCAGTAGTTCCTTTCAGACAAATGTTGGCCAAATTCTTATAATTCATATTTTAGGTAGTGTGATTATAAAACTCCAGAATGTAGTATTTCCATTTGTTTGCTAGTGTTTTATTTTCTACAGGCAAACTGAAATCTCCTAGTGTAACTCATGAGAAATTTATAATTACATTACATAGGCTTGTATTTCGGTTTCTATATAGAAAGTTGTTTTGGGAAATTGGAGGATTGGGGAATTGATTTTTACAAATCAGAACATTAAAATTTGAGCAGCAAGAGAAGTCTGGTCTGAATGACTGGTACTTTAAATTTGTGTCCATAGTATCCTCTTATTTTTCAGTTTATCATTGAATCTGCTTGTCTAAATACAGATGCAGGTCTGTCTTGCTCCATTTTGTCCAGCTTTATAATAGAGTGCCTTAAACTTACTGCTATAAATGGAATTTTAAAGTGCAGAACTTTGAATGGAGAAAAGAAAATATGTAGATTAGATATACCACAGATAGATGCAGTGATAAACCAGCTGATAGATATTGAGGGAAGAAGTCTTTTCAAAATGAAGCTTAATAGTATGTTTAAGATTTATCAGATAGCAAGGCAATTTCAAATTAACATGAAAAGGATTCTGTGTGGCCAGAAATGAATGTTATAAAAAGCAAAACAAACCCAAACCAATTTTAGGGAGGGCTGTGAACATTTGAAATGAAATAGAGCAGCCAGAGTTTTCAAGCTGAGCTTTCTAAATACAGTATTCAAATAAAATGTCCAATTTGTCAGGACTGGTTTTTGATTACACAGTGTCTTTTGAAAATCAAGTCTGGACTGCAGTACCAAAAGACAGGAAAGAAGGTTTTAAAATATAATCTGTAATCATGGATGTGTGGGATGTCTAAATAGGATCTTCATGTTTTTTCTTAAAGAATAATGGGCAGAAGGACAATATTTGAGGCAGTGTTTATCTTAGGTTGTTCTTGTTATCAACAGAGGTGCAAGGTTCTTGATGGTTTGCCATAAGATCTGTAAAATATTGTGTCAGTCTTTTGCCAGTATCATCTTGTTCACAAGAAATTTATTTCTTCTTCAGTCTCTTAAAAAGTGAATCCATTTCTTGTGACTCACGAGGTGCAAACAATTGTAAGCTTCTTTATAAATTTCTCCCAAAATTTAAATTTTTGTAAGACTTCAAGAATTTCTTATGTATTGTGTTTCTAAAGTGGTCAAAAGACTCTCAAAAGATTGAAGCAAAGCACCTTGTGCTGGTCTCATTCTTCTTAATAATCACTATTTCTATGGACCTTGTCCATAGAAAGTAATTTTCCAGCAGTGTCTTGGCTGGACATTTCTGGAAATTGGTGTTGGAAAGTGAATGCCTCAAGCAGTAATACATCAGTGTGGAGTTTTCTAATAATCTCTAAAAACATTTTCTGCTTTAAGCACTCTGTTATGTAGGGCATTTATTGCCCTGAATTATTTACATGAATTCTGATCTGGGCACCAGCAAGATGCCAATTCAGCAGGTGAAATCCTGATGTAGCTGGTGTAGCACAAGTCATGCAAGTTCTCTCTGTATAGGTTCTGTATAGTGATGAGATTCAGCCTCTGTACATTCAGGCCTGTACAACTCCTGCTTCTTTTTTAAAGCAAAATCTCCCTTTTGCTTTAGTGATGCTCCTCTGCCTTCTCTAGCTTTCATGAAACAATTTTCCTTTGCTGAGCTTCAGCATCACTTAGTTGGTTCTCTGTAACATCAAATATAAAGTCCTACTTTTTCCTTTAGTGCCCTCATTCTGTGTTTGCTCCTTAATTTTTGTTCAATACAGAGCAGTTGAGGTCTCGCTCTGATTGACCTGTGATACTGCTGCTGTTGGCTACACACTTCACCTCTGTACCTTCTTTGGTGCTCACTGCCTTTGGGATGATCTCCCTTTAAACATCTTTGTCATTACCACAGTATTCTCCTTCATTAAAATTCTCTTTGTTCAAAGACATGTGCCTGCACATTTCTTCAGTGATTAAATGTCTGGTATGTTGAGACCAGGCAGTTTATCATACAGTCTATGCTGGCTCATTATCTTTCTCCTCTCCTTTTGTTTTGTATTTCTGTTCAGAGTCCTTTGAGACCAGGACATCTTTTATTCCTAGTACTGTAATTGTTTTTACATTGTATTTGTATGAAACCAGAAATGAAGGTGTCCTGCCAGGATTGAGCCTGTTAGGAATTACCATAACACCAGTTAATATAAGTTGACAAATAAACTGACATAGGCTTCTGTGGTGGGATACTGCATCACCTACAGTTATAGCTGTGGACATAGTGGATCTCTAAATAAATCAACTGAAATAATGTAGACCCTTATTCTTTTTATCCTAAAAATAGGTAGCTGTATATCGTCTTCCTGTCATTCTATGTTGCATGACTTTTCTGAAACTTTCATTTGCTGTGTGGTTCCAGCACATCTATCTTTTTCTACTGCAGACTCTTTTCACTGCTCTGGACAGGGATTTTAATTGGATGCAGCAAGCCTGGGTTTATTTCCTCACTACAAGAAAGGATGAAGGTGTTAAAATTAATATCTTGGTTATTCTCTTTCCTCAGTTCCTCACCGTAATTAATTACCTTTTATTCACATATCTTTTGCCTTGGGTTCAGTCAAAAAGGAGGGGTAAGACTTAGAGTTACCAAATATAGGCTGAAGACTTGGTGCTGTTGGGGGTTTATTTGACACAATACTGAATTTTAACATTGATTAGTTTCAAGGCAGAAATTACTTGGCCAAGAATGATGCTTGGTGGATTACTCTCAATATACTGAGAGGTATTTCAATCCTCTTTGCACATTAAAGAAATGCAATAGATAGACTTTGAAAAAGCTCTGCAAAAGGAGACCATCTTTATGACATAACTGTGATAAAGCACATATGAGTTTCTAACCAGCACATACATTATATAGGGAATGATCTTGCTCAGATAGGTGTGGGTGCTTGAGCAGGGATGAAGAGGTGTGAATTATGGGATCTAGCCACCATGGTTACAGTGGCTGCAAACAAACTAATATGGTAATCTTCTGCTTTATTTTAGCTCTTATTTTGAGGATTTTGGTTGGAATTAAGTTGTCATGATATCAATAAATCCTAATAAACCAAAATGTGACTCTCCTTTCTGGAGAAGGGCTAGCTTACCACATTTAGCTGCTACTTGAATTTAGGAATTGGGCTGGGTATCACACTGGAATGGAGCCTTGAAAGCTCTGGATTCATCTGAGTCCTGGCTCTGTGTGTAATGTTCATGTCTTCAAAAGAATGGAGATTGGATAAGTAAACTAGAAGGTATCTGGATAACATCCACGTACAGGTCAGGAATTGGTGCTTTCAATTCAAAGTTCCATGTTGGTCTTTTCAAAACCACATTTTGTAAGTCCACTGTGCTTAATAGAAATTACAACTCACAAATGTCCAACGGCCTGGTCTGAATTAAGATATTCTTTTTTTCTTCTGTTGAATAAGAAAGATTTGGGGAACTTCTGGTGTAAATGTAATAGCAGGTAAGTTCTGAAATTCAATTTGAGTTTGTGGAGAGGAAGATTTTTTTTAACTGCTGCAGGCACTGTTGAGATCTTGTTTTCTCTTTGATATTAAATACTGTAGCAACTGGAGGTAGATCGAGGTCTTGAACTCCGTTTGAAAGGAGTGGTCCTGTGACCGACAATTTGCTGTTTCAGATGATTGTATTTTGCTATTATTTTGAAATTTTTATAATTCTTCTGATGTAAATTTAATAGGAAGTCTGAATATAAATATTTTGTGGATATGATTGTTTTGTGTATTTAAAGTATTTTTTTGCTCTTCTTGCTTGATTACAAAAGAGAAATTTGTTTTTAATGAGAAGAAGTTGTAAAACACATAGAAAATTGCATTCCGGGGGCATTAAATGAAAAAATTAAATATGAATAATATGAAAGGTTTAAAACATCTCATTTGAATATCACATTACAAACTGAAATGTAATTGATTTTTACCTGCCTTCCCTTCCCTCCTTCCTTCTTCCTGTTTCCTTTTCATATACCTTACATATACCGTATACAAAATGTCTCAATTCTGTGCTCATCTCTGAAATTGTCCTTCTATTATCCCCTTCCTTGTTTGATTCTGCCGGATGTCACTGCTAAGGAAACAACAATCATTCTGCGTGTCTATTTTGCTGAGCCTTTTTATGGTACTAATTGTCTCAGATATCCTTTTGCTCCTAAGAATTTGGGATAACAGGCTTCAAACACTGTTATTACAGAGCAGGTCATCTACCTGAAAGTCATTTGGGAATGCTGCTGGACCGAGCTGAGACTGAAATTAATTTTGTTAAACAGAAATTTGATCATGATTTAAAACAAGAAAAGCAGAAGCTTTGCCAGAAACTCATTACCAAGCGAAGGCGGGAAATGCTGCAAAAGGTAGTTATTTTCAGCGAATTTATTTTCATAGGGCAATAATGAATTAGAAATTGAATTAATTGAACAATCAAATGTTCTTACAACAGGGGTCAACGCTGCCAGGAATATGGTTGAAAGTAAGTGTCAGTTGGTTTTAGCTGTGTACCACCATGTTCTGTATTAGCCATGCAGTAATTCTTAGCTGTTCTTTTAGGAAACCTGCAAGAAAGTAACTTAACTTCAGCTTAGCTGGAGAAATTTCTGAAGCCTCTCTGCTTAGTGTCCAAGGGGGTCATGACAAGCCTCTGTAACATGCAGACAGGCAAAAGCGAGCTCAGGTTCTGGAGTTGGTGAGGGGGATGGCTCAGATGACGGTCACCATTTTCTGTGGATTTCCTGTCCATATGTGACCTGAGTGACTTTGATAGCACAGTTAAAATTCAGCCACAAACCAAAACTAAAATATGCTCTATCTACAGTTGCTTGTGGTAGAACTCATGTCACCTCATCTCAGCCATCTGAAAATCAAAGGTAACTCCAAAATATACAAGTCATCTTGTAATGTAAGATAACTTGCAGGTGATCTGAAAGGGAGTTGTACAAAGGTATAGTTCAAAGTTATCTTTCTCTGCCTAAAAGCTCTGGAAAAAGCTATCTTGGATTAAGTGGTATTTCTTTTAGATGACCCAAGTTAGGTGAGGTTGATCTTACCTTTTGTAGGATGTGTTTCAGTGCTTTGTGCTCTTTAACAGATGCCCGTGTGAGCATAGATAGCAGGCCCAGTGATGGTGATGTCATGTGTTGTATTTATTCTCAGTGAAGGTAGCTTTGGTTTAGCTTTCCAATGAAATGCAAGATGCAGAAAATAAAAAAAAAAAAGCAACAACTTTTTTTGTATCTGACAATAGTCTGAGTTATCACAGACCTGCTAGGTGCTCACAAAGCCAACCTGTTGAGGTTTAGGTAAGCCTCTGCACATTGAAAAGCAGTTTCAAGAACACAGAAAAGCAAAAATTCACTTCATTTTGTGTTGCTATGAAATTCATACTTAAGGAGTTAGAATTTGAGATGTTCATTTTTCTTAACTTTGTTCCTCCTTTTGGTAAATGAATCAGCAGAAAGAGCATCAGAAGGAGCAGCTGTCACTTGCAGACCCCTTCAAAACTACTAATGAGATCACTCACTGCCTGAGATGCTGGAAAAATCTTCTGAGTGAACAAGCCATTGAATTTGAAGAACTTACGGAAAAGCTTGACAATGAGGCCAGCGAAGAGCTGAATGAACTTCTCTTTAGCCTAACAGAGAAAGCCGTGGAAGAGCTTAAACGTGTTCAGTGTGGAGTGTTTGTGCAAGAACTGGTCAAGCTCAATGTGCCAAAGTTGTTCCTGCTAGAGGCTGTGGAGGAGCACAAAAAAGAGATGGTTGTTAAACACAGACAGCTTGAAAAGGAAGGACATGACAAGGGCATGGCTGCTGAAGAGCTGCTTCAGCTCACCAGGCAGAAGCTAAGCCAAGAGCTGGAAACACACATTTCAGAACAAAAGAAAATAAGGAGCTGGGAACAGTCAGTATTCATGCAAGTATCTGTCTGCACTCTTTTCTCAGTTACTATTGCAAATAGAAGAGCTCTAGGAGTTTTCACACCTGTCCAACTGTAATTCCTAATGATCAGTTCTCTGTTGGACACTTAGGAATTGATTTTTTTTTTTTCCCCCAAGAGCTCAGCCTGTGTGGCACAAGTGGAAATCCCAGGAAACAGCAGTCTCAAAACTAAAAACATAGAATGAAGCCTTTGTACTTCCATTTATTCCATAGGAAGTTTTAATTATACATATTTCATTTTTATTCTCCGTCTGTTCTTTGAGGTCCCGCACTTTGGAAATGCCAGTTAGTATATCAGACCTAATTGGCCCCAAGTCCAAGTTCAATATATTCCTTCTAGCCACAAGTCAAGCCCTATTCATGGGGTTTGTTTGAAGCTTTGCCCCAGTATTTCCATAGTCCCTAAGTACACAGTGCAGTATCCTACCTCTCCAGCTTATGGCTCCAGGAGCCAGACTTGGCTGCTTTGGCCTGCGGACAGTGCCCCTGGCACCAAGCCCTGAGCCAGACAGGCATCATGGCACAGGCAGTGCTGCAGAGAGGATTTCTGGCCCCTGGCAGTGTTATGGTCACTGCTGCCTGCTACAGTGTGACCCTGGGGAGGTGGGAAAGCAGGTGGTGGCCTTGCCACAGTTGGGAGACCTTGCATAGGGAGAGCCCATGGCTGTGGCCAGGAGTGGTTGTGCCTCTCAGATTGGGCAGCAAAGCCCCTGAGAGATCAGGGAACATTTGTTAGCATTTCTTCTTCGCTTTCAAATACATTTATGTCTGCTTGTTAGATTGCCTGAATATTTGCAGTACTGCATTTCCTATACAATTTCTATTTAATAAGATACATTGTTAGAGATATGGGAACATGAAAAAGTAAAACTGCAGCTTTAGGAGAAGCAAGTGGAACAGGCAAACCTATAATAGGCTGTGTGGTCCTGAAGAAAATGTACCAGACATAAAAGATTGAACAGGAAGGGGGAAAAAAAAGAGAAAGGAAAAGACACTGGTAAAAGTTTCTCCTTCATACTTCTTCTTTAAAGCAAAATAGATTTGTATGGGCAATTTTATCCAGACAGAATCTTTGTAAGTTTTCCACATGTTGTAAAATCATATAACAGGAATGTAAAAAGAAACATTACCCATTACATTTGCTTTGTTAAAGAAAAATTCCACTCTTTCCCACTGTTTTGGTTGTAATTTCAAGGGCTTTGTATTTTATTCAACATTTTAAATACTTTCCTTTAAGTAATTTATATGTATTTTCTAGCTTGTCTTACTATCTCTTCTTTACATTGCCAATAGCAGACCTGAAGGAATATGTAAGTTGATTGTATGACCCAGCAGGACTTTCCTGGTTCTAACTTAGAATTCTCTAATATCTGTGTTCCAACCTGCAGTGTGTCTGTTGTATTTTTTAGATGTTATCTGTATTTGAAGCAACAGTAAGCTCTATGGGGTTTGTTTTCAGTAAAATGCAGGAAAATATATACCAAAAATTGCAGGAATAACTGTCCTATCAAAAGCCCCTTTAAATCTGTCACTGTCTTTTTTCAGTCCATTGTCTCTCAATTCTGGTATTTTGATGACATATGCCAGCTCTCATGTTTATGTTCCCATCTGCTATCTGGTTTTCACAAAGAATTATTTTGAATGAAAGCTTTTCATTTTTATTGCTTATCAAAGAGACCATGGGTTAGTCCAAAATATTTATGGAGCTTGTTAATGCTTTAAGTCCTTTTTAAATATAGACATGGCAAAACTCTGTTTGCTGTGTTCTATTGCATATCTCTGCGTATATATCTATTCACATGGATTTATAGCATGGATTTTCTTCCACAGTCTCAGACAACATGACAAATGGTTAAGTTTACTATAAATGGTTACTTGGAGTAGTCTTGTCTTAGAGTAAGTAATTTTTTGAAGGGAAAAACCTCATGCTTTAAAAATGTATTAATTAAGGATGTAACTGTTCTTTGTTGAATCAGTAGACAGAAATAAGGAGTTCTAAACCCAAATAGTTTAGAGAAATGATGGAGTATTATAGGCCTGTTATATATTGAATAAAAGTATCACTATTAATGAAACACAAAGAATAATATATTTTTCAATGAAAATTACTCTTTAAAAAACATGCTGTTCATATTTTAAATACAAACAGTTTTGTGTGGAATAAAGGAAATTTCCAAACAAATAGAAGTATCCTATTTTTTATGAAATATTCCTAAGGTTACAAGATAAACAATGTAACAAGATAAATGTAGTCTAAGGTTAATCAGAACTGAGCATGCTTTATCTTTAAGTCAACCTCAGCTTGACGTGATGTAGTTCCGTAGAGATCTGTGTTGAGAACCTCATTTCTGCAAAATGGGAATTTTGAGTAATTCAAATTACTCTTAAAATATATTGTGTTGTTCAGACTGCAGAGAGCCTTTTTACAAAGAACAGCTGGAACCCTTGTGACTTGTTGATGGAAGGGATGACATATGTGTTTATAATAGAGAGACACTTTTAGTTTTTTCCTTCTCAGTAGCTGTGACTGCTAAGTGCTGGGAAACAGCACAGGGAGGTTTTATGAGAATCTTTTATCTTGATTTCAGCTGAGGTTCAGAGATTGTATTGTCTGAAGAGGTGAAAGGATTCTATACATAGGAAATGTGCTAAAAATATTAATTCATTTTTAAAATATTCAAAATCTGGCTTCCTTTGAAAATGAAGTTTTACAGTCCAGGAAGTTCTGTATGCAGAATTTATATTATCTTCAAGGCTATTTTGTACATGCTGAGCAGTTCATTGCTGTATGTGGAATCACTCACTGATAGAAGAAATAGACTAAAAAAGGATTGATTGCTGCTAAGTGTTTGTGTGCATGTCTCTTATATTTTATGCAATATTGCCTAAATCATTGAACAGCAAATGGCTCTTGTTTTTTTTAACAGGCAGCTTCTTAGTTTATCCCTATCACTCTCGGAGGAGGAGTTACTTAGAATGAGGCAAGAGTTGCACTGCTGCTTCTCTCAGGTGGACAGCAGCTTGGCTTGGCCCAAGATAAGAGCAAGAACCTTACTTCAGGCTTTTGAGGTGGAGCAGAGGGACACCAAGGTGCTGAAACTTGATCAGAATTTAGCAGTGACCAACAAACAGGTGGGAACAGTGTGGGACCACTGTGGGGATGTGGAAGGGGTTCCTGGGTGTACCTGTGGCTGCTGGTGTTGGCTGCAGATCTGGGTCCATGGTTTCTTCATAGGTGCTACAGCAATGTACACTTTTCCTGACTGCATGGACCAGTGGACTTAAGGATAATTGTCTGGGCAGCAGTTGGATAAATAGTTTTTTTCAAATACACCTGTGCATTTCTGCTGCTTTTGTGAAAGTTTTGGGAGTTTTTGGAAAGGAATCTCCTACATTGTTATTTCTGTTTAGGAAAGTAAAGTCCCTGAATTAGATGGCCTTTCTTGGCAAGAAATTGTGCATGATTTCTGTTTCTTGTTTCCAAAAGATTTAAGTGTATACAGACAGTTTGGGATATTTTCCCCACATCTAAATGTAAAAGATGAGGCATACTCAACGTTAGAGAAATATTTCCAACAAAGAGTCTATCTGCCTATCAAATCTAGCACTTTTTAAAAGAACCCTGTGAGGGGTCTTTAATTCCTTCAATAAAGTGTAAAAGCTGTGGATTCATAAATGATTTCCAGTTCTTATAAAGTAGGGGTGAAAAAAGTGTTTCCTGTATGAATTGTATCTGATATCGTCTTAAAAATGAGGACTTGCCCTTGCTTTGTTTTGGTTCAGATATGTTTTCTAAACATCTAAACTACCTTGGACTTATTGTGCTAGGAATTAGTCTAGTTTAAAGCCTTAATAGTTTCTAAAGTACTAAAGGAGGGAAATGACTTTGCAAAACCTTATAGTTGAACAGATGTTATCATTTCCCCAAGAGTACATATACTTAGTTGGTATTCTTGTAAAGAAATAGAAAGGTCAAGAATAATTTGATTACATGGAACGGTGCCTCTTAATATTATCATGGTTCATTTGTGATTCATAGACTGTGTGTTGAAAACAATGTAGATCTTAAATTAATATTCTTTGTTCATTTTTAACTGTGCTGAGGAGACAATGTATCAGTTAAAATCTTCTCTTATTATCGCTCCTAAAGCTTGTTTAAAATCAAATTTATATGCTACCAGTTTTCATGGAAAGGATGAATATATAGTTCTACTTGAAAGAATTTTTTTTTTAAATTCTAACTTTGTCTGAATACTGAAAGGAATCTTCTGAATGAATAGGCAGCACCTTCATTTCAGAGAGACTTCCTCAGTGAAAGTCATATTTGCCAAGTGTTTCATTATTTGGTGGATGTGCCAATAATAGCAAGTAATAATCTTAACATTAGCATCCTCATATACCTTTTACAAATAAGGCATTTTTTCTCATTTTTTGCAACAGCATTCTAAAATGGGAAAAACAGGATCCAGGAATAGAAATAAGTTAGATATTCTGAAGAAATCTTTACAGGACAAAATTTTAATTTATGAAGACTCGGTTAAAGGTGAAAATTTGAATAGGGTAAGTACAAACTTTTCTATACTGAGGTCAAAACCTAGATCTTTAGTAATTAAAGAATGACAGTATTCTATCAATGTGAATAAGAACCAGATAAAAAAGGTGTAAGGTAGAGTGGCATGATGCATTTCCCTACTCTTGCCTGCATTTATCAAGATGTATTTCAAGCTTAATAGTTTTTGCTTTGTTTTAATTTTTGCATCTTAGTTACAGAACTGATTTCATGTCTCACCCCTTTTTCTTCCAATGGTTCTGGGGCTTGGTTTGTACAAGATTGCAAGACTTCCCTAGATCCTGTGGTTTTCTAGAAAGGCTTTTAGAACATGTAAGGTACTTCAATGAATGCGTCTGTTGAGCAATATTTAGTTCTTTGACATCTGCTAATGCTGCTGAAAACTCAAAAATGGATTCTTAGATCCAAAAGCTTTTTGGGTAGGGTCTGAGTTTATTTGTACAGAGCTAAGTGAAAGGAAGTCTTGATTCCGGTGGGTACCTTTTAAAGACACACAGCCCAGATCTAAAGTTAATACTTGAGAAATTAGTGGAGCCAGTCTTAATATTGGATTTTGAAGGCTTTTTACTTCTCTGCCAGCAGATGTTCCAAGAGATCTTTCACATGTGTACAATATGGGTAACATTAGTTTTGTGTGTCAGATGGACATGGCAATCTAAAGTTTGTTAGACATAGGTGCTGTAAAACCTGCACAGAACAAGCGAGTGTCATTGGTAATTAAAATTGGTGGATTAAAAAATAGTTTCAAAAGTGATTGCAATATCAATTTTAGTACGAATTTGGACAAAAAGCCATTTTTTATACCTCTTTCTTATACTTTTTATACCTGTATCCTGAAAAACAAAAAATAATAGGTCAGCATGTTAATTCAGAAATAATTTCACTTTTATTTCAGAGGAAAACATTGTTTATGTTGATTGCAGATGATAAAAGCAAATGTTTATTTAGTTCAGCACCCAGTCTTTGAAAGGGAGAGCAGGTGCTTGGGCAAGAATGCAGCAAGAAGGCAAGTGTGTTCTAGCACTCTTCACTAGTTTAATAACTGAGGCCCAAGAATGTTCTGATTGTTTAATGGCAGCATTTAAAATTTTGACTTCATTACCTGATGCCCTGATCTTCAAAATTTAGGGAGTTCTGGTACTGTTACTTGAAACTACATCAGATTATGGGCTAAGCTCTAGAGTTAAAAAAGTACCGAATACTTGTTTGATGTAAATACTGCCTTACATTTTTATTAGAATCTTGTTTTAAAATTGGAAAGTTAGCTCCTCTAAGCCTCATTGTTCCAGTTTTATATACATCATCTGGCATACCCGTTGTTGTTCTAATTGTATGACTGCACATTAGTTATGAAAAGCCAAAGGTTTTGTGTACAGGCTTTTGAAGATTATTATTTTTTTTAATTTTTATCATTTCTGTTTTAAGTATGTGCCTCACAAAAAAAAAACTGAGTTAGAGTGGGATTTGCTGTCTTGTGCAATAAATTGTGACTTCTAGGATGTTCTGTGGGATTTTTTGTCTTTGATTTTGAATACCTGTGAACTACTGGGCTGTGAGTTTAAATGTGAGATGCTAAAGGTACTTGCTTTTCAGTACAAAGCACTCTATAGAAATCAAAAGGCTTCAAATTCACTTTAATAGCTTTCTTGCAAAGAACATAGAAGATACATATATTAAACTATTATTATTATTGATTTTTTTCCTACAAAAACTGAAACAGAAACAAGCAATAGATATTTCTGGATCTATCCTAAGGTAAATGTCATCTCTCTTTTGAGCAAATACTGCAAGACAGCTCAGCTCTTTTTCTGCAGACTCCTAATTTAGCCTATCTCTTTTGCTTCGCTGTAAATATCTGCCTCCTGTGTTCCAGAATAAGAGCTTAGTTTTTATCACTTTGGTTATGATAATGGCAATACAATCTCTGAGTTAATTCTCCTTCTAACTCAAATATCCCATATCTTTATTTTTAACCCATATGCTTACTCATTTAGTGTCACACACCTGCATTATTCCAGATTGATTTGTTAGATTTACAGTAATGTTGAGAGACAGTGTCTGTCTTTTAAGACGAAGATTTGTTAAAAGCATCAAGAATATTAATCTACCTCCAGTTTGTGTCTATAGGATGATTTCTTATTCTTGACTTGTTGCTGGCTTAATTCAAATTAGTAAGAAATATTTCCTGAAGGTAATCTATCTCTTGCATTCAAAGCCATTCCAGATGATTCAGTGGAGGCTTTGGAGAATATCACATGAGGAAGAGAATATCACAAGCATATTTGGTTCCAAATCACATTTTACATTTGCCTCTGTCTACTGGATAATATAATTTGTATGATACAGTCACTCTTAGCAGGTCTCTAATATTTCCAGAGAAAATTTGTGGACATCATGTTACGTATTTATCATCTTAGGTATGTAAAAATTTGGTGGAAGTATCCTTAAATGCCCCTTCAAAACTATTCTTAAATAGAGTCAATTATGTATAATTGTGATTAACATGAATAGGAAGCCAATGAGGTTTTTAATGACTTTAGTACACATAATTTCTGTTTGTGCAAAGATATTCCGAGGGCCAAAATTAAGCTGTGTGCCAATGGGAAGTCATACAGTGTCTAAGGACTGCAGGTCACCTTTCTGATGTTGTAGTTCACACCAACAGGGCAATCACTATGGGTCTTTATTATTTTCAGACTGTTGAAATGGGGGAGCTTGACTGCATGTACAAAGGGGTACCACAGGATGCTCACTGTGTTACAGTACTAGCCATGTAGGTATCCCAGGTAAATAGCCATGCTCATCTCTGCTTGTTCTGTAAGAGAGAGGCCAAACTTGATGAGATAAATGCTTTTCCATAGAATGCAAATGTGAGTATCTGCACTCGGAGGCCACAGTGGTAGTAAACTTGACCAAAATTTTAAAAGGTTTTGTGGGCCTCTTTTGATGTCTGTGGTTCTTCCATTCTGTCACAGGCAGTAGTTATTTGAGCACTGCTGTTAAAATACATAAGACTGGAAATTTCTGAAAATGCTGATTTCTGAAAATAGTCATGGTTGGATTGGAGTTTTTTGGTGTGCTGTGAAACCTATCAGATTAGATTTGTAAGGTTGAAGAGAGAATTTAGAGATGGGCTGTGGTACCCAGCAGTGTATGGATGGACGTGTGGGGCAGCAGTTGATACCTATACCAAGTACTGGAGTTGGAACTCTTGGGGTTTCATGGTCTTTCTCTATCTGTGTCTTCTCTTACAATCCAAATCTTTGGGCCCATGTGAATAGTACAGGGAGAGAGAAAAAAGCCAAACTGGTAATTGTTTCCTGTCTTTTGAATATTCAGCAACCTAAATGTTAAATATACAGTGTAGCTATCAGTGTCTAACCTAGACATGCAGCTTACATGTCAGTGGAAACCCATTTTTTAGGGTATGAAACCTACTGAGAAGTAGCTTTTCCTTTTCTCTGAATGTGAAGGGAGCTTAGAGTGCCAAGCTCAGATGGAAGCATCTTAAGAAGGTAATTGCATCTGGCTACTATCCACATTGTCCCACAGAAAATAGTCAGAGTGCAGTGTCCTTGGCTGTCAGTGTCAGTGGTACAGCATGGAGAGCTCATTGGTCACACTGCAGTGGATCGTGCGTCTGCACATGCTGCTCTTGCCTTTCACCCTTGAATAGTTTCTGTGGATGTTCCATTCAATGTGTGGCAGAAACATAGTTACTGAGTTAAATCACTTTAATTTTATGCTGTTTGATGTTGATCCAATCCAGTTTTAATCTTGCTTGAAATCCATTGCCAATAGACTTTTGATTTGCAGTTTAACTTTGTTTTATATAAGAGGATTTTTGGTTATTTGCTCAAGGAGTAGTAGGTTGAATGTCATCAGTCAACATTAACTGACACTTGCCAATTTGAAACTAAATACAGTCTTTGTATAAATTTCATGTTTTTTCTAAACAGAAGGGTATATTTTATCTTTCCATTTAACCATAGGTAACCACAGATTTATTTGTATTTCTTGCTTTTAGTTTTATTATGATAAAAATTATATAGAACCTCTGGTTTGAGTTTGGTAATATTAAAGTTTTGACTACCTTAAAAGAAAGCCTGATCTCTTCACAGTTATTTGGCTCTACTGCAGTTTGATTTTGATTACAGTAAAAGCTTGGAATTGAAGGTTAAAAGCACTTCTTAAAACAGTGTATTACATTATAGGATAACAACATAGATTTCTTTGATGCTATAATCCTGCTTGTTAATAACAGACTAGTAAAATCATAAGTGTGCATGTAAGATTTTCTGTTAATCTTTCTATCTTTTATGTTTTGATTTTTTATTTTTTAGATTAAGCATGAGTTGCAACTTGAAAAAGAGTGTCACCTGCGCAATCTTGAAAATAAACTTGGAGAGTATATTGCTTCTTTAGCCTTTCGAAAGACTGTTAAAAAATCCAGAATGCTGGAGCTGTATACTGCTATCATAAATGTGCAAGCTTTACTCTTTGAACAACTGAACACATCAAAAACCCTGTCAAAATTGGAATGTGTTCAGATTTTAGATGCACATAATCCTGTAAGTAATGTAGTTAAGAGAAAAAAATCCTGTTAGGAAACAGCAACTATTGGAGTATCTTTGATTTAGCTGCTAGTTTGCAGCTTCTGGTGGGCCAGACTTTAATTTCTGTGATAATCTGCATTTTAATGCATTCAGTAAAAGACATAAAGAGAAGGAAAATCTTAGAGCCAAGGAAGATTGTGTATTAGTATTTTTGTTATAGTTGCGCACAGTCAGAAAAAGTAGTATTTTGGTGGCTAATTAATGTTTTATTGATTGAAAGGAAGACAGTTGAGAAGTGATCGGGAATCACAACTGAAATAATAAATTGTTGTGACAGTCTTACAGAATTGCTCATGTTATAATGATGCCCATATGCAAAATCCATAATCCCATGATATGCTTCAATTATCTAGTGTTTAGAGATTATCTGTACAGCCTTCTACCTGTCTATCTCCCTCCAAGTACACTCATGCAGTTTAAATAGTAGAAAATCTGGAAGAACCTCTTCCCTTCACCATATTTATTACGTACTTGATATGTGCCAGTTTTCTAATCCTTTTTTAATACTTCAGTGCTCCGTATTCATAAGGAGTTTTTTTTTCTACATCTGCTATTTGAAACCATCCAAGTGAAGATTGGGGAGAGCATTGGAGTAGAACAAACAAAATGGGTTTTTGAGAAAAAAACCTCTTTGCTAGAGGGCATCATTAGACAGCTATTGCTGTGAAAACTCCTTGTTAAATTTTCATGCGGTCATCTCTACAGAGTTTCTGATGGGGTGACAGTTAGAATGCTTATATGCCTCCAGTTTTGCTTAAATTTGTATTAAATCTATAGGAAATAGTAGAAGTTGTGTGTAGACAGAGTATTTTTGCCTTTTATGCAGTAAGTGTGAGGGGGCTTTTCAGAGAGGTTGCGTTTAGCTTCTCTGCCCTTGAACAGGTGAAGAAAAAGGATTATAGGAGGGGCAGAAGTGAGACCTAGAATAGTGAACACTGGGTTAAATACAGCTGATGAGGCAGAGGAATATAGATTAAAATTCAGCATTTTCTCCAAAGTGCAAGTTAGGTCATGGGGCACTGAGTTTGTAAACAGTGTAAAGGTTGAGGTGAGACAACAGTGATATTGGAAATGGGAATATGAAGCCTTCCATCTAGTGTCTAGTTTGACTCTTTGGCAGGAGGGATCCAGTCCCCTAAAGACTTTGGGGTTTAACAGTTTAATTTTCAGAGCACTGTATTTTATCCCTAACTTTATCAGACTAAAAGTGAATTACTGTCTTTTAACTTAAATCCCTTTGATATTAGCTCTTCATTTGGTACAACAAAAACTAGTTAGTCTGAGTTTCTCAAGCTGTTTCAGTGGGTTTATACAGCTTACAGATGAACTTTATTGACAGTATTCCTTAGTTTTGATCTCAGCCATGCTTACAGTGTATTTGCTGGATGTCCTCTACAGTGGAAGATTGTAGAGAGCATTGACTTTTAACACAATGAAAATTGAGTCATAGCTTTCCTCATTGTTCTGATATTCATAACGTGCCAGTCATGTTTACTGAAGCTGTGCAATGAATTGAAAAGTGTAATGACTACAAGTGGCTGGGTAGAATAAGAAATGAATAAAGTAATATCAGAAAATCTGATACCATCATCTCTTTTCTTGACTCAAAATGAAATTTGTTCTTTCAAGTTAAATTATAACTTTTTATCATCATGCATTTTCAACCTCTAGGAGATTGAAGAACTTGACAGGAAGCTGGAGTATGAGATGTTGCATAAGGAGTCAGTGCAGCAGCATCTAATGAGTAGGCAGAGGTGGATTCTGGATGGTTTGGAATTCTCAAATGAAACTGTGGACATGAATGCAGAAAGACATGTGACAGTTCTGTTAAGACAGGCCATGAATAAACGTAGACAATTTATAAACCTGTACCAACAAAGGTAAGTTCTTTGGTCTCAGTTTTTACTGTATTACTGCAGTCCCTAGGGACTGTAAGATAGCATGGCAAAACAGCAGGCAGAATGTTCTGCTGTTTTGGGGAGAGACTAACTGTACATCTGTGTTTGAACACTGCCTTCTTGTGCTGTGGCTCAGAACATAACTGAGGAGTCTTTGGAATACTGAAATAAGAAACATGAAATAATAATAATTTGGTAGCATATAGACAGTGCTGTGTTGCGTGGCAGTCACCATTTTTTTTACATGGATAGTGGTAAAATAATGATATTCTATAGCAGTAAGGAGGAAAAGAATTTTAATTCTGTTACTTTGTCTCTCAAGAAGATAGGTAGGTATTTCAGAGAAATATGATCTGCTGGGGTCAGAGGAAGTAGCTGAGACAATTTAAATTGAATTTCCATCTCCATTGTCATACTGTAGATTGAATTCCCTGGCATACAGTTATTTTTGATGAGATGTATAAACTCGTCTTCAATTTCAATTTTCCCTGGCCAGTTTTTAAGTAACAATATCAGTGACAAATAAAGTGCTTCTTGGGAGGTATATAGAAATATCTCTTGTTATGAAGGTTGACTAGCAAAAATGGGTGATAATTTGCAAAATTGCAGCCTATTGTATTACTTTCATTAGGGTTACAGGAGGTAGAAATGACATTTCCATGTATATTGCACAGTATTTAAAAGCCTAGCACATTTCAAGCTTCCTGTAACATTTTCAAAGTGTGCTTTCCATTAGAAAGAGTGTTTTCCATGAAACCACTGATATATTAAAAATGACTATCATAGTGGTAAATCTGTTTTACTTCTGAAAAGATGGAGCTCTACTCAGATGAACAGTTTTCCTGTTGCAGAAGTGGAGAGTCAGTAGAAGATCAGATAGATCTTTGCAGGAGTATCCACAAGCCAGGAACCTATCGTGGAAGCCTTCAAAGAAACTGGAATTAGTCTTTACCTGAAAACTTATTGGAAGAAACAAGTTTTGTACTTTTATACATTACAGGTTTTGTACGTGGTGTCATCATGTTTTGGTCTAGAAAAAAAAAAAACACCAGCAGTGAGGAAGTTAATTGTTTAATACCATATTTCAGCTACAAAAATATTCACAACTTGAGATAAAGTGTTGTGATGAAATTTAAAGAAGGGGATGGGGACAGGTTGAATCACATTGCTTTGGAGTGATTCCAGATTCGAATTGTTCAAGAGCATAGCCTTAGATTCTGCTCTGATGTTTACTTGGAGGTTCAGGGAAGAAGGGGAGAGAAATTTGCATATTTTAGAAGTTATGGTGTTCACAACACCTTTTCTAACAGACAGATAGACTTCCCGAATGGGTGACCTTCAGATTTTGTTTCCTATAATGCAGTCATTGCACTTGGGAAGATTTCAATGTTAATTCCTTCTTTCACTTCAGCTTGAGAGATGAGCAATGGAATTACGTGGTGCTTGAAGATCTCCTGGAAAATACAGAAATGGATGCATTTTTGGCAATTTATAGTCAGGTAAGCATGAAATTGAACAAAGCTTCCAGGTTTAAATTGCAGCTTTTATCAACTTTTCTTCTTTTTTGGGAACCATTACAGATGTATTTAGAGTTACTCTGCTAGTAGTTGCTACCAGTTTGCAGCCTATACTGTCAGTCACTTCAGTTAATTCTGGCCTACTTTCAGCTTTTGAATTTTACTGAGTTGTACTTCTGTTTGTTGATTTACAAATCCTTTCAGGATTTGTCCTGTTGCATTTCATTCTGTGGAAAACTAAAGTGCCTGATTTTCTGGTTGATGGACAAATTTACGGTTTGATTTTTATGTAATGAAACTAGGGTTTTGTTTAGATATTGATGAGTGTTAGGAATGATTTGCATTGATTATATTTCAAAACTAAATGATAGCAGGACTGCTAGTTAGATTTTCTAGTATCATTACTCATACATGTTTTTTAAAAGAGTGTCTTGTCTTCAGGTAATTTGCTGTCCGTTGGCTGCTTGTCAGTCCTAAAAAGGCCTTAACAATGAATCGCTCGATTTACGCCAGTTTTTATCTGCAGGCCTTTGTTGAGATACGTAGCTTGCATCAAAGTAGACCTGGTGGGGCAGCTTTCTGTGTCCAAGTATCTTGCCTCCCAGGGACAAGTGTGGTCACAGTCCCGTGTATCATTAATCGAGAGCTTCAGAGACCACCATGTCAAGGAAAGACTACTGTAGTCTTAAGGATCTCTCAGCTTTTCCTGAATCTCAGTTTGTTTCTGCCGAGTCACTCCAGAGGATCTGTTCCATAACCTTACCAAACACCAAGGCCAGGCTGTCAGGTGTCTAGGTCCCCAGATTCTCCTTCCAGCCCTTCAGTCAGCTGGCACCCCTCCAGTTAGCCAGGGCTGCTGGTAAATGATGGATGATGCCCCAGTGAACACTTGTGCCCGTTTGCTCAGTCCCCTTGAGTGGATCCCATCCAGCCCCATTGACTGCTGTGTGTCTGAGTGGTGTAGCAGGAGACTGAACAGTTCCCCTTGGATTATGGCAATTTGTCTTCCCATGATGCTTAAGTTTCTCTGATGCAGATATATTGTGAAAAGGCTTCTCAACAGCATGGCATGTATTTTGCAAGTTGAGAGGTTAAAGTCATTGTTTTGCAGGTTACATATACACACAAGCAGAGTATGTCATCCTTTACACAGTACTCTGTCCTCTTTGCACCATGGCAGGTGAACAATGACCCTTAATAATTGTAAATCTTGACATGCTGAAGACAGAGATTTAAAAACGTTGCTATCACCTCACTGCACTTGAATAACTGGGTACGCTCTTCACCATATACTTGGGGTACTGTGCTTTATGTTTCATTGGTAAGATTCCCTGAAGAAATAATTTATTTGTGTAAATATGCATCAAATATACCATTGATATTTTTGTGTTTGTATTTTTTAATTTAAAAAGTATAGCCCAGAGATACCCTGCAATATACTTTATTGAAATTCCATAAAACCTATACATATTTACCCTGCAGATATATAAAACAAAGTTTCTGTTTTCAGCAAGTGTAATAGTATAATAACTCCCAACTATAATACAAAACCTGTTACTCTTAGTTCAACTGTAAAGAAGTATATCCTTAGTAAAATATTAACTTATTATTTTATTAAGGCTCATGGGCCTTAATAAAGACACAGTCCTACTTTTGGATGTGCTTATCCTGTGAGCTGATACTGAAAAATGATTTTTAAAGCTTCTTTTCACCCATTTTCTTGCAATTTGTAGAACACATTACACTGACAAATGTTACAAAACTATAGCCATCTTGCACTGATTCTTTTCTTTAAAGAGCATTTCCCCCTTTAGACTAGTTTTCAGAGCTGTAGATGGCACCCTTTCTGAAAAGAAAACACAAGATTTTCCTGCATTTCATGTTTCAGCTTACATCCTTATCAAGATCAGATCTAGGTCAATAAGAGATTTGCTTGAATGACAGTGAGTTCAGGATCATAAGCCTCTGACTGAGATGTTACTTTTGAATAAACTCATAGCTCTAGCCCCAGGTAGACTAATTGCGTTTTAGATACAACAGATGATGCAGGCAGAGTGGCATGTGGAAACAGCACTGGAAGCTTGAAACACGGCATGGCTCGAGTTCATTGATTCTTGCATCAGTTGTTTAAACACACGTTGCTCAGTCCACACACTTAAAAGCAATGCTGTTCTTTGTAATCTAAAATTCATTCCTGGTTTTATTTTTTCAATATTCTGGGAATACAGATGAGACTGTTGGTGACACAAGTAGCACTTGTATCCATTGTTGTCATAGGAAAGTGAATTCCTTACCTCTGTGGTATTTTACCAATAGTATACCTGAAGAATCAAACTTCTCTCACGCTGGAGGGCTTTTGATCTGACCATTCCTGTGTTTGCACACACATTCACTTCTTTTCACTTCTGCAAGCTGGTCTGGGTAGCTGTGAACATCTGAAAATGGTGCTCAGTGCTGGCATACATTCACACACCAGCACACCTTTTGCTGTACATGTGCCAGGTGCATCTGGCTGATGGGCACCTGTGCCACTTCTGGGATTGTTGACAGCTTTGTGGCACCCCACAGAATTGCTTAATTGTCAGTTCTGCTGTGCTGGAAAGGTATTGAGGGTTGTCTCTCAGTCCAGGTCATAGCTGGTGCAGAAAGGTACGGGTCAGAAAAAAGAACATTTTAAAGAGCAAACTGCTACAGAAGAAAGCAGTACTAAAGTCATTATGTATATCCATGTACAAATAACTGAGTTAAAGGTCCTGAGACCATTTAGCCAAAAAGAGCAGAAGAGATCTCAGAGATCTGTCATGTTTATTCTCACTTAATGTTGCATTTTTTAAGTTTCTAGAAGAACAGTTTTTAAAGACCAAAAGTACAACACAGTACTATAGAAATTAGACTTAGGTGTCAGTATTAAGATTTAAGCTCTTACTTGTATTCATCTCCAGAGAAGAATCCAATAATTTCTTCTGCTAAGTAGACTGAGCAAACATCACTTTGGTGTTCAACTTTGATGCCTGTTCAGGCTGAAAATATTTTAAGAACTGCACCAATTTACTAATCTCTCATCCCTCATAGGGTTTTGTGTTGTTAATTCTATGTGATCTCAGTGGTTTCCATGGAAAATTTATAGTAACACTGAAGAGGCCAGGAAACTTTGGAAAGTGACTAGTTTTCCTACCTTTTGGGGAAGAGTTCTCTGCTTGAAGAACAATTATGGGAAAAGGCGGTTGATTGATTTCTTTATTTTGTGTGGCTGTCTAAATTTGGTTTAATACTGTCTTGCTAGTGATGCTTTGTGTCTTTCAAAGACGATTCAGTTAATCCAGGGATCTCCTAGGTGCATGCACTCCTCTGAAAAGTTGTCATGCAGCAAAAGAGGCAGAGCTGAAACATTTACTGTAACATTTTGAAACCACTGTGGACAAAGAACTTGGCTGTCTTCCTGCATGGCGGGACCTTTATGTGACATGGGCTTTGTAGTCGTCTCCTCCATCAGCACTTACAGAAGGGTCTGTAGAGTGGTGGTGACTCAGTTCTCTTGAGTTGTCTTGAGTGTTTGGCACGTCTTAGCTAACTCCAGCTACCTGAGTTACATGTATAGTTTGAAGAGACAACAACAGCTTTTTTTTCTAGCATTCTTTGAGACATTTAACTTGTTTTCATTTGCCTTACTCTTTACTTTTGATGTAAATCTCAATGTATTGTAGACTTCATATTTGATACGCACGAGAGATCTGCAGAAACAGCCCAGGGGACACAATATTTATGACAACAGAGCAGAAAATAACATGGAATTTTGGTGTTTGGATGGGGGCAGCAAATGGGACTGGCTGAGTGTCTGTGGAACAACTAAATTTGAACTCAGTCTATTTGAACATTATATGAATATGCTTTACTTCTGACCTTTGGGTCAAAACAGACAGGACATTTGGAAATATAAAAATTCCACCAAAACGAAAGCAGGTGTTTTCTTTAACCTCTTAAATGTTACAAGCTGTTCTCTGAGCTCGTCACAGGATCTGGTGTTAAGAGAAGCTGAACAATGAAGTGATCAATTATGACATGTTTTTAGGGGCTATTTTTTGCTCCATAATTTTACAGACCAAGGAATGTCACATTGTTGTCTTGCTATCTAGAAAGGATTTCCTTACAGTAGTAGAATCCATAAATTAGCTAAGCATTACATGTTAGAATATAGTTGCAGTGTGACTTTTCAGACCAAAGAGAGTCAAGCACATGTCCTAAGCAAATGGCTATTTAGCATTTACGTTGCCTAACTCCCAAATGAAATGGATAACCATGTTATACATGGGCCGGTGTGGGAGAAACAGTAAACATGGAAGTGTGATGACTTAACACCAAAATTGTCACTACTAAGATAATCTTCAGTAATATTTTTTGTTTCCATAATGACTGTTTATTTAATAACAGTAATTATAATTGGCTAACATTTATTTTCAATGTCAAATGTATCTGTCTTTTACTCATTTAATCCTCTAGGAGCTCTGTCTGGCAGGTTATTTAGCTAAACTGACAAGGGTGCCAGTGGGGATGTTGCACAGGGTCCTGAACTTGCTGCTGCCCTCCAGCTCACAAAGTGAAGTTCTTTCTGTCCTCGATTCCATCAGTAAATATTCAGATGGTGTTGTTGAAAGTGACAGTAATGCAGATGAGTCTGGCAGCTGTAAGAAAAGGTAGGTATGATGTTTTCTGATAGACCACTGCAAGACAAGATTGTTGCTTTATGTGTATATGTATTTGCTGGACAATGAGATTGACAGCAATAGAAAAAAATCGCAGGTGCATAAGTTTCCTTTTGAAATATTTTTCTGGGGTAAAATTACTTTGAAATTGCCACCTTATTTTGTGAAATATTTTAACTATAATAAATTGATTGATAAAAAGTTTTAAAAGTTTATAAGTTCATTAATTAAACAGTTATTTCATAGATTTATAAATCTTATTCTGAGAATTTTTTTTTGTTGCCTGAATTGGAGTTTATTAAAATATTTTCCTTCCACTTTTTTATTTATAATGTTAATAACACAGTGGGTGTTAGGTGTCTGTAGCTCTTAAAGATGTAAAGGAGATCCTCCTTCCTACTAATGGAAGTTTCAACCTTGCAGATGTCTATACCTTTGTAGTTAATTGCAGAAGTGCCAAGTGGCCACTGTATTTCCCTTTTCTCGCAGGGACAGGTTGACTCTCAAGGCTTTCATCACTCCACTTGAGCCCCATTAACATGAGCTGAAATCTGTGCAGTAACACCAAGGGATGCTCCTGGGCCTGCGCTCCCAACGCCCTGCCATGACTTGGGAAGGAGACAAAAGCAGATGTTGTGGCACTGAGCTCTCTAGTTGGCAGATGTGGGTTGTCAAGGAACAGATAAGGGTCCTTGGGACTGTGCCCTGAGGTGTGACCTCAACTGGTTTAAATGATTTGTGGCAGGGCAGCAAAAGTACTTGAACACTCTTACTGACTGTATTTATGGTGTTGCTGTCATGGGTTTGGTAGCTAAAGTCAGAAAGGGGAGAAAAATATGTGTATTTGGGGATTTGCTGATGGGAATTTTTTCCTTTCCTGTTCCTTCAGGAAGAACCAGGAGTTGTGGCAAGCACTGGAGAACAAAGTAAGGCAAGATCTGATAAACAGAAGTTTAGAAAAGATTCCTTCTCTAAACAAGAGGAAAGACAGGTAAGGAGAAAACCAGAACAAACATACCTGTTTGGTTTTTTTGTTTAGAGTTTATTTAATGTCCAAGGAGTCTTCTAACAACAGTTAGAAATCAGAAAATTAGTTCAAAAGTATGCATTTTCTAATATTGTTCTATTTGGTGCTTGTGTTTCCTACAACATATTTACACATAATAAGCAGTATAGTAAATACCTAAAAAGATTTTTCTGTACATATCCACAAAATTTTCACATTTTTCACATACATTGCTCATTTTCCCTATTTATATTTTAAGGTTACTTTTCCTTTTGCAATCTTGTATCTCATAAAATGATATGTGAATTATTGATTAGAATGGATTGGTGGATTAGAATGAAAATTACAATTCTCTCTGTTCAAATATGATTTTCTTTAGCTTCCAAAGTCACCACTTCTGTGGCAAAATATGTTCTAGGAAGGTATACACTTTTTGCTTCAGTTTTCATTTTTCAACTTTTTTTTTTTTTCATTCATGTAGCTTGATAAAGAAGAAGCAACTTTCTCTCTTGGAAAAAGCAGCATTTCTTCATCTTGGATGTTCACCTGCACATCCTCATATGGAACAGCCTGATCCACCTGTTTCTCTGAACTCTGCAACTGCTGAAGCCACAGAGCTGTTAGATACAGGGGAGAAGATATTTTTGTTCCGTGAGCCAAGTGATCCAATACTCACTTTGCATAATTTTCCAAGGAAAAAGAAAAAGAATTTTCTTAATTCTAAAAAGGCTGCTCGTGCAAACATGGACTCATAAGAGCAACTTCCATCTAAAGTATCAGTTAGGGAAAAGGAAGTTATTTAAAATTCAGTAAAATGATGAGAAAGAATGAAGTGTACGGTTCAAATAACATGTGTGTTGTTTTAATCTGATTTGTCTGATACTGGAAATAGATGTAATTTTAGAACGGCACAGTTAGTGAGGTGCATCTTGCATTTTTTAATTCTTGGCAGTGTTCATTGCACTAGGTGAAATATGGGTGTTCTATGATGCACATTCTGGCAGGCAGAACTCTGTTCTTTCAGTACATTTTGGTCATTTTTGCACTGATTTTTCTGTAGCTGTATTTTCATAATTTATATAGAAAGGTTATTTATTTTATATAGTAGGTACTTATTTACTATTCTTGTATTTATATTTTTGTGGTGAACTGCAGTATAGCAGATGACATGAAGAGATGAAGTGGATGAACCACAAGTCCTCTATTCTCTGATTTTATTTTTTCCTAGTTAATTTACTGTTTACCATTGTGTTCTTAATAGGCTTTGCATGTTACTCCTGCAGTCTGTGTTCTACAGTGACAGCTGGTAGTCCAGATCTTCAGCATGTATGTGTGTGCCTTACATCCTTGAGTAACTTCAGCTTTTTGCTGTTGTTTTTAAACTTCAGTTGAATTGTGAGTGTGGCTACAGTTTGAAACTGTTAAATACAACCTGTTGCAGTCTTTTTCTGGGTGAAGCAGTGCCATCACATTTGCTCAGTAAGTAGAAAAGGGAAAAATGTAAATGGGCACGTAATGCCTTCAGAAGCTTTTTTGATTGCAGTGCTGCCAATTTTCACAATTTTAGGTGTTTTTGAAGTTCTTATTCCTGAATTTCAAAAATAATTAATTTTTAAACCGTTCTAGTTGACTGAAAGAATCCTAGAAATATGAACCCTAGAAAAAAGAACAGGAAAAAGCTAATTAAAATAACTACATATATTTGTTAATATTTTATATTATTCAGGAATATTTTTGAGGGGGTTTTAACTGTATTTGAATGCTATGCTCTGAGGCTACTATGATCATATATTTTGTATTTTTTCATGTACAGATCTTCTGTGTCTTTTTATTAATAGGGTGCCATATTATTTTAAAAATTAAAATGTTACCATGTACATGTGTCTGCAGTTGACATTTTTTTCCCCACTTCTGTGACAAGTTTAAATATTCATCCCACAGTAAACAACAATTAGTGTTTCCTATCACTATTAGCATTAGAAAATGTATGCAGTAATTAGACTGACAGCCCTAATTATTATTTGATTGCATTCTTCAGTCTTTTCGTGGAAGTATTTGCTGTCACAGAAAGAGGAGTCTGTCAGGGTTGTGGGAGTTCAGAGTCATTGTGTTTATTTCATCCCGAAGGCATGGGTTGGTAATGAGTAGGGTCTGTCCTGCCCTGGAGGTGACTCAGAGCTGTATGGGAGGAGCCTCAGGTGTTTCACAAAGAAGTTTGTCCCTAGGCAAGAAAGGAGTATGAAAGCCTGGACCGTGCTCATGGCTGCAAGGAGCACTTGAAAGCTGAGGTACGTTGTTGAATGTCAGTCTCTTCCAAGATTCCTTTGCAAGCCCAGACTCTTCACTGTTACAGTATAATAAGGAAATGACAGTAACTCATCATAGATAAGACATGGAGGCCAATAGATCTAACAGTTTACAATGATAAAATGCAACGTCTGATTATTCATTGCAATATCAATTTGTTATCCTTAATAGATAACCTGTATGTCTAACAATAGAAAGCTGATTTGTAACTCCCACACCCCATCGCAAATTTTAAGCCGTTCAGTGATTGTAACTATTCTAGCAGAGAAAGTCATTGCCTGCTATGAGTCACTCTCATATCATGCAATACATATTCAAAGAAATGTTCAGATCTTAACATCTCTCGTGCCTTATGAAAGAAGTACTAACTAGGAAATAGCCCTCTTCAGAAAAGAGTTGACTTAGGATCGGTTTTGAGTCATTCAGAGGACAGAGGAGGGCCAACTGTTGATTGTGCAGTTTTGTGCATGTACCATAGGCATTACCATCCTTATTTCACAGCTGAAGTCTCCCAAAGAATGTGTGTGCTGGACAAGCTATTCAGATTCTTCCCATTTAGCTTCACATTGATCAATAAAATAAGTAATGTAAGGCCAAATGTTTCAGTACTGGAAACATTGTCCAAATCAGCTGTGTTCCCCTGGAAGTTCATTGCTTCTTGTCTTGCCCCTGACAATTCCCAGTGTACTTCCATCTCCATTGCACTGTTGTCTTCCCTCAACCTGAAGCCATTGGACAAGGAGCCAAAACATAGAAAGAACAAGCAAAAGAAACTGTCCTTGAGCAATGATGCTTTACTCCACACAGTAGAAAACAACTTACTGACAATGGTACATTTTATTGAAGAAATTACTCTCCTTGCTAGACTAATAAACTGTAGCTTTGTTATTATTTTTTTCAACATGCACTTCAGTAATGTTAGCTTGCAGCTAATAGCCCTTGTGCCCAGGGTTCAGGATTTTCAGGAGGCTTAGTTATGCACAGGCTCCTCAGCAGTATCGACAACCCACCTTTCTGCTCACCTTACTGTATTTCTGGCTTGGGATATCTGGATATTGGATTAGAATGCAATACATATTCCTCACTCTGTCAAGTTTTTGTTTAAAAGATTACATTTTAAAGGTTGGTGGTTTTTTTATTAAAAATGATCCCACATAGTGAAAAACATTTTAGGGAAGACATATAAAAAATGTCCTGCGGTGATTGAGGTAAAAATGCTTCTGTGAAACAAGTGGGTTGAGATTTCCTATCATAAATTCATATTTAATTTCTCTAACCTTGGTATTATGTATTAATTTATTATAAAGTAGAATACACATGCCAAGCCTAATGAAGAATAATTTATACCAAGAGTGAATAACTGGATGTTCTGGGAGAGACTGTCTGTGTCAAAGTCAATCTATTGTAAACAAAAGTGAGAGTACTTGGCACTTCACTACAAAAAAATGTAAAGATGGAAGTAAAGGGGTTGAAGCTTTTGTGGAAATAATTGTTATGTTTAATAGGTAACTTTTATCTTCCCTGATTGCTATAACTGTTTTGGATTTAGATGATTTCTTAAAATGATAATGTCTCTTTAATAAGGTCAATTCTGCAAAATACTTGTCTACCTTATTTGAACCTGGGGAACTCACGCCGCTTTCTTTCATTATCTGGTACTTACCCAGCTACTATTTTAACAACTTCATTTCTTCTGGAGAATGTTAAGTTTTTATGCTTTTACCTTTGTACAACCCAGTGCCAATAATTACATTTCCTTTCATCAACAGCTCCAGCTTCCCAAGAGACTGACAGTGAGATTTTGAAAGCATCAGATGCCAAGTCCACTCATCTGTTGCCCCGTGCTGTGCTGATGTAGCTGCTGCAGCCATAGGTGTACCAGCATAAAGCTTATTTTCCTTGCTGAGTTATAAAAGCTACATTGTCACAGGCTCTTGAGAGCTGTGTGAGAGTTCATGTGAATAGCAGTAGTGTGCAAGAGATGAACATTATCCTCCTAGCTGAGTGCTCCAGGTAGGATCCAGCCTTTTCCACCTTCTCTTTCTCCACTCAAGATCTCTTCTGAAAATGACTGGCGAAGGCGACCCTCTCAGGTCTTTAGTGCTGTCTTTCCTCTTGTTTTCTTGTTACTCACAGGGAGCAAGGCAGGGAAAGTCAGTCAGACTCCACACTTGTGAAAGAGTATACAGTGTGCTCACCATTTGCCTTTGTGTTGCAGATAAGCTGTGATACGTATTTAATCGTATTAATATATTTAATAAGAGCGGGTAATGGCCACCTCTGTATTTGAGCAGTCTGTGCTTGTTGGTATATAAAACCACTCATTGTTTCTCTCACCTCAGCTGTATCCAGAAGCTTGAGTCACATTGGCCAAAAGCAATTTGTTTTCTCCAAGGTTTGGAGATTCCTCTGGAGAGCAGAAGACAAACATTTGGTTTTATATGCAGGGAAATTAATTATATTTTGAATAGGTCAACTTCTTTGGAGCATCTTCTTCAATTATGCCAGAGAAGCTACCTCAGAAAAGAGACTGTATTTGCAACCATTTTTGTTGAAAAAATATAACTGAATAAGAAAATAAATTAAAACCTGAAAGTGGCAAGTATCATTCCAAGCCAAAATGGCACTCAGACTCTGAGGGCAGAACTTGGTAAATTTGAGCAGTGCTGTTAGAATGTAGTCCTTGATATTGTGTAGTTGAGAATGACAGCTTGTTGCAATATGTGAATGGTTTCATAGTTACTCAGCTGAGCAAAAATATCCCTATGCAGTGTTTCAGAAGAAGTAAAATATTTCTTTCAGGAGTATGAATTGAAAGGCCATTATAAAATACTTTGAGTGGATAGATGTGCAATGTCTATACTAATTGGGATAAATGTGTAATTGTTTGTCATAATTTTCCAATATACTGTTGTTCAGCTTATGGCTTGACCATCACTAGTAATTAAATCTTGTCAGGTCTGCCAACAGATTTTTATTCATTTGCTGTTGATTGCTGGTAATTCATCTCTCTAAAATTACCATCTTGGTCCTTGCTTTGTCCCTTCCTAAACCTCCTTTTTTTTCCAGGAGAATGAATATGTTAGAGATCATGATGTTCCCTGATGTTTCAAACCCATGTGAATCCCCACTTTTTTTGGTTTTTAATTTGTTTTCTCTTTACTTTTATGGTTAGATGATGGTTTAATGAACACCAAGTAGATTTGTGGGTACCTGATTTGCTGGTGGCCAAGCCTGTCTTGGTGGGGTACTGCACAATGCATTTTTGCACACAACTTTAAAAAAAAAAAAAAAGGTATTATGCTGTGTTTAAAAAAAATAATCAAATGAAACCCAAACAAACTGGGAATATCCTGGTACAGAATCTATCAGTATAACTTCTGTGGTTTTATGAAGAGGTGTAAGCCTTCTACCAAGTTCTAGAATAATGCAACATTTTCTTTTCATGGGAGAGAGGAAGAAAAGCCACATCTAACCAATTCAATTGATGTGTTAGGTTCACAATTCTCTTTACTAACTTTTCACCTTATTTATGTGACAAACCAGCATGCTCTTAACGTGATTGCCTTATTGAAGGGATATAGTACTTTTTGTAGAATATGTTCTTGGTTGTATAGATAGTGGAACAAATGAAGTGCTGGGTTCCATAGACTGGTTTCAGACCCATGCCTGGGTTCCAGACAGAGCTGGAACTGTTTGGTGCTCCTTGTGTGAGAAGAATGGCTCTGTGTAGCAGCTAGTTAAGTCTATAGTGTTCTAGGAACTCTGTGTGTTCCCAGTTGAGGAAGATAATGCTGGGGGAGGTGTTTGTTTTTGTGGTTTGTTGTTTTTTTTTTTTTTTTCAAATGAGATCTACTGGACAAATATGTAAATATATGTTTACTTTGTAATCTCATTCTAACTTCTGAACAGAGTCCCAGTTGTATCAGTGCTAAGAAGCTGCTTATAGCATTGGGTCTTTATCTTCAGTCTGCAAACCCTAATAGTCATTCTGTGTCATCTCTGCTTAAAACCCTCAGAAAGCACCCGGGATAAATTGATTCCCTACAGGTCAGCTCCTACCTTACCCTCCAGAGTCTCTCTTTTTGAATGGAGATGAGACAAATTGTCACATGTACTGGGATCCAAAAACCTAAGAAAAGCTCTGGGCTTTTTGTGAACTCCTCTCAGCCAGATTTAGTTTTCTGTCATGAGTTAAACAAGAAGCCTGTGAGAATCCCACTGGTGGATGAATAAAGATCTGGGAACCAAGGCCCCGATACACATCATTTCACTTGTGAATAGAACAGCAAGTGAAAAATCATACCAGCAGTGGAATAAGGCAGTTTGCAGCCAGCTGTTGAATATGCAATATGGTCCTCCGTGGAAATTCATTCCCAAACAGCAGTGCAGTGGTGGAAGGGGGATTTGTGAACTGTCTCCTCCAAAGCAGGCACAGAAAAGCCATAGGTTCTGCTGATCTCCTGTGGTTTTTTGATGCAAAGCAGGAAACTGTAACACTGATGGTGCATGTGCTGACAAAGATCTTTAAATACATCTTGTGTGTTGCTGTAAGAGTAAAGTTAATTTCTTATACCAAGCCCAAACTGTGGAAGGAATACAATAAGGGTATGAAATTACTTTATTCTGAGAATAACTGTATTGCTGCCTTTGTGTCTGTGTTTGAGAGGTTTCCTTCCTAATTGAAGTGTATGAAGAGAACACTTTGTTTGGAAATAATATTCACCAAGGACATGTGATAAGAAAATTATGATATGAGAAACTCTATAAATTTTGGGGAGAAAAAAACTCCTGCAGAAATGACTGGGCATCTTCCTGACTCCTCCAATTTTTATGCATATGAATAGTTCCTTTAATGTGATACTATTTACATAAATAAAGATGTCAGGGTTTGGTTATTACAGCCCTGCACAAAGTGATTCTGTGTCATATCGCTCTAGAGAGTAATTCAGTGTGGCACAAATTCCTACTAGCATGTTCTGGCTGTCAAAGCACGCTCTGGGCACAGGGTACATGCTGCAATTTGCTTTGCTTTATTTTGACCATCTAAATGTCATGGTATCTAATCTAAGCTAAATTTTATGGCTTTCCTCATAACTGAGAGACAGGTACAGGCAGTACCCTAGGATGGTTTCTCCTTCTCTTGGACCTTTTTGGTGTGTAAGGCTCCTGCAAGACAGAGGCACACTTTCATTGTAAATCCCAGAACCTCTTTGCAGGAAAGATACCAAGTTCCAGACATCATGGTTAGCAGGGAGAAAAACTCTATTTTATTAGACTAAAAAATACATTTGGACAAAGCAGGAGAGCTTTACTGCTATTAAGTTGTTTTTCAAACAAAACCAGAACTTTTCAGCTCTTGGCTGCAGTTACTGTGAGAACAATTTCAAACAAATATGTTATTAGAACTGGTCAATGTTTATAATGAAGGAATGTCTTTCATTTAAAAACAAAACTTGTTTAGCACAAATTAAACAAAATTAAATAAAAACATTTAGGCTGGTTTGTTTCCACTTTCCTTTTTCCTCTTTTGCTCAATTCTTTTGAATAATTGAGAACATTTTCGCCTTTTCCTTGAATTTATTTAAATATGTTTTTGGGGGTTTTTTTGGTTTTTTTTGTTTTTTACTAGAGGCAAAATATATTAATATATTACAAAATGCTTGGATAAAAAAGTTCTTAATTTAAAACCAGTTCTTCATGGCTAAATCCACAATCATGTGACCTTGTATTAGTGCTAATAGGATATATATTTAGGGATCCAACATCCAAAATATGATCTTCAGTGAGTTCTTCTCTAAAAACACCTACATTTCAGAAGCCTTGAACTGTTATTTTCCACAGTTATCTAAATTTTAATTAGCAGTTATGTGCCAGTGGTCCCAAAGTAGTCCAGTCTCAGTGGGACTACATAGCTTGGTGTCTGATTGATCCTGAAATATGTTTGTCATCTAGAAATTAGGTGGGGGTGGCCCAGTGGTGGCTCTCCGGCTGTGTGCTGCTCCCAGACCAGCATATCCTGTGTGATCACTTGTGCGGCTGGGCTGGCAAGGGGGTAGCTGCCTGACTAACACTGATCACACTTACTAGAAGAATCATAGATGCACATGTGCTTTCTTATTCAAGAGTTGTTATTTTCTTTCTAATGCCTTCCTAATGAGTCATCAGGGCTTTACAAGATGAGCATTTTTTAAACAAGACACTTTAATATTTCATCCTCCAGAAACAGTCAAATGTAGATAAAACAGTCCTACAAATCATGTGAAGATGCAACTTGGTAGCCCTCTCCTGTCTGTATGAATGGAGGCACTGTAAGCTTGAAAGCAGAGGTATTCCCCCCGCACCGGGCTGAGTTATGATATTGTCAGAGAGGTAGCCTTTACACTGTCTAAATCCTCCACAATCCTTAATAGTTGTCTCAAGTATGAAAATCCAATAATGTCTTAATTTCAGTAGGTGGACAAAGTGAAGCAACACAGTCATGTGGGCTTGGCATTGGATTTGTTCTGGACCCTTGGAGCACTCAGTCTGAAGGGAAGCTGAGTAACCCATGTGCTCTTTACCTGCTGGTATTAAGCAACGCTTCAGACTATCACTTTATAACCATCATTACAAGATTTTTTGAAAGAATGGAAGATTTCTGGCAAACAGTTGAATTTTGGCACTGTCACACTGAGAAGTATGTCTTTGATGAAAACATTTAACTTCCTGCTGCCAGTTTTCATGCCCGGCAGCTCTTGCTCCTTCTCCAGCTTCTGTGAGTGAGGACTGGGACTGAGCCCTAGGGAAGTCAGGTACAGACACTTAACAGGAGACTGAAGGATATTATGAGGCCAATATGCTCAGGATGTTGCTCTAACTCACTGTGCTGTGAGACAGTCTTGGTTTTATTGCTTAGAGGTCGTGTTAATTAAAATGAACACCAACAAATCTTTAGACTCATGACAGTTAATATCTACAGAGCCTACAAGACTGTCTTGGAGACAGATTTGCCTGGGAGTCTGTGCTTTACAGCTGACATAAGAAGTCTGCTCCTTCTGGTTGAGGATGATGCCGTTGTGTGCAGGAGCTGCTGCTGCAGTGGGCTGAAATGCAAATAGTTACTCATGTGCCATGCAATTGCATTACGAAGTGTTGATCATATCTTTCCATCAGTCCCAACAGGAAATTTTATGGTTTGGGTTTTTTTCCTTAGTTCTTCCTGATGCTTGAATTAAAAATCCAGCAGACTAAGAATGTGGATATGCTTTGTGAAATGCTGGTGTTACGTTACACATCTCTGAAAATTTCACTTGGAGCCAGATCTTGAGCACAGATCCATCAGTGTTAACTGATGTCTCCTAATTGGTGCTCCTTGAAGCTCTTTTGTTGATTCATATGTTTCTGCTGTGTTGTTGGTTTTTTAAAAACTTCTCTTTCTGCTTTAGCATAAATATATAAACACAGGAAATAAATACATCTGTGCATACATCTTCACTTTGACTGAAAACAAATCCTTAGCCCTGAAATCCGTGTCTGCTCTATTTATCTTTGTGTACCCTTCCAGTGACTAGGGAATTCTCATTCCAATTGTTTCCCACCACAGCCAAAATGTATAATTCTAACCACTTTGCTTTCAGCCTGTCTCGTAACACTGAGCAGCCTTGCAGGGCGTAAAGAATTGCAGGTGGAATGACAACTGCCAGTCTAGTGCTGCACACTGTGGGCATGTACATCAAAGCATAATTTACATCCCTTCCTTTTCCTCACTTTCAGTGATTCTTCTATAAAATAATTCTTTGTGGTTTAGCAATATGGACTTTTCAATATGGACTTCCATTCCTCCAGCATTTGTTTCAAATAAACACGCTAAAGAAATATCACTACTATCATTTTACAGAGATGGAAATGAAGCACAGAAAAACTAGATTTAAGGAAAGAGAGAGTGGTCTTTCCAGCAGATGCTACCATGTTGCATTTATCCCGTGATCATTGGTTAGGAGTAGACGAAGCCATCCATTCCCAGTGAGGGGTGAAGAACAGCTGATGCTATTTCACAAGTGCCCTAAACATGAAAGGACTGTGAGAACAATTGAGGGGAAAAGACAGCAGTACATACTTCTAGAGTCTGCAATGATTTGAATGAGAGACTGAAAGTCTTTCACTTCAGATAATGCAGAGTTGTCATTAAAAAGAATAGCTTTATTACTGAGACTTTCAGCTATTTCTTGAGAATACTTTTCCTTTCAAAAGTGCTTTATTTTCAATTCTATTGTGAAAGTAATCACTTAAAATAAGAATCTGATTGCAAAGTAGTTAGTGTGGAATTAAGGGCTATCCAGCCAATTCTACAACTACTATTTCAGAGAAATGTGTGTGGAGAAAGAGATAGGGATGAGATGCCAGTTTCTTTTCAGTGAATAGAAACCTGTTCACATTGCTGTGAGGTTAAATGAATATAATGTCAGATCTAAAATTCAGGAGCATGGATAGACTCATCAAGAAGGGTTTCAATCAGCATGCAGAGAGTATAGCAGCTTGAAAAATATATGTGTGGATACAGCCCCCCTGAAGCTCTATTTCATGCAGCAGCTCCTGAATACCAATGAATGTCCTGGCCTAGCAGAAGTAATCACTGAGGCAGAAGTAGGGGCTGGGTTCAGAGTTACTGCTTACATTGGCTTGGATTAGTCACTTCATGTTTTGTCTGAACATAATTGTTGATTGTAGTTGATAGTAGGAAAATAGCTATTCTGGTTGTCTTTCCTTGAATAAAATTTTGATTAGTTTCCAGAAAGATCACAAAAGTAGCATTTGCTCAAACTTCAAGTGTTTTTATTAGAAGCAGATCTGCTTGCAACACTGGGGCTGTTGCTCAGGGCTTTATTCACTGTCCTGTGCTCTGTGCAGGGTCCACTGACTTGGCAACAGGGGAGAGCACATCCTTTAGCATTTGCATTGCATTTCAGCCCCTGACTACTGGGCTGTGCTTATCACCAAAGGAATAACAAAGGGGTTACTGGGAAGAGAAGACTTAGAGAGGTTTAAAACCCAAGCTGGCCAAATTGTGAGTCCTTATTCTCTAAATGTTTTTGCAAGTAGCATAAACTTCTGAACTTGTCAAAAAAAAAAAACAAACAAAAGGCTACTGCTACAACTAAGATCAAAAGTTACCTGAAAAAAACATGGAAAAAAAAAAATCAAGCTTTGATTCAGGATAACTGACAGAAAATTTGAGAAAACATATTGTTCCCTGTCTCAGTTCCTTCCCTTGGTCCATAATCTTTCAGGTGGTGTGAAGACAGGTGGCCTGACAAGAGCAAGCCCGTCTCTGGGAGGTATTTGGTGATCCCTGCTGTGCTACATCTCCAACACCATCATTTTGCTCCTCAGTGATGACTGAAACAGGCAGTGTGTATTTGAGGCTGTGTATGCCATGATCTGCACCTGGGCCCTGTCCCAGGACTCTGCTTACCTGCATCATCCCTCTTCTATATCCTGTCCCTTCCCTGCACTCTTCCCTGTGTGTGGCATCCATCTCCTTTTCACTTCTTTTAGGAAAGAGAGTGGGGGAAAAAAAAGAGGAAGAGAAGGAAAGAGAAATAAAGAAGACAAGAAAGATAAGAGGAAATAGGGAGGGAAGGGAAGGGAAGGGAAGGGAAGGGAAGGGAAGGGAAGGGAA
>VZRN01002232.1:737379-916221 GCA_013397935.1 Dasyornis broadbenti
AGGAAGGAAGGAAGGAAGGAAGGAAGGAAGGAGGGAAGGATAAGATATGAAGAAAAAAACACGATGGGGGAAAAAAAGGAGGAGAAATAAAAAAAAAAGAAAAAGCCTGGGTATCTTTAGCAGCAGTATAGCCAGAGAGGCAGCGAAAGCTGTTCTCTATGCAGTGCTCCCGTGGTCTGGGATTTACCAGGTCTGGATAAGAACTTAACATCTCTGTTAGTTTTTTGTCTGCTCCCATTTTGTCCTTTGGAAGGCAAAAACAACCTCAAAGAGCAGTGACAATTCTAGTTCCTCTCATTTTCCAGAAGAGACAGCTAAATGCTTTAATGCCCTTAAAAAGACTGACAAATAAATGCATTTTTCATTTAATAGAGTTCCTTTGTACAGGCAAAGGGAGGAAGGTAAACGGCATTGTTATATTTAATTTCACTTTGGCTTTCACTTTTCAAATGGCTTAGGAGTTTTATTCTCCTCCTTTATATCTTTAAGAGACGGTTAAAATGATTTACTGGAGGCTGTTGCTATGGTGCTCATATCAAGGTGTCTGCATTCATTCCTCTGAACCTTGGTTAGTACTTGTACATGGTTGCAGCTTTGTCTGTCTACATCTATTTACTCTATCATAATTAACACAGTGCACCCCAGCTAGTAGAAAACGTGCTTGGTTTTGCCTTGAGAAGATGAAGAATAAATGCAATATGAAAGAAGGGTCTGCAGGCCTTTTTATGACACTTCTCAAGTGTTTTTGTAAACTCAGAATATGCATGTGCAGAGTGATATGAGAGATGCTGTACTTGGCAATGTTTGCAAATCAGGAAAAATTAGGTTATTTTAATAATTAATTAATTTTAATAGCATTTTGAAACATTACAACTGAATAGGCAGTGCTTGCCAGCTGACATCACAAAGAGATATTCCTAGATTACATTATCAGTGGAGCTTTCTAGAGAGGGGGAAAACAAACAAACAAACCAACAGTTTGAATGATCTGTGCCATAGTTCCATGCTCTTACATTAGTGGTTTTTTTTTGTTTTTTTTTAATGCTGATTTAATATTTTGTGATGTAGACATGACACAGGCTTTTTACAATAAAAGATCAGATGGTCTCCAGTCCTTCCTTTGGACACAGAGCAGAGAAGAAAGTCTTAGAAATTCCCAGCCCTTCGCACACCTTGCAGCTAGGCCCTGAACAGAGGCAGGAGGCTGAGCTGTAAACCCAGGCTTTGTGCTGAGGAGCTGGCCATGCTGCTGAGCTCCGCTGGTGTCGTCAGTGGCCCTCCCCTCTGGAGATGTTGTGCTCTCCAAAAGCTCTCCTGCCCTTGCACGCACCAGTGCCTGCACACACACCGTGGCACCTGGGACCTCCAGGAGTCATGGCATAAGATGGATACCTTTTCCAAACACAGCATTGGGCCAGGGCTCAGATTAGCATTACTGAACTCCAGTGGAATTAAAAGGTGCTTTTTTTTTTCTATAGAATGTGTTGAACTACACCAATACATGAGTGAACACCACTAACTGCAAGAACTTGTGTTTCTGAGAGCTGTACATCTTTTTCTTTGTAGTTCTCCACTATTCCTCCATTTGTGAGCTGCTGGGAGTGCTGTTTATTTAGTTAGTACCATCAGAGATTTAGATTGTTTATCCATGATCCTCTCTCCTGAGGTAAATCTGATACCTGAGAAATCCAGCTCAAGAGGAATTGTGTGATGTGTGCCTTTGTTGTGATGTGACATGGCAGCATTTTTTTCTGTGGCATGGATATTTTCACCACTGGATAATCATACTTGTTCTAAAATACAGGCTGTTTCCTATTGATCACTTTAAAAAAAATGTGTCCTTATTTCAAAGGAGAGGATGGATTCATAAATAGAGTCTTCTGTATTAGAGGAGAAAGAGCAGAACATCAGACAGTGGGAATGAAGGTCCCTTGGCCTTGGTGGTGCAGCCTAAGCACATCAGCATGAATGCTCTCCCTGGAGCCAGGGGGGGTTTAGGTCTTGGCAACAAGAAGGTGTGTGTGTCCTGGAAAGTTTAGTCTGAAATGCGTTAAGAAAGGCTTTCACTGCTCCATCTGAAAGTCTCTTGAAGTCAGCGTTGTGTCCCCAGTGACACCATGTGTTGTTGCTAAGGCAAAACCAAGAACTGGGCGAGCAGGTCTCATCCCTTCCCAGTTTGCAACTTGTTCAACTGTGTGACAATGTGATGTGTTGTCTGTGTTTTCAGTGGGTTTCTCTTTCATCTCTTTCTCCACCCTTGCACCCATGTAGTGCTGACACTTTCAGCACCCTTTGGCAATGAGATCCACAGGTCTTTTTCCTAAGTAGAACAAAACGTAGTTTTATATAATCAGGGGTTTACATAGGACATAAATAAGTATGCCAAGTTGTTTCAAAGTGAGTCTTGTCTGCAATCTGTCCATGTTTGTCTCCTGCTCTGGCCAGAATTGCCCTCTTGGAGCCACATTCCTCCTCAGTGCACATGGGTGCCAAAGGAAAGGTCTGAGTATGAATCTGAGCACCACATGACATCACTCAGAGTTTACACTTTTACTCTTGCCTCTCGTCTTTCTAAGCTGTGTTTACCATGCTTACTGTACAACAGTTGCACAGTTGAGAAAAGTAAAAATTTCCTATTTTTAGAGTAAATAATATGAAAATGTCACCTTGAAAAACACTTCCTCACAGTTTGGTGACTGACAGTACAAGTTTTATCGCGCTATAGTTTGTATTTGTACAGTGCTTATCACCAAATGTCTAAACCTCTCACAATGCATCATCACAACTGCTTTCTAGGGAAGGATTATTCTTCTTCTGTGGAGGGAGAGCTGAGACATTCGAGGTCTGGTTTAGCACCTGAGAAAGCTGATGACAAACCTGTTTGTAAAAGGACAAGCCAGGAGTCTGTGGCAGAACTGAGAACAGAATAACAGCTCAGTACTTTAACCTCTGGACTATTTTTCTCCCTCTTTTTCAATATCTTTGCAGTTTTTTGGAGCGTTTTCACTTGTCAGAATTCACTCATACACCTCCATCTCTAAGATGATGTATTATTAAAATATTTTGGCACTTGGTATGTAGGTTCTGCTTAATATTTGCAATCAGTTAGAAAGTGCAGTTTCCAAAATGAGAGATCGGTGGGTGAAGGAGCAGTGATTCATTTTCTGTGGGAATATCAAACATTGGTAATATCAGACTGTTATTTTCTCTTCTTGAAGTAGATCTGTTAGGGTAAGCTGCTGTATTTTGCTGCTGCTTATATGTCCTAAGTTTGTTACAGGTTTTCTCCATTGATAAATAATCCTCTAATCATTTGTTTTCTGTGACAACAATGCATGTAAACCTGAGGTTTATATGTGACCAAGAAACGTCATGCAGTAATTGTCCTCTCCTTATTTTAACTTTTATTTTGGATGGGGCTTTTAGCAACCGCCTGTTCTAGTTAAAGGTGTCCTTGCTCATTACAGGGCTCCTGGGCAGATGAACTTCAAAGGTCCCTTCTGAACTATGCCATGATTCTATGATTTAGGTTTTGCAAACAACAGAGAAAGGTATATTTTCAAAGCTTTTATTGTGGCTTATTTTCTCTGCAGAGTAATCAATTTATTTTTTCTAAGATACTGAATGAGATGTCATTTTGAAAGTGTCGTTATCTTCCCACCAAATAGCCCACAAGATTACTGTGAATGTATTTATTTTATCCTTTTTTTTCCCTGATTCAATTGGATAATCCATTACTGTATTTATATTCTGTGATAAAAAAATTAGTAGCATGGACATATTTCTGAATTCCTTTTAAAAACTGGAAGCAGTTTCAGAGAAGCCCAAACAATCAGGGATAAGAGCAAGAATGATGGATTCCTGGATTAATTTTGCTGAAACAGTCTTAAAAAATACTCAGAACTTGCTAGGAATAATAACAATCATGGACAGAGAGCTCATAACTCTCAGCAGAGCAGGTATTGCTGTTTAATGGCACTGTGGGTTTAGATGATACAGCCTGTGTATTTTTAAATGAGTGCAAGAGCAGGACAGAACTAATTTAACCCAAACTACATTTATAGCAGTTTGTTGTGCTAAAATTTAGGCAGAGTGAATCCTGAATAAAAATGCTCCTAATGAAACAAAGTCAGTGTTTACCAAGAATTACTGCCTTCTGAAATGTGAAAGACCACAGACATTGCCTGAAATGTAGCAGTGAAACAAAGACCCTGGTTCCAGATTTCCTAATGACATTGGGAGGTTTTCCATTCAATTCAGAAAATCTGGGCTCTGATCTTTTTGAAGCACATTTTGTCAGCCAGCCTGAAGTGCCTGTCACAGATGGGTGTTCTAACTGCTGCCGCTGTTCCTGGAGAGATGCTGGCCCCTGTGTTTATATAACTCAGCCATAGCAACTGCCAACAACTGAAACACAATGATTTTCTGTCTTCCTTGGTCACATAGTAAATTAGCACTGAATTCTTTGGCCATTAAATCATGCAAGCCACCACAGATATTTACTGTTAAACTGAAAAGTTGTTCACTCATCAATCAATTGCATAAAAATCTCAAACAGAACAAATTAATTGTTCAGCTGAAGCTATTACAAAATCTATCGCAGCAGGAAATTAATTTCAGTTCTTCAATTAATTTAATTGACTAATTCAATTACTTCAGGCTTACTTTAAAAACCCTGATCTGAGGACTGAATCTCCAGGTCCATAGATTTTATTTCTGTCATTCTTTAGCTCTTCCAGGTCTCCAAATTCCAAACTAAGTCATAAGTCTCATTTAACTTTGACACAGACTACTCAGTGTAAGTCTTGCATCTATCATTCTTCTCTTTATCCCATATAGGCTTAGGTTCCTGGGCTGAACAATCAAGATTTCTTTCTGATTTGCACTGTATCTAAAAGTTAATTTTTTCTTTCCTTTGTTCTAAGGTCTCCCATGAAATAAGTCACAGCTGAGACAGGATGATCAAATCAGAACAGTGACAAACTTCCAGATGAATATGCTCCCAAAATGTTGGCATCCTAAATTTTCCCCTCTTAGCACTTAACATGTTGGTAACAGGAACTGTGTTTTCTGTCAAGCCAGCTTGAACTGAGCCTGTATTCACCTATGCAAGGTCAGCAATGCAACAGATTTGGGTGGTACCTCTAGAGGAGACTACATAATACAGAATACAATACAAAAACGAGGTTTTGGAGATAAGAAATTTCTAATCTTCATTTTATTACATTCTTGGGGGTTTTTTTTGCAGTTGGAAAACAATGTTCATCTTATATACTTGACGTACTGTTGAGCTGCTCCCATGCATACTCCGTCTAAATTGTTTAGCTGATGACTCAGTTTAATACCAGACATTTTCCCCATGTTTGTTGTAGGGTTTTGTGTAATATGACCCCTGAAATTGTATTACAATACCAGCTATTACAGTCATCAGCTAGCTGAGAAGATGCCTGAAGGAGTGAAATGCAGAAAATGAGCCTATTTTTTCAGAAGTGTAGGTGCTTATGGGACCTGGGGACCATTGCTAGCATTGTTAAGCAATAAACCAAGCAGTTAAATTTCAGCATACTAAATACGAAGAATGATTTTAAAAGAGTTGGTATTTCGTAACTACTGAGATTGTACAGTGAAACAAGTTAGAAACATTTCTAACCGTAGTTTATATTCTATGGGATATTCATCTACTTCAATAACTTTTTGTTTTTAATTTTGAAATACTCTGAAAAAAAAAAAAGTTTAACATTGCACAGGTTTGATTTTCCTTGTTCCCAAAAGACAAAACCCAAAGTTTTTTCTTTGCCAAGAAGAATTAGGAATTATGAAAATTATTTTTTAAAAGGTATAAATGAACTTTTTTTTTCTGAGAAATTTTGATTTGTAAATCTGCCAGTATTCTTCTATGAATTTTCTGAGCCATAATGTCCTTGGAATTTCCACTAAAATGCAGAGATTTTATTCAGAATGATTATATCTGCCATAGGCTGCTGCACATTCTGTATCTGGTTTTTACTCCCACCTTTTAATCTCTAGTTATAGTGAAAAAAAAAAAAAATGAATTTTATTGCTAGGGAATAAAATATTAATACAGAATTAATTGCAGCAAAGCCTAAGGATGAATACTATTAGAATAGGGTACATTTATTTAAATTTTAAGAACAATTTTGATAACTAGACATCTGCTATTCCAAGAAGTCTTTATAGAAGATGCAGTAAAAAATATAATGTCATTCTCTGATAGAATCCACTCCCAGAGCAAACTAGCCCAGTGATGACACTGACTCTAGGTTCTGCTTGGGTTTCATGCTCAATATAACCTGACTCATCAGAATTTTTGCCATCTACCATATAACTCTTATGGAACTTAAATAAAATGTATTATCTAGATAGAAGATTCCTATAGGAGACATGTTACAGTTGATAAAATTAAAAAGATAATCTCCATCTCATAGAAAATGGGCAAATTACATACAATTGAATTTCGCAAATGGTGTTTAAACTGGATTTTCACAGCGAGAAATGGAGATGCCGCTGTAGACTCCCTGTGTAGGTGACCTCTTTCTCTTTGACAACCAGTAGCTGGACCTGAAGCAACAAAGGGCTTTGTACTCCTAAAACTGAGATCTAAAAGGGCTCTGGCTTCCTATGGGTCAGATCTCCAGGTGAGCCTTCTATCCTCACTTGTTCCCAATTTCTCATAGACACTGTAGATCACACTCTCCTAGGGAATACCGTAACTATCCCGTGGCTCTTCAGCTTCAGGGAGCAGGTTACTAGGACAGAACACAGTTTCTACAGTAGGGAGAGTGAAATCCTGGCTTCATGGGAATCAGTGGTAAAACTTCCATGGATTTCAAAAGGATTACAATTTTTTCTATGGCTTTATGTTACCTTCTTTTGATGCAAATACCAAAAGAACTTCAATGACAGGCTGAATTGTAATTCCATCTAAAGACAGCAGTTCCAGTAGAATGTTTTAGGTTCCTGTTGACCCTAATAAGCTAGGAGAAAAAGTCAACAGCATAAGAGTTGTATTGTTTGGAAGAAAGACACATGAGAAAAATGATAACATGGAAAAGGGTAGGCTTTTAAAAGGAAGAATCAGAAATAGTAAACACAGTGTCTTGATATTAACAGTACAGGAGAATAAAATATTTTTTGTCATCACTTTCAGCTTCCATTTATGCACTTTAGATGAAATCTGAAGACTAGACATACTATCTGATCTAGGCAAGTCTGAAAGACTTTAGAGTACGTAGAAGGACTTGAGAGTTCTGTCCATGTGAACTAAAAACCTACATAGCTGAGCGTTCAATACTCCATTTCCTTTACTGAGCTTAGCAGGATTGTGTGATTCAGACAAAACATTCTATGCTATCTTAAAAGATAACCCCAGGAAGATATTAAAAATAGAAAGCTACTTCTCAATCATTAACCTTTTCCAAAGAGCTTAAAAATTCCCTTTGTAGCTGAATTCCCTTTGTAGCTGAATTTCCAAGTGACGCTTACTGTAACTGAACAGAGGACAAGAATGAATTCTTGGAAATTCAGGAAATTAGAACAGTTAATTACCAGGCACACAGGTAAGAGAGTGTTATTAATATTGGCCTATAGTGACAGTGTAATGTCCGAATAAAACTTTAGTGATCAGATCCAAGATGCCTGGCTTTGCTGAGCCATTCCTCCCCCATTTCTAGCTGTGTGGGAAAGCAGGGACTGGGGAGTGAGTCTTCCCCCACCCAGGCTGCATGGGTGCTGGTGGGGACCCAGCCCACCTGGGAGAGGAAGAGCTTGGAAGCCCTGGATCTTCTGGGCTTTGGTTGCCTCGCCCTCCTGGACTGCAGTCCCTACATTGTTTTTTGGATTTTTTTTTTTTATGAGGGGTCAGCTTATTCTTTTATTTCAAGCCATACCCCGAAGAGAAGACACATCTTCCTTTTTGTTAAGTACCATTTACTTGGTAAGTTCAACACATCCCTTAGGCTCAGGCACACGCATTCCCTGCTCACCTGACACGCACTAGACATCTCCAACAGGCAAAATGGGAGTACCCCCACATCTCATTTCATGGGGCTGTTGTATGTAGAAGGAATAGATGATTGCTGAAGCTACAGGTGAAGGGCTTGCCTTTATGCTTACCCTCGGCTTTGTCTAATTGTTTGCCTCTAAGCATTTGTGAGCAGAATCTGCTGCACACTGCTGGACATGTGTTTGTGAGCTTGATGGTGGGGCTCCTGTTACAAGTTACCATATTGAGTTCAGAACCAAGGATCTTCCAGGCTTGCTCCTGAATCCCAAATGAGACATTACAATTATCTGGTCATGCAATTGAACCTTCAATGTCCATTGGGACACTGGCAGTGCCCAGGAGTGTTTCTTCCTTGTGGATTACTTTCCATGTGAATATCTCGCCTTTGATAAAACTGTAAAATAAAGCAAGACGAAAAGGTGAAGTATCTTTTCAGAAGTGGAATCAAAATTAGAGGAAGAAGGTGCTGAACATTTGTATAAAAGACAAGACTGTAAGAAGTTAAACTTAACATGGATGTGCTTAAAAGACTATCAATACTTACCCATTAAACCTTATGAAATCCCCTTGAAGGAAGATTAGAAAATTGGGATTTCTTCCACTTCCCTTCCTGCTGAATCCAGACATTGATTAGAAGAGTATGGCAATCAAAAATCCTGTACTCCTGCTTTCCTTAGGGTCTGATGGCATCAGCCAGCACAGTGCTCATTTCCTGTTACATCAAAGCTGGGTGCCTGATCCCTTCTCCGAGCTGTCTGCACAGCCACTTCTCCCTGAGCAGAGGCACAGCGACAGCCTATCCCTGAGGTGAAGTGACTTCTAGTTACTCAGGGGAAAATTGCTCCAAATCACTGTCTACCAGCTGCTCATTTTCACACCACACAGGATCTTGCACCTTGCTGTGCAGGAGAGCTGTGGGATTTTGCAAGTGGAGTTTTGCTGTTACATCTGCTGCCTTGGGAGGGACACAGGGCTCTGCTTTTGCTTGCAGTTTCCCTTTCCCATCAGTATATATTAATGAAGTGAAAAGTTTTTCTGTTGCAGAGTACCAAAGTCCTATGGCATTTGCAGACTGGGAATTGCTGGCTTTTACAAATGGTATCTGTTTGGTTTTTTGAGACCAGATGCTAACTATGGAAATAACATATGATCCTAAACAAATAAAGGAAAAACTAGGAACATCCAGTCTTGACAGAAAATGGAATCAAAGATGAGCAAACCTCATTTCTTTTCTGCTTTTTTTTTTGAATTAGTATTCAAAACTAATGTGTGTTCATGACATTTCTGAAGTGTGTAAGTACTTCAGAGAACTTTACCTGAGCAGTGAGTACCTTCAACAGTCTCTGATTGCTTCAGGACCTTGTGAACGTGTCTCTCCTTTAGGGTCTGTAGCCCTGGGATTCAGGTAGGCAAGAGCAGGTGTTTCTACCACTCAGGTAAGACCTTTCCTTTTAAAACTTTTCTTCCAAAGGGAAGATGATTCTTCCCTTTCAACAACTCCATGACCAGGGATCTCACATAAAGTGGGGAGTTTGTTCATGCTTTCCTCTGCCTGAGGGCTGTCTAACCCAGTACTATAGGAAAGGCCATTAAGCACAGACAGAGGGAAGTTTTCTCTGTGGATGCATTTGGCAGAACCCTTGCTGAAGCCCCACCACTGATAAGCAAATGAGAAGACAGGATGTTGACATTGGAAAGGGATTTTACCACATCCTGCTTTCATCTAAATCCTACCGATGTTCCAAAAATCTTTGTTGCTATATATCTGGGATGCTGCTTTTCGCATTACTTGGATAATAGAAACACTGGCCATAATTGCTGGCCATTAAACAATCCACTGTAGAAGAGACAAAACCTTTCTGGAAAATACTGCTGGTCTTTAAAGGAAAGAAAATCAGAAGTTTTCCACTGACTCTGCTAAATTGCCTCTGGACTTTCAACCTGGTTTTGTGGGCTCTTCTGTTAATCCTCCTTTTCCTGGCACTCTCCATCTTTTCCCTATTTTTCCATAACCATATAACAATAATATTTTCCCGTGTAAATAACTAAAACTATCAAGTAGCCAGAAAAGCAGGATTCCCTTTTGCTTTGAGCTGGTAAAAATGTTTCAAGAGAACATGCTTTGTCAGATAATGAAGATTTGCAGAATTCTGTACTTTCTAAGAGAATATCTTGGTTTTCATGAAATGAGGAGAGGAGCCTTTCCTACCAGCCTGTTCCCCACTTCCCTGAGTCCTGGCAGTTCATATGTGTCAGCTTTCCTGCCTTCCAGCTTTGGAGCCACCAAAAGCCCCTGCTGTGAGGGTGCTTTGATTGTTTCAAGGCCTTCTGGTCCTGAAATAAAGCTTTTGGAACATATTTTCATGGGAGCTGGTGAGCTCTAATCATACAGTGCCTCATTTGCACTTATGTTTCCTCAGCAAGTCTGAAAGAAATGGCTCTTTTGCACAGCCCTCTGTTCTCAATGGTCATGTTTTCCTTGTTTCCCTCTATTTCTCCATGGGAAACAACAGAGTAATGAAATGTGCTTTGCTGGAAGATTCACATAATTTATAAGACTGTAGAAAATTAAGTCTCTGCGGGGGAACGGGATCCATTGGGCAGCAATTCTTCCATCCATTCCACAGGAATCTGCTTTTTTCTGGCCTGTCAGATCCACTGTCACCCCAAGCTCCTCCAGGCCATTGCTTGTTGTTCTTTTCCTTCTCTTACTTACTCATCCCTGGACTCCATCATCTGTGTTGCCTCTTCCTGGCCAAGCTCTGCCAGCACTCCCAGGCTCCACATCTCTTGGTGTGTCTCAGCCTTAGCCTCCAGCCCAATTTCCTTGTGAAATCTCAGACTGTAGCCTCTCTCCTTGCTTTTCTCTTCCTCTTTTCTCAGACTCAGCTTTTCAGCCCAGGTATTTTCTGTTCTGCTTCACCACCACCACCTTTTCTCCGTCTCCTCCAGGTACTGCTCCAGCTCTCTCATTTCACAAACACACCACAGCAGCACTGAGTCAGCCACATGCCAAAGAAGGTTTTCAAATAATTTTGGTTTTATGTTTCTTAGGCTTTCACTGAGTTTGATGTAAAATGCCAGTAGAAGAGTATCAAGCAGTATCTGTGACCTGCATCCTTCTACCCAGCAGGTAGCTTGTGTTAGCTTGTTTTTAATTGGGTACAAAACATATCACAGGAATAGGATAAAATGGGATCCTGAGAGCTGCTTGTGGATGAGCCTATAAAGAACTTGGCCTGGATTTTACCTGAATCTTTAAATGGTGTATAAACTTGGGGTTGTGCTCAGGTGCCATGTGTGCTGGACTGTGCCTTTGCAAAAAAAGCCCAAACTAAGCTGTGATAATTTCTTTGCATCAGTTTACAGAGCTGGGAACAGCAGGTGAAAAAGCTGTTAGAGTGAAGGCAGATTCCTTAAGGGCAAGAATAGCAAAATACAGTTCTCTTCCTTCTCAGTAAAGGGGGAATGGAGAAAGACATATCTCTTGAAAATAAATCAACTTGAGCCATATACCAGACTTGGATAGAATATCAGTCACTGAGTGGTTAAAATATGAAGTGGTAGGCAAAGAATCAAAACTACTTCCAGTATATGTGATGTTTTTCTATGCATCTGTTCATGCTTAGGAGAAAGTAAAAGACTTGACTTTTTCATTACTGGCCATCTTTCCTTCAGGTGGACTGTGAGAAGAGACTCTTCACTTTTCTAGCAGACACTGATGGCTATTTAACGAGGTTAATATCAGTCATGATAATTACCATCAGCATGTCAGAAGAAAACATTTTGATAGATTTCCATTCAGCAGCTTTTACCTTTTACCTTGAAAGCAGAAGAAAGTACTTCAGCTGACACTTGCTTTTATGTTGGCTGCTTTGATCTTCCAATGGAAATGGATCTATAATAGCACTAGTGACTTCCCTTGCTTCCTTTACATTAAAGAGACCTTTTCATGTAACATGATTTCTTGATAAAAGACAGAGGACATAATGCTCCTTATTTTGGGTCACTGCACATTCCTCTCTTTCCTCTAAGTTTTGTAGGTGGACTATCTCACAGGCTGACTGAATGGTGTTCTCTTGCCAATTTGTTTTTGCAGCAAGTGGAATGAATTTTCTTAGCCTTATGCACCCCATCTTCCCTGTGATACACACTTCTGTTCTTTTGACAAAACAAAACTGTGCATGAGTGTTAATGAAGGCACTTGCCAGTTGCATTTTTTGCTAAAAAAGCTATTTTCAAACTCACTCCATCCACTATGCCATATTCTTCATTCAACAAAAGGGATAATTCAATGTAGTTGTGTTTTGAATAACATAAATTCAAAACCAAGCCTCATTTCAGGATATAGATGTTTTAAATGTGCTTTCATAAAATGGTTGGACTTACCAAAAAAAAAAAATGTTTGTCATCTAAGAAAAAGTTTGTCATCCAGTGAAAGACAAAACCAAAAACATACAGACATTAAGATTTGTTGAAGCAAATAATTTTCTTCTAACTGATGTGGGAAAAAATGCCTGAAATACATCAAAGCTTCCACTGAAATAGAATTCATTCTCATTTTAAAAAGATGGAACTGAGAAGCGTTCCAGTCTCTCAGGATTCTGAGTTACAGTTTGAACACTTTCGTATGAATACTGATTAGAGAGCAGCAACTTTTTGTCCTGTAGTTGATCTTGAGAGCAAGTAACATAGATATGGAACTTGAACAGAATGTATTTAGATATTTTTTTCCCTTAATTTTATGTCTGGCGTGCTGCATGCATTGTGCTCTTCTTTAGAGTCCTCTATGTAAGGACATTGTGTTTTCTTTCATAGCATTTCCCCCTCTGAATTGAAGATTTGTAAAATAATCTGGGATTCCTCAGAGACTGGGGAAAAAAAAGAAAAGGATGTTTCTTTCTACTGTGTGGCCACTCTCCTGGAAGGATATATTTTAACCTCCCTGGAAAGTTTGGAAAGTTTCAAACTAAAGTTTTCAATTTTCTGGATTAATTTTCTCAGTGTTAAGCTGTCAGGGTCATTGCTGGTCTAGGGCTATACTATCACTAGGACAGCTGTAGAGCTAAGCTAGATGGAGACCTCATTACCCCAAGAGAGGTAGGACTTTTAGACATATCCCAGTGCCTAGGACATGTTCCTAGTGAGCTCTTTATGTCTGACATGGCTGCTCAGGCTGTGCAGTGCTGGGAGGTCTCCCTGTGAAGTAAAAGAAAAGGGCAAGCTCTAAGCACATGGTCCTGGATTTCCCTGGGCTCTGTGGTTCAGGCATCTAAATCTATTTTCATCTAAATCTATGGCACTTGAATATTTTAGCCACTCAGTTCCCTTATTAGAGCTACCTCATTATTCTGCATCCAGAAAATCCAGAAGGACCCAGCTAAGCCCGTGTCTAGGAAGGACTGCCAAAGATGATCTCACACCTGCAGAGCAGAAATGGCATCCAGTATGGTTAAAGATCTTTCTTTGAAATATAAAGGATTACTGTCATTAAACCTAATAAAAAGTTATATTACTTGAGGATAAGATATGGTGGGAAGCAGAGGTGTTCAGTTCAGAGTTAACTGGAAATTCTTGCGAGGAAGATGGTTTTTAACGCCTGTGAATTGAAAGTGGGCAAAAATGGAGAGGCGCAGAAGGGAAGGTTAAAATGCTTCAGAAAATTCTGATGTAAGCAGACAAATTTATGTGATAGTATGAGAGAAAGCTCATCATGTGCAAACTCGTTGCAAACTTATTGGAAACTTGTTGCAAGAAACCCCTTTTGCTATTAATACATTACATCCAGGTAATAAGCTAGGCTAGAGCAACACAAATATGTTTAAATGCTTCTTTTATGTCTAGTCTTGCTGGTTTATGTTAAGGAAAACACCCTTATTTGGGAAGACATGATTTAACAACAAAACATTATCAGATTCCAAATATTTGGCCTGGGTGTTTTTTTCTGTCTCCTAGAAGCACTCCCTTCTCTCCGGCCCACTCTAAGTACATTTCTATCTTTTCTGGCAGGAAATCTGCAGCTCTCAAATCCCTGGAGAGAGAGCAAGATTTTATTTTTGAACACACTTGTAGATGTGGTTGCATTATGTCTCATTATACTCAAGCACATTATTTAGTTTGGAAGATTGAGGCTTCTGCCATCCATTGACAGGAAAAATCTATTTGCTATGTTATAACTGTTATCCTATGTATGTTTTCCTGTATTTTTGACTTGTCATTTGTAAAGGGATTTAAGTTCCAAAGCTGTTGGTGAGCATTGGGCAGATGAATTAAGTATTTCTCACAGCCAAACCCTTTAATTATAGATTAATATGTATGTGCCATGTAATCAGCATACCACAGTGTAAAAGATCCCAAGGATGGCTGCATTATTTCAATGGAAAGAGTTTTGGAATAAATATTTTCAAGAAAAATACAAGCATATTTTCAGCAGGTAACACCTCTTAAATCTTGTAACATTAATTTGTGAACTGATTTAAATAGTTGATAGGAAGTGAGAAAAGTTTTTATTTGAAGTATACCAAATGGAAAAGATTTAATTTGGTCTTCCCAGCTAGTACAAATAAATATTCCTTTTTCAAGGAGAAAAATACAGTCAAATAATCAGTTCATACATATGCATGCTTGTCAAGAAAAGCAGGGCTATGTCCCTGCTATAGATAGAGGCTCAGTGAACTAATAAACTTGGTCCTACCAATGAGAGTGGCAGCGCAACAGAGTGGAAGGTGAAAATCAGCATTGACACAGCCGAGGTTGGAAGGAACAAGCTGGGGGAGTTAAACACCTTGCTATAGTACAGATATGCTAAAGCCATGCAATAAAATTGCCCAGAGCTTTGCTGTGCATTTAGCTGTTCAATGCATGCCCACACTCAAAGAAACCATAAAAAGATTTAACTCCCTTTCCCCCAAGACCCTACAGTATTATGAAACATGATAGAGTGAAGTACTGGCAAATTCATGCATCTTAAATATGATAATGCAGCCTCATATCAATAACTTACAGTCCTGATAGGGCAAACTGTCAGCACAATTCACACAGAAGATTTTCCCAGAGAGGAACAGAACAATGTCTTAGAAACACGGAAATCTTCATTTGTGTGGGAAAACTGAAAACACTGTGAGGGGAAAACACAGAAATAGGTTTGTGGTGTGTGTTTCCAGGGGAATATTTGTGAATTTAAAGAGGAGACAAATTACAGTGAGGGTAATGTGAAGTAATGAAAGATTCAGAAAAGGCTAATTGTCTGGACATATTAGTCTTCAAAATAAAAAAGGAAGTGGAATAAAAGACTGTTAATATGAAATGATACTATTTTTTAAATAATAAATTTGACAGAATTTGACCTGTAGGATTCAATATTGCTGCTACAAGCTTTAACAGACACTTTATCTTAAAGAAAATAATGAGAAGAAAGTAATGAAAGTTAGTGCTATAATCTGAGAGCACACTGTCAGTTACATACATTTTCTCTGATTTCTCTGCCCAGACTGTGTGATTATACCTCTCATTTGCAAAAAAAGAAGCTCTGCCACCTACTCAAATAGCTGTGCCTACAAGATGGGGAAAACATTTCAGAAATCTCTTTAAAATAAGTGTTAAAACACAAGACAAGCACTCTTACTCTCTTTTATTGGCTGTCCAGCATTAATATGTACCTCTGAAGAACGTAACCCTAAGCTCAATACCAATGTAAGAGGAATGCTGGCTAAAGGAAACACTTTGAAACTCTCTGGTGGACTTGGTAGGGTTTCAGCAGACTCTAAGAATTTCCAAGACCTTTAATTCCTGGAGTTTGTGACTCAACAGTAACCAAGTAGGCAGAAAACCAGATCTTGTGTATGACAGGTCATTGGTGAGGTAGGGATGTGTCTGGGGCTGATGTTTGGCTGTGCTTTGGGAGGGCAGTAATTGTTCTGTGTCAGTCAGAATGGTGTTGAGCAGGGCTGAATTTCTGTGCTGCAGTGTTCACAGGCAGATGTTTGCCCTCCACACCCGGAGCAGCAAGTGCCCTGCCAGACCTTGGGGAAGGCAGGGTTTATGGAGAGCCATTTATGGAGAACCACCCTAGGGTGTTCAGGGTCTCAACAAGGGGGTTCAGGGTCTCGCCAAGGGGGTGCAGAAGCAGCAAGCCAGCGCTGCTGACAGCTCTCATCCTCTTTACCTCCTCATTTCAGCTCTCCACATCTGTCTTTAGCTGGATTCTGCAGATGCAATGATCTGTGATCCTGTGTGCTCCCGCTGGCCTGAGCTGGACCAAAGACAAGGCACAGGTTACAGCTCCTGATGTCACTGCAGCAGCTCTGCCAGCCCTTTCTGCACTCTCCAAGATTATAATGCCTGAGCGCTCAGATATAAATGGGAAATGTATTGCCTTAAAGGAGATGTTGCATATAATTGAATGTAGAAAAATAATCCACAAATCTGCATTATGTGGGTGCTCATTACATTTGTTAAGCTGATTTCACTGTTGCCTGCTGCCCTGAACACTTTTTCCGGTTTATCCCTGGCTTCAAGGTATATCTTATAAAGCTTGTTGAAACTGTAAATTCATCGCAGTAGTGTCTGACTTACTTTAATGTGTGGCTGTAGCTTTTATCATGATAGGACTCAAGACTTAGAGCAGACTTGGAGCATCCTCTCATTACTAATTAACCACAACGAAATTGCCTCCATACCTTTGCACAAAGGCTGGAGAATATAATACTCACTACAAAATTGGGTAGAAAAGTACTAATTAAATTGTATAGTACTCTTCCAAGTGGGACATTTTAAGTACAAAATTATCACTGTGGGAAAATTCTGGGGCTATATTATAGCACACATCAAAACAATGGCTAGTAAGAAACAAAAAATTCTCAAGAACACTAGTTCTGACATAGTTTTGCCCATGAAAGTATCTGTGGCTAAATCTAATTTCATTTAAAGGGCACTGATTTTACACAACTCTATATTCATGGGTATACATTTTAGAAGGACTTGTATTTTATGACTGTTCTGTTGTGTTTCTCTTAATAGGTATTGAAAGTTACAGTGGTTTTTCTATTCTTGTTTTATTGTTTACAATGCACTTAAAGAAACTCATGGACATTGAACAGCAAAGCTTTCTGCCCTATATTATAATTTTGAGTCTCTGGGGGGACTCATGAGGATAGTTGGGCAATTTTGTAAAAAAATAGTTTAATTGATTAGATACATTCCTCCTTTCCCATTAAAAAGGACAGAAAAAAGGGAGTTTGCAACTCTGAGCCAATTTCATTGATGTATAGAGCATAGCTAATATCAGTCATTATGGAGGTCCTGATTGTACCGTGTGTTTTGTCACAAATATGATTATAGCAACCTCATTTACATTGCTAAATGAAGGCTAAAAATACCAAAACATTTTTCCCTGCCGGCCAGAGTGTAGCTGATTCAATCACTAAAACACAGATAAACAGAAGTAAGTACTCTGATGAAAGCTAAGATGATGAAGCACAATGTGCATAAGAAATCAGTCATTTAGCTACTAGTATGCTCTCCAGAAGAAGAACCACAAAGCTCCTGTTTAAAAACCACACCAATCTATCTTGGAAGTTTTTGTGGGGCAGCAGAAGGATCTCTAAAAGCTTTACATTATCCCTCATTCAAAATTTATTATGGGACATGTTGGTAGCATGTGCTAAGGGACTGAACTGCAACTGATGTGGAGGAAAAAGGAATTCCTGCTTTCCCTAGCAGGATTGATGCCTTTGGCTGCAGCAGGTGCTATAAGTTGTTGTCCCTTTTGCTGCACTAGAAGGCAGAGTTTGAGTAGCCCAGCACTGCTGACAGGGAGCGCCTTGGCTTCCTTCGCTTCCTAATCAGAGTCTGCACAGATGGACTCACTTTGTCATGGATGAAATCTGGGTCAAATATAGCAATAATGGAGATTACTTGCAGGACAGTGGTTTGTTCCAGGTCTCTTGGGGCAGGTGCTAGAGCAGTGATGCTACTAGAGGCAGTCTATTAAACCTGTAGGTTTTTTAATTAATATACTTTGAATATCTCCTTTCTTTCCAGCTCCCACCAAAACTTTAAATGTACCTGTCCGAAACCTCCAAACTCTTCCTATGCTGACAGCCGCTTTTTTCATAGCAGAAGCATTGGCACACCTACGCAGGTGGAAGACAGAAAAATGCTTTGGGTCTGATTCAGCCAACTGCAGCTTCTCAGTACACCCCATTACACCAATATTTAGGTTTAGTTTAAACTGTCAGAAATAAGTTTGAAATTGTGATCACATGTTCCTTCAAGCAGAAAACATCTAAATGAATGAAATGAATGAATCAGCACCTATTATTTCCCCTATAGAGTACTTAGCTGTCGTTTTGAAAAATGTGCCAAGACCTATAACCGACCCTCTAATTCTCCCAAATCTAAAGGAAAATTTTCTGGAAATATTACATTAACCATTTTTGTCAAGACTACAGATGAAAGGAGCCATTTGTACTTTATGACAGTTGGTAATTAAACATTTACAGTACTCTGCCAATATTTAATACACAATGCAGAAGGAGCAAACTGAACAGAAGGTAAATCTGGCAGAGTTTAATGTGGAGTGATGCTGTGGGAATGTGCATGTGTGATCAGAAGTGCAGCACCACAGAGCAAGAGGCACTGCAATAAACTGTGGTAGCAGCAAAATGCTTTTCCAGCTGTGTTAGACTTCTTTCTCTCTTCCCTGGAACAGAAAAGAGAAAAAATATTTTTATTCTTTATATCACTTGGAGAAACCAGATGAGACTTTAGGAGTCAAGATCACTGTCTGCTTTTGCAAGACAATAAAGCTGTGTAGGATAAATGAGTCCCAAGGAGTTTCTTCTGGTTTTATGACTGTCCTGCTTTCTTTTTGTCCTCTATCTCACTGAGTATTTTGTAAAAACCTTCTACATTTTATTTAGAACTTCCCTGTTTTCATTTCTGCTGGAGTGCAAGAGAAGAATACGTTTGTTTTTTTTCTTGTCCCTCTAATCCCACTTCTGCACTTAAGGATGAAAACTGTTTAAATCTCTCTGACTTCCGTTGAATAGATCAGAAATGCTCCCATTTTTTCATAAGGATTAGACTGCCACTTGACAAATTGTCTGTGCCATCACAAACAAGATTCATCTGTCTAAATGTCAGTGCACAATGTGCATGTCCACATCTGAGCTGTGTGCCCTGATGTTGTACTCCATGGAGGCACAGCTACAGGGAGAACCATCTGCTGAAACAATCAAGACAGGGAAAGTGCACCACATCCTAAAAGCTTTCTTTTTTTTTCCTTTTTCATCTCTATTTTTGAGCCTGGATCTGGCTGATTCGTTTTTTCTTATGTCTAAAGTAGGGCAGACAAGTCTCAACCAAGCATTTCTGAGGCATGTTCCCAGGCTTTGTGACTTTTCTTGCTGTATGTGTTCCACCCCCACAAATCACATTCTGTTTAAAATACCCTCTCTTCATCTTCTTCTGCACCATTATCAGAGCTTCCCTTGGCAAGACAGATCCTTACAGCTAAGATAAGAGTATAGTTGTTGCAGAGAGATGGTGGAAGCCCCATCCCTAGAAGCATTCAGGGCCATATTGGATGGGGCTCTGAGCAACCTGATCTAGCTGAAGGTGTCCCTGCTCACTGCAGGGGAGCTGGACTGGACAACCTTTAAATGTCCCTTCCAACCCAAACCATTCTATGATTCTTGGATTCCATATTGGGTCTCCATGGTATAGATGAGGGCATTCACTGATCTGTGTAATAAGTTGACACAGAAAATTATATGCAGCATAAGGTGCAGCTTGCAGTCAGTGAAGTGCCATGGACTATGGATAAAGCTGATCGGTGCCATGATTTCATTTTTTTGCAAGCAGTACAGTTGTTTGAGAAATGATCATGTGGCAAGAAGCGTGAAATTAAAGTGTCTGAGTGAGCTTGCATTCATGCACAATACGCTGTGCAAATATATTTGAGTAGGTGCAATCTATCGAATAACCAGGCTCCTCTCAGAAACAGCTCAGTGAAGCACTGGCAAAGACACCCAGCAACAGCCAGACCAGACTGCAAATATTTGGTAGAATCCTGCTGCTAATTAAATTCTCTCTGCAATAAGCTACTCCAATTGTTAATGCAGTCACTGACGAACTTCTTGCACTATGTAGATCTTTCATTCTATAAACTCTCATTCTATAAACCCAGGCTTCTTGGGGGCTGTGTGTGCATTAGCTGGCACTGCAGCTGGACAGGAGGGTCTCTGCTGCCCTGATATCCATGTGAGACACGTTTGGGGAAGTTCCAGCTCAGATTTTCTCTCACCTGTTCCTGTGGTCTACAGGCCCAAGGCTGGGCAGATGGCATTACACGGTCTCTTGGAACACATCTTCTGGTTTTGTATCATCCGAAAAGCATCTGATTTGGGTTCTATAATATGTATCAAAATGCAGTAGGGCTGTAAGGCTGAGACATTAACTTCAAAAATGCCTTCCCAGCCTCAGTTAAAGTGCTAGCACAGTGGCATCCTATGTGGTTGATGTACAAAATCACCCAGAGTAACTCTTCTTGCTCAAAATAACTGTAATAACAGAAAAAGAGTCAAATGTGCAATTGCCTTTTTTCCACATTTTTCCAGTTGGAAAATTTTACATGGAAAATCTCAGTAAATTACTGGTTGTCCTTAAAAACATTCCATGGCTCCAGACTACATCATCTGATACATCATCGATCCTGCAAATACTTACTTATGATATTTATCTAGTAACATTAATTTCTGAAGGATTACTCAAATAAATAAAAGATTTTCTTTGCGATCCAGATCAAGGTCCAAGATCACAATGCATTTTGATTGGAACAGAACAATAGGTGTTTTCAGAAATTATGTGAAATATTTGGTCCTTCCCAAGGGAAACCATTATGCAGAAAAAAAAAAAAAGAAGGCTAAAGATCATTATAAGAAAGGATAGATATGAAATTGTTTATTCTGGGCAATGAAATCTGTCCTCTTATGACCAGAAAAATTCTCCTCCTTTGCTTGATTCTATGATTATTTCCATCTATAACCAAATTAAACAAGTAGATCATGCTCATGACAGATATCAAATCTTTACCTTCATACATTTGTTAACTGATGTTCTTGATAGGAACACCATATCATTTCATGGAGTGATAAAAATCTGTATTTGTGAAAAAATTGTGACCAAAATTACATATAACATGAAACAAAATTTTAAAATAGATTCAATTACAAAGAACTTTGTTTTGTAAAAGATAGAATGGAAACAATGTAGTAAAAATAGATTATTTAACATAAAATGTTTTTCACTTTCAAAACCCTAAGTTATTTGTTTTAAAAGGTTGACATGAAATTTGCTTACAGTTGGTAACCCTTCAAAATAAAAGCACAATAGGACAGAATAAACATGCATTTATTATCAAAATGTGGATGTACAAGTTGTAAAATACCATAAATGCTTGGAATTTTGGGTTTTGTTTAAAATAAAAGGATTTCATGTCAGCAGTATTTTGACTAAAGCATGTTTCTTTCTATTCAAGATAGTTTCATCCAGAATAGATCCATGGAAGCAGAGACACATGTAATTCCTTCACATTTTATAACACCTAGCTATGGATCTGAGCAAAATTCTTAATGTTTTTAGCTCTCCTTACTAAGCTGCTTTTCAACTCTGGCTCAGTCAGTCTATTGTTACAAGTAAAAAGGTCTTTCTTTGCCATGGTTATCACACATAACTAATGTGTCTGATCCTGAATCCACTAAAGTCACTAGCAAAACTTTGACTTGGCCAGAGTCACATCTTTTACTACAAAGCAGAACACATGATGTTAAACAACAATGTGAATACACTCACACTTCAACTTTTTCAATGAGTTTCAGGTATTTAAATGAAATTATTCAGTGTTTGGCCTATGTGACACTACACTCATGTATTTACATCATGTACATTTGTTATAAACTCAACAGCAGGTGCTTAGAAACAGCTGTGCCCAGCAGTTTCACAAAATTCCAAACTGGACCATTTTAGTTAACGGAGAGAGTGGGGGTAGTGTAAAGCCTTCAAGATAAAGCTGGTCCCAGTATAACATAGTCTCTTGCAAATATCCAGGAATGTAGCAATCTTTGAGAGGCTGCCTAATGAATTGTTTCAAGTGTTCTTCCAGGATTTTGAAAACACAAGTTACACTTATTTAAAAAACTGTATTTTGTTGCTGATGGTCATTTTTTCCAGTGGCAGAGCCAAGAGGAGAGCAGAGTTGTAGGTGGAAAATCTCAGCCCGTGTGCCATGTGGGTTTGTCCTTGGTCTGGGATCCTGCTTTTGGAGGGGTCAGGCATCCTGGGATCCAAGGGGTGCAGAAGAAGGGGTGTGCAGAAAGGACCTTTCCTGCCTCCCCCTGCCAGTGTGGAAGCTGTGGGGCTGTGGCTCACTAACTGCTGCAGCCTCTGGTGCAGCCGTGTCCCAGCAAATTGTTGTTCCGCCCGTCTTGGAGCTTCTCGTGACTCTGAAGGGATGCTCTGCTCTCAGTGCTGGAGGTCTGTCCACTTGGATCCTGCTGTCTTCTTAATCTGCCAGAGGTTAAAAACATTGACAGAGCTGTCATGTGCAGATAGCTGTATCAGAAGGACATCTGCTGCTTGCCCTGTGGATATCCCCGTATACGGTGTAAAACAGATTCCTGCACCATTTCGCCTGTATTAACTGCTTGAGCTTTATAGCTGCCATTTCCTCTAAACACTGATGATTGCTTCCTCCTAAACGTGCAATTAGGTCTTGGACAAACCCTGCTCACCATAAAGCCTACCATAAACAGCCAGCAGAGGAAAGTGCTTTCGCTGGCTTTAGCACCTCTGCTCAGACTCTAACTTGGTTAAACCTCCAGGCAGCTTGAGGCTGATGAGAGCTGTTGACTGAGCACCAACAGCTGCTCCCCTCTGTTGTCCGACAAAGTTATGGGTAACCTTCATCAGTAAAAGAGAAGAAAACATGAGATGAGAGTATATTCAGTATTTCTTTTGTTATTACTTCATATCTTATCAAAGCCTCATAAGCGGTTTCAAGGAACAACTGCAACACAACCCTATGTTGGTTAAAGACTGCAGTTATCTTCTTTTCATATAATTTTCTAGAGAGCAGCAGCAGCCCTAGAAGCACCTGCAGTCCCCACCAATCATGTTACCATAGAGCTTCTCAGCATTTCTGCTTGAAAGTCAGCAATCTCTGTGATTTTACTGTGATTCCTGTCATATTCAGTGTTTTCCTCCAAACACAGATACAGTGTAAGTACTTTCAGGAAAGATGTAAAGATTCATGGGTAAGGTATGAGGTAGGGACCATTTTTTTTTTGAAACATGAACAGCTACTATTTGGAAGGAAATTTTGACTTTCTTTTCTTGAAATGGAAAATAGAATTCCTGAAAAAGGCACCAAGACTTGGCACCAGAGACACTATGGAAGAGTGCCTCGGTACAGTGATTATAAAAGGTATATATGCCATAGTCCAAAAAAACCCCAGCTTTGCAAGTAATATAGACTACCTAGAAAATAGTCATTAATGGAAAAGTATGCAAAAATCAAATTTAAAGCGTCAATTTCAAAGCCTAAAATACTTCCAGATGGTGTAAAGAATACGGAGATACCACACTGAACACTCAGAAGAGAACATGAAGGGACACGAAAACACTGTAATAATTAAACAGAGGAATAGAGGAGTCTATTAAAGCAAAAAAATATGAAAACATTGTCCAAAAACTGAAGTTTAAAAGGGCAGAGACATTAAATGAAAAGCTGTAAGACAGACTGAAAAAGAACAAACTAGAGGAACAAATTATTAAAAGCATTTCCCTAATGGTGATTTTTTTCAAGTGCACCAGAAATTCGATGGTTGCCGTTGAGTCTACAGGTCAAACTGAGAGGGTAGTACAGAAAATATGATTCCCCAGCTGAAAAGCCAATGACTTTTCTTCACCAATGTTCATGACAAATGAGCTTAGGAAGGTTCCTTTCCTTATGATAAATTTGTCCATTTTCTCCAGTTAAACCATCAGTGAAACAGCTTTAGAACCAGTTACGTAATGCTGGCAAAGCATCAAGACAATGGATTTTCACCCAAGGACTCTAAGAAAATTGAAATATATAATTTCTCCATAGCTGAATGGAAAATGTAACTTTTCAAACTGTCTTGGCACTGTGGAAGACAGCAAATGTGATGACTTAGTTTTTTTGTTGGTTTGGGGTGTTTTTTGTTAGCTTGTTGGTTTGGTTTCTTTAACAAAATCTTCAAAAAAAGATCCAAGAGACTACCAGGAGAGCAATTGAGCTAGACTTGAGACTTGAAACATCTCAGGATCTGAGCTACTAGTACATGACTAATGTATTTATAGTCATCCAGAGAAAAGACTAGAGTGCTTGGAAACTCATGTTCCTAAGTGTGGGTGGCAAACCTTGCAAACTACTCAATAGTGGAGAAAAATTTTGACTCTATAGAAATCTCTATAAAGATCTGAGGAATCATTGCACTGGTCTAAGACAGGCAAGTGCTTTCTGCCTGAAATTGTATATTTCCTTTATTTGTAAAATGCTGAAAAGGAGGCATTTACTGCACTGCTCAATTTAAAAGGAAAATAAGAATTCTCTCAATAACAACATGAAGCAAGAAAACACCAATTGGTTTTTTTTTTTGAGAATCACTTGAACTGGCACAAAAGCAGCATGCATGTAAGGAGGACAGTGGAAAAAGGAGAGAAATAAACCCCATGCTGAGTTCAAAAGAAACCTCTGGCCAGCTGCAATTTTTTCACTCTCTACAGAGGTGGTTGATATTGCTGATTTATTTCCATTATTTTCTTTTGTCCTATTCCTAATCCCCACGTCTACTATTGAAGCATAATTAGAATATGGGAATTTGGAAGTGCTAAAGAAATACACTTTGTTAGCAATGCTTCTCTGTATTCCCTTTCTAGACATTTTCTGTTTCTCTATCTAGATTCACTACCCATATTTCAAACTATCAAAGTAAGCAAGAGGTTATTAACCTGATGATGACGTAAAAAATTAACTGCTGTTTAACTATTTAATAATTTATCAATAACTTTATTCAGTTATTAAAATTATATTAAGCATTCCATTTTAGGGGTTTAGTTTTTGTGGGCATACAAAAACCTACTTACCAGAGTACTCTTGGGGCTGGGGAATTGGGCTAAGAATCAGGAGATGCTGATTCTGTTTTCACCTCTGTCACCCTTTGGACAAGTTACAGCACTTTTCTCTGTCTCAGCGTTTCTCATCAGATTTCAAGGCAGTTGCTGTCAAGAATGATGGAAGCCGAGAACTTTGTGTCTCTGAGCACTGCTCTGTGTCTCACAGGCCTGAATGAAACAGGGAATTACAGTCTGGTGTCTGTGATAATTAAAAAATAATGTGGCATGTGTAATCAAGCAAAATGTAACTATACCGCAGGTGTAATTATGCATGTATGCATTATTGGATATATAAAAACGCAAAAGTAAAGAGAATAGACTGGCTAAAAGTTAACATGGAAAATAAAATATTGAACTGAAAAAGACTGCTACAACTATGGCAGGACAGAATGAGAATCACAAATATCTAATGAAAGTCAGTAGCAAACTTGGGACCACCAGGGAATTGCTTACAGCTCAGCTTTGTTCACTAGATGAAGAAGAATATTGAAGTTTGTCTTTAGGCTGCTTGGTAGGATAAGTTCAATGACAAAGGATGAAAAGTTGCAGATTCAACATAACTGTCAAAATTGCAGCCTTGCTAAGACTAAGGTTTCCTCCCAAACCACTGCAGTTTCAGAAAAAAATAAAATAAGGCAATTGGTTTGTATTTCTCTCTAGCTCAAAACTGCAGACTCAGGTCAAGACACAAAGATATGTGTGTGCACAGCCTCTTCAGTTAAAATATTGGACAGTTACAGGAGTGAAATTTCTCTCTTTTTGATGCATTCTTGATTCTTTGGTGTCAGATCCAGAGCCCTGTTCTGACAGATGTTCTCAGCTTTTAAAAAATGCGAGTACTTTGACATGTTTCCTATAATCATGGGAAAATAAATGCAGTCTGAGCCATTCTGTTCAAAAATGGCACTAGTGCAATAAATCATTTGTAGGAAGCTACTTTCCATTGAATGACTTATCTTGTCTTTAAGCTGATGCAGCTACAGGCTGTGATAACTTGACAAAGGCCCAGGGAGAATGAATGGGTTGATGGAGAGTTTGTGGTGGATCTGAAGCAGGTACCTGTTCCTGTGCTGAATGCTACTGGCTAAGAATAAATAATAAAATGGCCAGCTATGGATGAAAAAGTGAATGAGCGGTTCTAATCATAGTCATGTGGAACAAAAAAACAACCTGAAGGGAAAAGAGGATGAAAATGAATTTGAACAGTGTCTGTTACATTTATTCCATGATGGTTTTGTACAAATACATAAGTAGTCTCAGAGGCAATTATGCTGGGAACTAAGAGTGGTTCTGCTGAACCAACAAAGAGTTTTCCTTCCTTTCGCTGTTGATCCATGCAATATTGATAGTGTGTGACACTGAGCCTTGAATAGACTCATCTCCAGCTGTGAGGAAGAGAGAGGCTGTATCAGTCACTACAGGAAAGCTTCAAGAACAGTAACTGAACCTCCAGCCAAATATTAGGCTTTGTCAGTATTTCTGGTAAAGAGAAAGAGCCTGTGTGAGCCATGAATTGGTTTTTAAGGTTCTTGTTTTCTCAATACTCAGATATTATAGTAGAATTCCTGCAGCATTGATTCTGGTGCTGGATCTTGAATCAGATATAGGTCAGTGGAAGGGAATTCAGAGGAGAGGGGAATATTCTAGGTCCAAAACCCCTACAGCAGTATACAGCAAAGGCATCAGGTTTGCAAAATGTGGTTGCTGTGTCTGAGAGCCATGTGGAGGCTGTTACACTGCCTGTCACTCTTGTCTGTTTTCTCAGTGCATGTTAACACCTTTGTGCCGCTGATGCACTCCTCAGTGAGCCTTGCCAGGCTGTCAGGGTGGAACTGAAGCCTCAGAAGTGTGTTTCAAACAGAGTTGTTTCAGAGTTGTTTCAAACAGTGGGCCTGCTCTCAGCAGCCATCAAGAGGACATAAAGAGACCTTCTACCGACAAAAGAGACCTGAACCCACACAGAGCTGCGCCTCCTCTGAGACTCCCACACTTACCACATCCTAAAGGAAACTCATTTCATTCTGAAAAACCTGCAAGTGAGTTTGCAAATCAAGTGTCCTGGGTGTGGAGAAAACAGAACACTCTGAGTGAGCAGTGGATTTGCTTTGTTATTTCTAGATTTAGCATTTTACCTTGGTTTCTTGTTGTTTCAGACACTTTGCTGGAGAAAACAGATGCTCTTGCCTTGAAGAAAAGAAGAGCACAGTAAGATGATCTTTAGAAACTGTAGTTTTATTGTCAGAAAAAAACCCTATTAATGAAAATTTTTACATCCCTTGGGATAAGTCCTGAGGAGTAGTATTCCACAATTGTGGCATATTTATCCCAGTTATTCTTCAAAAGGGAGGGGGTCTGAGATCAGAACAGATGAGGCATGTCTATGCTGGTTTTTTGAAATTCATGAATCCTGGAGGACAGTTTGCTAAATAGTCAGAAATCCATCTCACTTGTATGATTTAGCAGCTACACAGAAGTAATGCTGATGGCTTGTGCAGATGGCCTTGCTATAAGGCTAATTCTGAACACTTCTGAATCAGAGGAGAGAAGATGACTGATCTGTCATAAGGAATGACTGTGCTCAGGAAGGAACTATTTCATATTCACTTCTCTGAGCGTGTCATGTGTTTTGTCTACTGGACCACAGATTCAGAAGTCACGAGGGAGATTTAAAAACAAACAAACAGTAAATGTCCTAATGTCCAAATCCTGTATTTTCAGAATGAGTTGGCAAATAACACAGCACTAGAAACTTTTCACTCTCAATAGAAAAGATACAGCAATGAGATTTTGTGAAGGACTTAAAAGAAGCCAGATAGTGACAGAGATGGGCACTATTTTATTATATCCTGGTCATAGAAAATAGAAACGTGGAAGTTGTGCCATGTAACTAAAATTGCCGGATATTACAATGTTGAAAAACTTCTGGCCAAATAATTTTTACAGGGTGGTATAATGCTGTAGAGGGACTCCATTGCTACCCTGACTGTAGCAATGTCTCCCAGGGATCCTGTCAGAGCTTGTCAGAACATCCAGCATGTTCAGCCAAGATGGGAATGAGTTGCAGAATAGCCAAGGATGGAGTGAGATATCTTGGCACTCAGGGCAGGCAAGGTGTCAGTTTGGTACCCACTGCTATTGCCCACTGTTTGCTTCTCATTTTAGTTTTTATTCAGTGTGGTAATGATGCATCCAAATTTGTGTGCTAACATAACCAAAAAAGGCTTGGATGAATAAATCACAAGTGGTCCACACAATTTCTTCCTCGGGGTGGTGACACTACCACTGCCTGTCCCAGAACATAACTAATTTGTTTGGGTGATAACTAAGAACCATTTCACCAAATGGTCCAGAATTTGCTTCCTGAGGAAATGGAGTTAGTTAGCAGCTGGTTATTGAAACTGGCTTCACTGCTTGGTTCCACACAAAAGAAAAATGAAATGCTCAACCCAAAGAGTTTGTAAAATTTGTGGCAGTCTGGAGCTCCACAAACTAGATCCCTATCCATCTCCTTTATTTCCAGTACAAAGGCGTAAAGAAGAAAACTTAATAGGACTTTGGAGTCTAACTGTGACAATAAGATTTGCTTATTGTGGAACAAGTACAGATTACATCCCTTTGTTGCTGGCATTTTTAAGTGGTTTTATGCAGAGAAATGTGTTCTAGAAAGAACAGAAGTATTTGGACTGTTAAGACTCAAAAAGACTCACACTGAGTGTGATAAAAAGTATAACCAGAAAGCTGCTGGGTAGCTTGAACTTTACACGGTGGTATAATCCTCATGAAAAGGGATATGTTTTGTTTCATATCTCTGTCCTAAATAATAAATGTTCGGTGGTAAGTAGGTGATTGACAGGTGGAAATTAACAATGTTGGTCATACCAGCTCATTTTCTGCATCAGCTCACCCAGCAGCCCCAAAAGAACTCTTTTCCCTTGGCTTGGCACTGAGGAAAAATGTTCACAGCACCCACAATCTCTCATGCTTTAGCCAGAAAAAGTCACTTGCCCAGAGTCATGCAAAACCTTATAATTTATAAAATCCCTGCCTAAGCTTTATGGCAGCTCATGCACTTCAGTAAAGCAGACATAATACAAAAACAGGGCAAGTTTCTGGCAGTAAAATGTAGGTCCCGCAGTGCGCACACATCTTTTCAAAGATAATGGGCTATATGCATGTGCATCTCATACTCCCCTTTGAAAACTTCACCCATTATTTTTCTGCCATCATTTTAACATCAACTGCAGGCAATGATTGTAGAAATGCCGATAGCAGAGTGTGATTTCTGGGACAATAAGCAGCTTGGCTTGTCATCTGGTTTCCTCCATCGGGAATAAGAATAGACTTTAATACACAGTCACTTAATAATTTTCTGCCTGCATGTTTTAAGGTTTCTCTTATAAATTGGTCTTTGCTGTGTTCTATTTTTGTAAAAACGGAAGAAGCTGGCAGTATTTTACAATTGTAAACGAGTGTCACTCTTTCTCTTATATCTCCTTTATTCTGCTTACTAGTTCTCTTCTGCCAGGTTTTTTTTTTTTTCCAACTACATTTTAGTGAAAAGGTGAAGTAAAGAAGGAAGAAGTGAGCAAAGGATTCTGATCAAGTTATTTCTTAACTGAATAAGCATACTGGGAAGAGTATTTTTACTTTTCAAAACAAAATAGCCAGAATATTTATCATACAGGACTGAAAATCCCTAGATTTGCTCCCCTTTTTAAAAACTTAGCAAAAATGAGCCTATGAGTTGTTCAGAAGTTCAGATGATTTGCTTAATTTATATTTCCATCCATAAAGAAGAGAATAGTGACTGTGCTCAGTGTAAATCTTAAGGAGCAAAGTCTGCCCAAATTCTATGAAACTCCCCAATTTGAAAGGATGTGCTCTAATTTCATAGCAACATATAGCAGATATAATTGTCAAACCTGTTTAAGTTACCTGCTAACTTGAACATCTCAGAAATTATTCATGCACTTCCTATTCCCCAGGGGAGGGCTCTCATAAGAGGCAGCAAATAGAGCACTACATGGGAATGTAATTCCTGTATTTTAGCCTTAGGTTCCATTTGCTCCTGAAGGTAGGGATCAGTGCCTGGGAGCTGAGTGAGTGGCACAGACTGCCTCACATCCTTTTGGCTAATCTCTAATCTGCAAACCAGAGCTGTTGCATTCCAGCTGCCTGTTGGGCAGCCCTTGGTCTATGCTAACCCCTAAAACATGAAGGGAATTGCTTCAGAGAGTGATTTTGGCCTGGGAAGAATTATGCCAGGGACCATGCTAACAGTGGAGCAGTATGGAAGACTGCCTGTATACTTCCTTTGAAAAGTAGGCATAAAACAGCAATGAAGGTGGAAAACGCAGGATAAGAAAAAAAAAAAGGAATAGAAATGGAGGAAGGAGAGTTAAACACTTTAAAAATGAGGAAGAAGTCAAAAGAATCCCAACTCTGGAGATATAATTAATTAAACTAAGTAATTATACAGGTAATTAGAACTATCTCAAAAGACATCTGCCTATAGCTATTGTCCTTTTTGTTTTGTTTCTTTTAATTAAAAATTCCCCTTTACATGTAGCAGAGGAGCAGAAAGTGTGGGAGAGTTAATAGTGGGCTTTTCTTTGCTTTAACCTCTGCAGAGTGATCTCAGCAGTCTTTACAGGAAAACAGAAATCACTGACAAATGTATGAATTTTCTAAGCATTTTGGAGTAAACCAGGAAGGCACAATCTTGCTCTGCACCAGAGGAAGCTTGGGGCAGGCCAGCGCAGACTTCAGGAGCTGCTGAAGCAGAGACAGCATTCATCACTCAGCAACATCAGAGCTGAGTCACACAACTCCAAAGCGAAAATTAGTCTGTAAACTCTGATAATTTCCCTTGATCTGGAGTTTGTGAAGAGAACCAATGCGTGGAGAGCAGCTTTAAATGAAACACGGCGCTCCCCTGTGTCTGTGTTATAGCAGGTATGTGTTTTGGGAGACCTGTGTCCAAGCCGTCATTCCATCTAACCACTAGCCTAGAGTGGATGGTATAATTCTTTCGCACTTCCTTGGTAATGTTTACACCCATGGCTTGCTTGTTCTTGGCCTCCTGCCCCCATGGCTGTGGACAAACTCTCAAATGCAGCTGCCTCACAAGTGATGTTTGGTGCCACATGAGGTCAGTCAGACCCCAGAGCACCTGTGCCTGCTGAATTGACATTTAGAAATGATCTGAGCCCACGACTGTGGGATGGATTTTATGCCAGCTAACTGGAGACAACTGTTAATCTTTATTAGTTCAGGCTCTCACTACAGGGTAAATAGTCACTAACACAGATTAATTTCTTCTGGTCTAAGTTATCTAATATATATGTCACAGCTCAATCTTGGGAGATACAAGTCTCTCCTCACTGAGTATTAAAGGAGCTTAAACTAAATAAATTATTTTAAAATATATTAATTTAAGGGGATACAGACTTGTTGCATGTCTAGAAAAGCATATATACCTTCCCTCTTTGAAAAACGGATTCAAGGCCCTTCCTGTCTAGTGTCTCTACAAACTCACCATACACTGCACTGCTTAGCAGAGCCAATTTACTTCTGGATTAGAGCTAATTTGCACCCACACTGTTCAGGCGTGCAGAAATTAAATGGTCCCATCAGCCTGTAACACAGCACATGCTGATAAACCCTGCCAAGAGCTGGGTAATGAAATCACCAAGGAGAACAGGGGTGCAATTGCCTGTTCATCCATGCAGACATGACTGTAGCTTATTCAGGCTCTGGCTCTGCCAGCAATGGCTTTTCTGCATGACTGGGGCTATGTCTTGAAAAATACTTGGTCATCTCATTCCCATTTATTTCAGATACCTCTGAAAACTTGTGTACAGCCTGTGGAGAAGGAGTTGTTCTCTGTCTAACCACTGTTTAACTCAGTCTGCCTTTGACCCCAAACATGTTCTCTTGGTACTGACTGCTTTGATAGAAACAGTCATAACCCCAAGTCTGTTTTCCTAATACACCATGATGTACGTGTTTTGATAGCTCAGTAGACTATCAAGTAATTATTCAAATAACTATATTTTAACTCCATTTAAATTTAAATGAATGGTTTTCAGACTAAAAGTTATGCTTTATTACAGCTGAATGTGAAAAAAATTTGGGGGAAGTATCCCCATGTAGCACATAGGTCTTCTTTCACCACTGACACTCATGGCATTTAGTCACACCCTTTCCAAAAATCCTCCGGGAAATATTCTTAGAGTTTGGGTAATTGATTCAGGTTGATGGTTCCTGCTGCGTAATTACACTCAGTAAATGGCTGTGAATATAATTTTCTATCAACCAGCAATTTATAATCAAACCTAATGGGTTCAGGTGCACATACAGCGTGAGCGACGTGAAATACTGGCATGCACAAGGCAAATGAAAAATTATACTGGGTGCTGTAGTATGTTGACCTGCATTGTCTTGAGATCTCAGGTGTATCCTGGGATTTTTACAAAACAAAATAAATGAAGACATGAAGTAAATAAATGAATACTTCAAATGATGTGCAGTCACTTAAGAAAATGTGACTAAATCAACCGATTAACACTAACATTAAAGCCATGTTCAGACGAGTAAAATAGGTGTCTCTCAGATGTGGGCTATTGCCTATTCAAGAATGGGTGCATCCTAAACAATGTATGTCTTGTTCAACCACATTGTAAAAAGAGACAAGTTTTTCTAGTTATATATTTTTTCAGATTCACATCTACAAGGAACAGGAAAGCAGTTATGAAATCCCCCAATAATATACTGGGTTTTAGACCTTTTGGGATGACAGGGAAAACATTTTCTTTCTAGTCAGCCAAAATGCAGTTTTAAGACTATAGGCACCTGTCCACACATCAGCATATTTCTCAACAGTGTGGGCCAAAACTCATTTCCAAGAAAGACATTAATTTCCTAGCCTGCCTTTGGTGTGTCTCCTGCAGGATGTAGGCTCACCCTTTTGTTCAGCCACCAGCAGATGGATAGATCACATGGAGGTCAAGGGACACACATTTTGTAGTCCATGAAGAACTGCAGTCTGTGAGGAAAATCACATTGGAGCAGGGGAAGAGTGTGTGGAGGACAGAGCAGCAGAGACAATGTGTAATGAACTGACTGCATTCCCCATGCCCATGTGCCCCTGTCATGGAGGGCGTAGAGGATTTGGGAGTGAAGTTGAGCCCAGGAAGAAGGGAAGGATGGAGGGAAGATGTTTTTAAGATTTGGGGCTTATTAACTGGTGAATGAACTGTCTCTCCCTGTCGTTTTCTCAACCCATGAGCCTTTTGTTGTATTTTTTTTCCCCTGCCCAGCTGAGAGGGCCATGATAGACTGACTTTTGTGGGCACCTGGCATCCAGACAGAGTCAACACACCACGAAAGTCAGTCTGGCTCTGCCTGATTATTTGGACCTGACAAAAACACCCTCAGGCTGGCATATGATTCTGGGAGTAGCAGGTTCAGCCCTACTCTTCTTGGAGCACCAGACTTCCAGGAATTAAAGGCTGTGAGTTGCCAGGGAACAGCCACAGCCTGCACTCGCCTCTCTGCAGGCTCATCTCTCTCCACCTATTCCTTATGCAAGATTTCTCTGCCCCAGTCCAAAACTTAGCTTCCCAAGAAATCTGATCAACTGTGCAGCTCTTTTATTCCCTGAAGGGTGGACCCGCTAAAAGGAGACTGAGCCAGAAGTTCACTTGTGATTGCACAGCATAATTTGCTGCCTTCAGTTGATAACAAACCTCCCTACACAATGTGTGGGAAAGGTGGTGCCTGACACAGGGATCCCCAGAAGCCACTCTTCTGAACACCAGGTCATCTAGGTTAGTCACTATGGTGCACCCACAACAGAGCATGTATTGTGCCCTGTGTGCGACACAGGAAAATTACCTCCACAGCAAGGGAGGTCTTCCCAGGGAATGGGGGATGTGTCCTGAAACACAGCAAAGGACAGTCTGAATCTTACTAAATCTCTTACTGCCCTAAGACTGCATTTCTTTTCCTATTTCCAAAAGGAGATATATCTATATCTGAATATACATAGATATATATTGATATATCTATCTATATATATACATACTTGCATATATGCATACATATACACAAATACAGATGTACATTTTACTGTGCAATGCTTGTGTTATTATGAAGACTATATGAAAATGGAGGCCTTGTAAGCCATGAGAAGCCATAAATACCCAGCCATTCCACCTAACAGAGGTTTCCCTCTCTCATAATACCCCATTTCAGACACCAGTGCATGCTGTCAGAGAATAAGCTGAATGGAGACAAATGTCTGCTGTGACATATGCCCCTCGCTTCTGACATTTCCAGATTTCTGAACCAATGACTGCATCAGAGGCCTCACATCTCAAGGACCTTGATGGATTTTTTCCCATGAATTTCTCTAATCCTTTTCTGAATCTTTTTGTATGTTTAACATCCAAAGCACTACTCAGCAACATGCTGCATTCCACAAAGAAAGCATGGTTTGTTTTCTTTTAAACCTGCATCCTGATAACTTTGTGACCTTAGGTTATCACAAAGACTGAATAATCATTGCTTAGTCATCTTCTCAATAAGTTTCAGAACATGTTATTATTTATCCAGCTTCTACCTTTTCAGTTGCCTCTTCTCTGAGTTAAAATTAGTTCAAGTCTATTGAATGCTTCAACAGGACCCATGTTGCACCCCTGGCCAACCCTGTTTTTCTTGGAACTTTTCTAAGTCCTTTGTAAGTGTTTTTGAGGTAAGGGAGAAGAACTGCATACAGAATGGGAGATGCAGGTGTATATATATGAATATATACATCTACAAGGTATATATGTGGTTGTTTTTTGCAGGTTTTAACGTATCAACACCTTTTAGTCTTCCTCTAAGCATTGTGCTATCCACAGTTTTTTCAAACTCACTCTCCTTCACAACCAAAGCTAATTTTGAGTCTATTATCCTAAAGATAAAGTTTAGATTTTCTTCTTCGTAATGTATTAGCATTTATCAGTACTGAATTTCAGCTGCCATTTTCTTACTCTGCAACTCAGAACCATGGCTATCATTATCCACTGCAGCTCTTTGCAGTCAGATTTAGATTTGACTGCTCTGGTACCATAAGTGAACTTTGTGACCTCACCATTCACCTCCCTTTCCAAATAATTTATGAATATATTCAACAGACACAAGGACATCAGAGTGACTGGCAGTAATAATGTCCTTACTGGCTTGTTTCTGCATTGCTTCAGCAACTGGCCCCAAAATGCTTTCTTAAATCAAGACAAGGAGTTCAGTCTTCAGGACTCATTCTTAATTTCTGGAGACTCATAACAAGTGAAAGTTTATGTTACTGTGGGACATAAAGAGACATGAAGAGAAATCATGGACGTAATCCCCTATGGCAATGAAACAGTATGATCTGTTATGCAGCCTTCATTTATCATAGATACGATTTGTCCCATGAAACGTTAAAAAAAATAAAATATTTGGTACTCATAATTATAGAGTTGTGCTTCCTCTCCAAAGTCTGAGATGTACAAATGAAGACTCACCTTTCCTCTGCCTGTGAATTGACTTCCAATTAGTTTTTAAGAGGTGTATTTTTGTTTAGTTTTCTGTGAATAGAAACTAATTGCTGGCCTCCAGTGTTGAGGATCTGCATTTGTTATCCCGATCCTTCCAGGTCCACATTTCAACATGGAGAATGCCCTGAAACATGCACCCCCATGCAAACTTTCATTCCCAAAGTTGGATGGTGAAGTGTAGCCATTATAATGTTATCATTACTTGTTTGGGAAAACTTTCACCATTTTTCCTGTAAGACTTTGAAAATGAGTTTCCTGATACTCATTAGACTTCATAGTATTTTTTCCCTCTGTGAAACTGTGAAGGGAATACATTATTGAAACAATGGCTTTTGTATGACCACCCCTTTCTCTAAAAAACCGAGAGTTTGAAGGTATACCTATAGAAAAATTACCAGCTTGGACCTGCTATGCTCAAACTTTTAGGCAGCTTGGCTCACTAAAAAGAGAGTGACATTTGTATTGGTAATTCTAAACCAGTAATAATGAGCAGGAATCAGAGGCAGACGTGAAAGGGCTCCTGTGAGTAAGCAACTGTTGTTACTGCCTGAACACAAACCAGGTTCAATGACATTCAGAAAAGCTTCTTTCTAATTGCAAGAGCAACCTCCAAAAGCAGACGTATCCATTACAAAAGGGAGAAGAAAAGTGCAGTGAAGAGCAGTGCAACCACTTGAAATGCTCAGAAAGAAATGGGTTTAAACTGAATTCAGGTCAGCAGAAGGGGCAAGAAAAGGACTGCAGCCTCATCTAAAAAGCATTCAGATATTAGAAGGATTATGATAATATAAATATCTCCAGAGACACTAAGTGACATAAAATACATATTAAGAAAAGTAAATTCAATGAAGTATACTGCAAATCATTATGAATATTCAATTTCAATCAAAGATGAAAGAGAGTACTCAGGGACTCTGGACTTGAATCTGAAAAGACAATTAAAAGGAATGAAAATGAACTAAAAAGAGAGAAATAATAAATTTGATCTTATAAAAAAGTGCAGAGAATATTAATCTTTTCACCCATGATATGGAAAAAATCAGTAAACATGATTTTAAGCATCTTAATATGCTTAAAATATGCTCTCTCAAGTTTTGCTGTTTATTTTGGCAACAGACAACTGTCTGTTCACCTCGAGCTGTTTGGTATCATTTATAAGAGAACTTGATATGCTCAAATGGTAAGAATGATAGTAGGAAAAGACAGAGTAATGTGCTTCAATTTGTGGCAGATTTTTTTAATGTGGCAGTGTTGAACAAATAGTGAGAAGAGGAATAAAGTGTATCAGTAGCTTAGGACAGAGACAAGCCCGGTCAGATCAGTGGGGACAAGACAGCTGAGTGTTATAACAATGCTATTGCAGAATATTAGTATTAAGTAAAAAACTTCCAAATTCAAAATCACTAGTAATGTTTTGAAAGTTTTTACTGGGATTATTAAAAATATAGATTTTTAAAAATCAGTTCATTGCATTTGTTAAAACAGTTTTGCAGAATTTGAACCCATTTTCATGCACATTGGACATATGAAATACATAGTTAATCAGTAAAAGGTGAATATATGATTTTGTTTTCTTTAGCAGGCAGATAATTTTGGTTAAGTTTGCAAAGCATCTAACTGAAGGATTATTCTGCCTGAGAAGAAAATATTTCTTGTGTTTTCTTCTCCGTTCTTTGTTTTCTGACATCTTTAATCTTAAAGACATTTTGCAGGGAGAAGAAGAGGCTCAGAAATCATAAAAGTTAAGAAATAGGATTTCACTGCAAGCAAATATTCAATCTATTTCTTAATTTCTGGTAATTTCAGGTTTTAGATATTCATAAAAAGATATAGTTGTATGTGAAGGTCTGTTCAGTGATAACAGCACAAAAATAGTAAAATGATCGGTGCTCAGCTTTTTAATAAAGCTACAAGCAGTGTGGTTTTATCTGTATAATCTCCCCCACCACAGACACACACAAAAAATTAAAAAAAGAAAATTTGAAACGTAGCCTACAGCTTCTAAATGACATCAAAATCTTGAAAAATTGTTGGCAAGTCTATGGGAATATACATTAAGATACTGCAGAATGTTTGGTGCTGTATTTCTGGATATATTAAAATATCTACATACAGAAATGGAATTAAACTTCAAAAATAATTATTTTGCCACCAAAAGGAACCAAACAGGTCCCTGAAACCTACTTCAGATCATATTTTCCATCTAATCAGTGTGTGGACCATTTTTATATCAGAGTTTATTTAGTTTATGCATTCAAAAATAAGAGACTACACTTTAAAGAATAGAAAACAAATCCTGCAAAAGAAGTTTCCTACGTTATTTTTCTTTGGATCAGGGCAGTGTGTGTCCCTCTGTAGAAGGTACTGGAAGATGATGTCACTGTGGACAGATGCTATATCCCCATGTCCTGTCAAAAGACACACACACACACACACACACACACAGACACACACACACACATACACACACGTATTTTAATTTGTAGCTCACATCCACTGAAATATTCAACAGAAGATGCCATGTGATCAGAAGTGGGTAAGGGATACATTTCTAACTTTTTTACCCACTGCCAACAATCACAGACTCCATGTCTTTGTCCTGGAAGCCCCTGCTAAAACGTTCCTACAAACACCAGTTCTCCACTATGTAGAATTAGAATTTATGTAGAATTTATTAAATTAATTAGAATTTATGTAGTGTTCTGTGACACTGAAGTAAACTGAGCAGAAAGCTTAAGTCACAATAAATTGTAGATTTTTGTTGCTGAATATAACGAATATATAAGGAAATATGCAGATAGTTTCAACAGTTAGAGGAACATGGAGGAATATGAAAACATCTGGCTGCTTAAATCTAATACTGATTTAAAGCTCTCTTTGGGATTGACACCTCGCCTAATGATACAATCACATATTAATAGGTATTGTGTTTGTAGGAACAAACAGTTCACGTCTTTCAGCATCTGCAGCTGTTCCTAAGAACTTAGTGGGCCATGTGGCTTTAGAAATCCATGTAAGCACAGCCTCAGCCTGTACATCCAGTCTTGAGGGCATAGAAGGTCTAAGGAAACCCACCCTGAGTTCCTCTGGTGTACACTGTGTAGCTTCTTCTGGTAGGATGGCATCTGTGCCTGCCATTGCTCTTGTTTTGTTCCCATTAACTTGAATTCACTTTGCACTTCAAACTTTTGATCTCTGCTTTCCCCCTCATTAACATTTTGTCTTTAAATGTATTACAGAAGTGTCTCCATATCCTTCTTAAGCTATAATGAAATTTAAATGAGAAATGATTGTGATCTGGCTTTAGACAATGCAAGATCTGTTGTAGGTCTATATTAAATATTTTTCCTTTACCTTGTCAAAGCCAGTCAAGCAATGACGAAAACACATGCTTTTCTGTTTGAAGTGCATGTGGTTTACCTTTTGCTCCATTTTACTTGTACTTCTTTTAAACTTCTTGATCTCTCATCAGCCTCTCAGAGTTCTTTATAGCTTGTGTTGTGCAATATGAAACAAATGAAAATAATTTCCTATGTAGAAAAAGATTTAGGGATAACACAGTAAAATCATGACAAGAGAAATTTTCAAGCTAGTGAAACCACCAATGAGATTTTGAGAGTGTCTTACAAAACTGGTATTTTAACTTTAAAAAATTTCTGCATATTGCAGCTTCTTGATATATGACTCTGGAGCAGGTGAGAGACTAATATCTGGAAATGGATTAGTTGTATGAACAACTTCTTGAAAAATCATTACATTTATTTATCAATGTAATGTTTTTCTAATCTTGTTATTATGATCTTAATAATTTTAATTTTTGTGGATTAAACTACAAAGTTTGAGCATTCACTAGTTCGACTGATTCAGAGAATCCAACAAGATGCTTCTGAAAACCTTCTATGGGCTGACTTGATCTGGTTTCTCTTGTTTATGGCTTTTACAGAAACAAAAGGCTTTCTTGTGGGAGAGATCATGCAAACTAACATGAAGAATCTGCTGGACCTTCCTTTTCTTCCTAATACCTTGTTGTAGTTTATGTGAGCAGTCAGTATTAGTCATAGAAATGTCCCACAGACTGTAACAGGAAAAAGGATATTTCATGGCATAATTTCCTTCATGCTATTGTGTGAACTGTACAAAGTTGACAATTGCTGTTCCAGTTTTAATTACAGAGACAGTAATTATCTGCATTGTAGGCATTAAGTAAAATAGTCACAACTTTTTAATTAAATTTTAACATCTCACAACTCTATTAGAAAGGCTTGCATATATAATTAGGTCAACTAGAATCATGGAATATACTTGAATGAAATGCAATAATCTGACCAAAGACACAAAAAACTCCCTTGTTATGAGGTGTATCTGCTAATACAAATGGGCCCAGTAAACTACAAGAAATTCAGTGCATTAATTGAACCAGGAAATTATTGTTATCCTTGGGAATAAGTCTTGTGCTTCTGTGAACCCTGACTGGCCCTTAGACTATCAATTCTTGCTTCATGTCTGGTATAGGTTTAATTATTGTTGAAATAGTTAATGTTGAAATACTTTTTTCTTTTTTTTTTTTTAAATAGTGGGGAAGTATGAACAGTGTTTCCAAGTCAGAACAGTGCAGTTCATGTCATTAAAATTTCATGACTTATGACTTCCCTTCATTATGTTTGAGTTGTGAAAAAGCAGTATCTTGTATTGTATTCCTTTGCTTAATTGCTGACAGTTTCTCTGGGGAGTTTCAGTAACATTTACCTTATATTTCTAACATACTTTCATCACAAGGTCTTCTGTTTGCTTGCAGAGATGTGAGAACTACAAAACCATCACACCAGAGACTATAAGAGGAAGAAAATCAATGGAAATCCAGTCTTTTAGGCTCTGAGGCTGTGATCATTAATCACTTTCCCTTACACTGAGAGAAAAAAATAGTTCTCAATTTAATTTTAGTACTGAATGCTAAAGAGGCATCAAGAAATGCACTTACTTCTCTCTGTTGAATATGATGAATTCTTTCCTAATGGTTTCCAAGCACTGCTGCAGGTGTACGTTCTTTAAAAAACAGCATGAATAGGTTGATTAAAAAAGATGAGAAACCATAGACAAAAATCACAACAACAGAAACAACACCGAACAAAAAGGCTTATGAATGAATACTATCAAGAGGCATTTTGAAGACTCATTAAATTGGGCTGTGATAGCACAATCAGTCTTTCATTCTTTTGGATGAAGTTCCCCACAAAGAATTCCTGAGGATTTTTACATCTGATAGCTCTAGGAAGAACAGCTTGCATGAACGTTCAAAATCATTAGGAGTAGCAACATAATTTATAAAACCTCACTGAAATGGTAGTTCAAGTCTGGAAATTATTATTAATCTTCTCAGTACTCTTGACTGTTTATACAATGCATCTTTCTACATGGGACACATTAGTCAAGAGTGGAAGAGACAGCTTTAACATGTTTATAAATAATGAGCCTTTTCACTACATACTTTTCATTTTTGGTAGTAGTAGTGAATAAATACTCTTTGTAACTATTTGTCCATGTGTGGGAAGTGTTTCTGGCAACTGGCAACACTTTTTCATACTTTAAATGAGCATCTGTGATAATCTTAAAAATTATTATAGCTTAAACATGTTACTATTTGAATGAAATAAATGGTTGCTTTTCGTCTTGCTTTGGAGATGATTTATGCAATGTATAAAATGACAGACAGAGCAGTTGAGTCTGTTTTCAGAGGTGATAAAACTGAACTTAAATGAGTTTGCCCATCAGAGTGCGAACAAAATGCCACTGACTGTGGTCACAGTCCCCATCTTACCAGTGGGCAGGTTTCCTTAGCTCCGTCTTTGGATTTGTTTTTGGCAAGTCGCTTTTTCTTTTTATGGAGAGGCTTGGACTCTAAAATCATTTCTTCAAGCTCAAATGTGGGATCACAGTTCAGTCTTCCTTTCTGGTACAAAAGGATTCAAAGTTACTCTTTGAAGGATTGTTGTGATTTTTTAGTTTGCTTGGCAAGTGCTAATAGCAGTAATAATGAACCAGCTCCTCAATCACATCTGTGAAATGAAAACTGTCTTTTTAGGCCTGGAATGACGCTTGAGGTTTCAATACGGAAGATAAGATAAAAATCATATTATGAAGCAATTATAAAGGGTTAGATCCTCTTCCTACTTACAAAAAGATATACTCCTAGAGTGACTAAACTTATGTTACCTCAGTGAGAGAGATTAATCTGGCCCAGGGTCTGCATCAGAGTATCAGTTAGTGCTGTAGAGCATAAATGGCAGCTGTAATAGTGCAGGAGAGATGGGGAGTACCTCTAAGACCTTGTAGAAATCTGATTTTCTGAAGTGTTGCAGTGGATTCAGTTACTTAGGTCCTGTCCATAAGAACAAAGGAAGGAGCAGGCCTGTTTTGGTTAGCAGCATTTATATAAAAAAAGGGTTCACAGAATTATAGAATCCCAGGTCGGAAGGGATCTCAAGGATCATCTGGTCAAACTTTTCTGGGCAAAACCACAGTCCCCAGTCTGGACAAGATGGGCCAGGCTACCTGTCCAGCTGAATCTTAAAAGTGTCCAGCTTTAGGGAATCCACCATTTTCACGGGCAGATTGTTACAACGGCTTATTGTTATTCTTATGAAAAAATTTCCTCTTGTGTCTAAGCAGAATCTTCCCAGAAGTAACGTGTACCCAATACCCCTTGACTTTTCCATGGGACTCTCTGTAAAAATGGAGTCTCCATCTTTGTAGCCAACCTTTAAATAATGGGACATGGTGATCAGGTCTCCCCTAATCCTTCTTTTCTCAAAGCTCACCAAGCCCAGTTCTCTCGGTCTTTCCTCTTGTGGCCTGTTTCCCTCTCCTCAGATCACGTCTGTGGCCTTTCTCTGGACCCTCTCCAGCCTGTCCACATCTTTTTTGTGTAGAGGGGACCAAAACTAAACAAGTTTTCTAGGTGTGGCCTGGCAAGTGCTGAGTAGAGTAGGTCAATGACTTTTTTATCTCTCCTGGTGATGCACTTATTGATGCAACTCAACATCCTGTTGGCTTTCTATGCTGTGGCAGCACCCTGGTCACTCACATTGAGCTTGCTGTCCCTGGACCTCCAGCGTTGCTGGAGCGGGTCCCCAGCTGGGTAGATCTCTCCCTGTGCTACACCCCTGGACTATGTTTTCCCAGGTTTAAGACCTTACGTTTGTTCTTGTTGAACTTCATAAGGTTCTTGTTAGCCCACCTCTCCACAGGTCTTCCTGCAGGGGAGTTCTCCCAAAGTGTCCACTTCCCCACTCAGTTTGGTATCATCAGTGAACTTCAGGGTACATTTGATCCCGTCACCCACACTACTTGTTAACGTGTTAAACAGTGCTCACCCAATATCGATCCGTGGTGGAGCCCACTTGTGCCAGGCTGCCATCATGAGAAGGAGTTGTTTGCCACCTCCCTCTGGGCATAGCCCATCAGCCAGCTCCCCACCCATCACATGGATTACTTGTCTATTCCATAACACATCGATTTTTCCAAAAGGAGACTGTGGGAAACTGTATCAAAAGCCTTGGAGAAATCCAGGTAAACAATGACCGCCACTTGCCCCAAGCAACTGAGCAGATTACTTTGTCATTGAATATGATCAGGTTTGGAAAGAACCATTTGTCCTTTGTGAATCCTTGGCTTTCCCCAGTCATATGCTTCATTCTAATCTATTATTCTTTTTCTATTCTATCCACTTTATTAAGGTTTTCCTTACCCATTACACACATGACTTAAATATTTTGGATTCTCCATAAAAAATGTCATGTTAATTTGTGATGCTTGAAGCAAATTTTAAGATCCTTTGTTATACCAGGAAGCCCTTTACAAAAAATTTCCGAACAATCTGAATTGTGTGGTGGAAGATGTTAAAAGCAGCCTGTTTTCCTCTGGGACTTCTGAGAGTTCAATCACATCATTGTCACTGTCAAGGTGGAAGTACTAAAATAAGTTCTATATAAATGACAGATATTTTTAGTAACCAAAGACACTAAGCAGTAAAATCATATCAGAAACTACTTGTATAACTTGTGGTGTCTTACAATGAAACGTTTGATTTAGAGATCACTCCATCATTTTTATTTCTAGTGAATTCTGTATATTCAGAGCATGATATTTAGATGTCTGATGCCTTTTCCTGCATATTATCCAGCCATCTTTAGTAAAATGTATGTAGCTTATTTATGTTTATTAATGAGTAATAGATCCATAGGTTTCATCAATACCAGCTCCTTTCTTGTGCTTGCATAATTTTGAGATTTTTTTGAGTACTTAAAAATATATATCACTTTAATTCTGAAGCTTTAAAAGTAAAAGCAAATTATATTTTAAAAAAATCTACTAATAATTTATGACTCCGAGCTGAATATGAGGAAAATAACTAAGTCATAAAGAAACACATGTGCTAGTTAAGAACTGTGTTTATGGAATCAAACTATAAGGGAGAAATTAAGCTATGGGATATTGCTCCCACAGGCCTCCCGTGTGCCCTCTTAGCTGCAGAAGGCAGACAAGCTCCTGACAGTCATGGCAAGCTGTCAAAATTTATAAAACTTTTTAGTTTCTAAACATTCCTCTGGTCACAGGGCTCCAGTTCACCTTCTCATGAAAGGCTGAAAAACAAGAGATATTTTGTTGTGTGGCCCCAATTAACCAGTGAAAGTTTTGCTCGTGCAACAGAGAGAAAGTTCCTGGAAAATGTGTGACCAAACTTGGTCTCATGAAACAGTAAAGTTTCTATAAAAAGAAATGTGTTAGAAAAGACACTTTGGTTCTCACCTCACTGTATTTCCTGACACTGGATCAACCAGCCCTGCAATATCTGACTCTGTATGGAAGTGTCTGGTAGAGCTTGTAATGGGACTTTCAGATTAATCTGGATAGATAAATGAAGCCTTTTCCTTGTATTTCCTTTTAAAAGTAGAAAAATATTTTGCTTTAAATATTACAGATTTCCCCTTCAGATAGATGCCCTTTATAGATTCAGATTCCCCCTTTATAGATGCCTGCCAAAACACAAATACAGTGAATCCAAATGTGAAAAGAAAAGCTATCTTTGCAGAGCCTGAGACTCTCTTGGATCCCCAAGTATGTTGTACATTTGGGTATGGGGAACTGGATCTCCCTTATAAAATACTGTGTTGTGAAGTTTTCCACATGCTGGCAGTTGTGGATTAAACTTTTAGCTGGGAGTAGGAGGTGTAATTAATCGGTTGAGTTTTGCCTGAGAAGTCAGCCCACACCTCTGATATTTCAAAGACAAGCTGTAACTTAAAAAGGGAAAGAGGAAAGTCAGTCTCCTCTCATGCTGTAGATCCACACCACCAGGAGAATGGCATTCACAGTCCACTGGGCCAGGAGGCATCTTAGTTCTGTGGTGCTTTGCTTAGGGAGAGAGTGTAGGGTAGGATCCTGACATGGCATAGTAATTATTCCAGCTGCATGGACATCAAGTAAGACTGAAAGAGTCCTGGCCTGGTAGATATGACGTTCACCTGTCCAACTTTCATCTTGTACTAAGATTGAGCTACAAAGTGAAAGGACGGAATCTCCCCACAGGTGAACATTGCCCTGGAGTGCCTGAAAGAGGGGCCTGCCTTTCCCTTCTCCTGTTGTGCCAGTTACCTGCTGTATTCCTGGTCTTTCCCCCAGTTCCCTGAGGGAGGCCCTGCTTGCCCACCCACAGCTTACTTCTCCTGCAGGATATTGCTTCCAGAAAGGCTCTGGTCAGGTGCCAAGAAGCCCAGCAAACACTGCCAGCAGTGTTTTGGCAACCCACCTGGCTACCTTTGCTCCATTGAGCAATGCCCTCTTGCCTTCAGCTTCTGAAGGGTTGGATCCTGTCCCCATCATGTTTATCATGAACTCTAATGTGCACCTGGATGAAGACAGGGTCTGCTTATTCCACCTTTCTCATCTTTGTTTATAGTTGTATTAAAAGAAAAGAAAAAAAAAACACAGAAACAATCCTTAGCATGCTACAAATATACTGTTTGGAGAAGAATTATAGTGCAATATGACTTTAAAAAGTGACGCATATTAACACCACAGTCGTTGCTTTTTATTCATGGCCCCCAAATGCATTAACCTCGAAAATGATCAAAATGGAAATACCCAAAAAATACCAACAAAATAGGACCATGTTAAAAAAGAAACCACCAGGCTCCCTCCCAGAATCTGAATGTTTTATTGTAAGAAACTGTCACAAAGGAAATAGGTCAGCCTTTTGGAACACTGTTTTTTAAGTGAAAAAGTATCAGCATACTGGGATGTTAAAGAGTTTCCCATATGTTATTAAAATATCCAACTTTCAGTCTTCTTGGTATGCTTTATCTCAGAGTTAACTCTGATAATCATTTGCTCTAACAGCTGAAACACAAAGTCTGGAAAAAGTTTTCTTTTCTTTGAAAGGGAACGAAAAGTGAACCAAGGTTAATTAGCTTTTGTTGTGATCTATTGAAATGGGACGAATTTTCCCTTAGCTGTGACTGAATAAATGAAAATAGAATCCAAAGTAAATCACTGAAGAGCAATAAATACAAGCATAAACAAGTAAAACGGCAGTGATAATTAAAGTCAGAATTTACAAACACTGTTCACCTGGAATATTGACTTACATTAGGAACAAAGCCTGGGGTCACAGTTTTCTCTAGAACAGCATCCCAGTTGACATCAGCTAGGTATGGAGAGTTTTGGATGTCTGCAAGGCTTGAAAGACGGCACTCTGGGTCCTTAGTGAGGAGCTGTGATCAAGCACAAGGCATTTTCTAAGGGACTGGATACCATACAGAAGAGTGAATGTATCACATAATTAAGTTGTATGATACATATTTTTAAGTAAGAAAATGTCTGGGGAATCTTCTAACAGATGCTATAAGTCCCAAGTTAAAAAAAAAAATTAAAAGTAATAACTCATAGGATATGAGTATGATTTAATTGCCACCAGATGGCTGTTGCAGGCATGCAGTGTATAAATGTATCAGCAACAAAAGTCTGTTTACAAATACACAAGAGCCCAAATGAAATGAAACATCACAGTTCAATGCCACCCAACAATTTGTATTTTGTCTTCAATTTTTTGGAAGATACAGTTACACTGAGCATCCTGGCAGCAATTAAAATTATCCACCTCACTGCTCTATCTGTTCAAAACTAGATTGCTCGTTGCTGCAAAAGACATATATATTTTTATTACTCTATTCAGACATTCGCAAATATTTCCTGTTCAAGTATCAATATTGATGATCCAAAATACCTAAAAGAGACAGATTATCTTTGCAGTGTGGCCAGACAATTAAAGCAAACAAAAAGCTAGGATTTTAGAAAGAAAACAATTTTCAGTGTCAGATGCATTCAGAAAGAGCCCTGTCTTGTAGCCTAGGGATGTTTACAGCAAAGTGGCTCAACTTTTGTTGTTGCAACTACAGCAACATGGGACAGGAAGAGATACAGCTGTTTTAATTTCTAATCTCCCTGTCTGGAAACTGCAGCAGAAATTCAGAGAGCAGAGTGGTCCTTCCTTCCCTGTCCCAGTTGCATATCCACAGCTGAGGGGAAATGAGGCCAGGACATGGAAGAAGAATTATTGATCCCCAAACTTTTACTATCACTAGTGAATCAGCTTTAAAATAAAAGAAATATTAAATTTTTACTTTTTTGAAGCCATGAAAAGCCTGCGTCTAAGCCTAAGAATGATGCACCTTCTGAAGAGAAAGTACTGCACCACTCACATTCAGAGCAGCCTAGAAATAAGCCCTGCTCTCTTATCCTTGAAATGCTGACTACCCGATGCGTGTGCATATCTGATGCCTTTTCCAGTGTTGGAGGGGCTTCCAGAAGAGGTGAGAACAGAGGACAGAAGATATTTGTGCTTTCTTACCTTTTTCAGTAGTGCTATCATGCCCTTGCACCATGCAGATGAGTAGTGAACTCTTTCTATCTTGAACATGTTGAGAATCTCATCGATGGGGGTGGCTGAATGAATTTCGTAGGGCCTCTGGGATAAAGTTAGATCAATATCAAGTCAGCAAGAATGGATAAAAGAGCACAGACTATTCACATTTTCCTGAGCTCAGTATTGTTTTTGTTGGAAATATCAAAACCACAAAAACATCTTGTAACAATTTTGCGTCTAATCTGTTGTGTGTGTGCTTTTCTTTGGTTGTAATGAATGTAATTACTCATAGATGCATTTGCTCTGCAAATTTTTCTCTCATGAAAGGAAGTATCAGTTCAAATGAGATGAATAAATAATTTTGTTCCTGGGGCATTCTATGTGAAATGTGGATTATTTAGTATTTTTTGCTTGTAGTACTAGTGATCAGTTCTTGTGACCAAAAGTGACAAAATAGAAAAGAGGCGGCTGAAAGCAGCTTTGTCATCCTGATTTGTAGTACATAAAGAAACTAAAAATTGCTTACAAAAGTCTGTGTCAGAAGCACAGTAAAAAAGAAGACTCCAAATCTCAATCCTTCTCCTTTGCCCTTTTTTAAAATCCAAGATTAACTCATTACATGGATCTGCTGTCATGTGTTTGCAGTGCCTAAATTCTCCTATAGATGAAGAAAGGCTTGGGGCTTGCAGTGCTTTGTTAATGAAGATTTCTCTGATTTATCTTCTACAAAATGCAGAATTAGGAAATAAAAGTACTACATATAAATTTCTATTCTTGTTATTTTCTGTGCACATACTTGTATGTTTGAAGCAAGTTGTTAAATCATACTTAATGTATTTTTGTAAACAAAGACAGAGAGTGGATTGTTTGTGAATTAAGTTGTACCCAGCAGGTGATAGATAATGTGATATGAGACCTGCAGCTAAATGCCATCCTAGCAGCAATGTGCAAATTAATGCTATATAATTCATAAACAACATAGATTTACCTATTAATCCAATATCCTAAACAGCAAAGGGCAGACACCATTACCTTGACTAAGAACTGAATCATCCCTTGACTTTTGCCAGTATGTACTGGTAGAAGACTGTAATTTCAGAATATGTTTAGGTTGTTAGTTATCTAATCTGTTAAGGAATTGGCGTTACTTTTCATTAAGACCCCAGACATATTCTTATTCTGGGAGGATTCATGCATGCATTTAACTTTAAACTTTTGTATGAAACCAAGTCCATTCCAAGGCACCGGGGCATTTTTAAAAATAAATTCAAGGAGGGCTTAAATCCTTTTGCTTTGATTCACATTCAGTTAGCCTGTGGTCATTTAGCTATACCATGTCCTTATGAATTCAACAGGACCTAAATGTGTTCTCTAAATGCATAATTTTCTTGAATCAGGTTCAAAATTGTCATTCAAAATAGTCTGTCATATGCTTTTCCCTACCTGCAGTAATGTTGCCATAAAACAGTTATTAAACATGAACCATTGTCATGCTTTCTGTCACCTAGAACCTACTGCTGACTTACCTTGATGTAACAATGTGATCAATAGGATCATTGAGACAGAATGTACACTAATTGTTGAAAACGGCTGTTAACTCTAAAAATAGCAACTATAAGGAATTATGAATCATAAAAAGTTTTTCTGTTAAGGATGCTTCTGCCCGTGCCTTTTTCTCACAGAAAAATCCCTAAAGCTTACCTTATTTCCAAGGTTATTAACATTCTGCAGTATAGATTTTTTGAGATTTGCAAAGATTTTAAATATTGTTATTAGTTAACTCAAACTATAAATGGCCATTTTAAGTTTGGTCTTTTGAGGCCCTTCATACTTCTATATCTCCCTGTTTTTCAGCTATTCAATCCACTTGGGGATCCTATCCCTTCAGTTCTATTTTGCGAAAAAAGAAAAAATCTGGTTTGCTTTTGTTCATGATTTTTTATCAAAGTTTGTTGTAAATTATTCACATTGCAGTGAAAGTCAGAATTTGGGAATCCCACATACTATCTCATCCTTTCACACTGCCTCTACTAAATTCATGGTGTCTACATTTATTGTAGCATTTTAGCAGTTGTCTATAGCTCAGGAACAGACTGACATGTGGGCATGGTTTGCATCATACAGTTTAATTACAGTTTAATTTCACGGACTTGGTGAAAAGATCAATGTTTGATATAAAGCTGTATGAAATTGCTTTTTTTCTTGCCAGGTGTTTTATTAGCAGCTGGGTAAGGAGAAAAATGTACCTACCTAACTTATTGAGAAATGTTAGCTCCACTGTAGATAATCAAAAAATGGTCTAGACAGCTCTGTCCTGGACACAACCTGCTCCTGTAGCTGTAGCTGCATGTCCAGCAGAGCATTGTTTGAGCTGCCCTGGTGGCAGTGGGGCTGTTTCCACAGCTGGACAGCGAGCTGTGGGAGCCTGAAGGAGCAGGGGCTGCATGCCTGCAGATTTAGCTCCCAGCCTTGTGTGTGCAAACTGTGCTGTCATGGCCATCTGCACGGCTCTGCTGCGGCAGATGGGGCTTCGGAGCTCGCAGTTGTGGAGACAGCAACGTGCCTCGGGTTAAGCACATTCCTTCAGCCCACTGCTACTTCTCTTGTCATCACTCGTGTCAGTTTAGGCCTTGTCTAGACTAGAAAAATTTAGAAAAAAATACACCTTTTCCTTGTCCATACAGTGGTGTGGGCTACCAAGCCATCCTCTGGCTTGCTCAGTAGCCAAGAGCTGCTCTTCAGGAGAAAACAAGCAGCTGGCTTAGTTGACTTGAGCAGATACAGGTGGCAATGCTTTTATTAAAACAAACAAACAAAAAAATGATTCAGTCTCAATTTTGCTTTTTTTTTGGAGCCACATTGACTTATTCAGGAAAGATTTTATGGATCTTGGCAAATGGATATCAGTCTATATAATTTTTCATTTATCAAAGGGAATTTGTCACATAAAAATGATCTTTTGTGATTAGTCTTGGGAGTTCAGCTTTCATTAACAATCATTTATTGCTCTCTTTTCATGGAGACACTCACTGGGGAAAGGGTTGATATAAAACCATCAGGATGTTCTCTTAATTTACTGTAAGTGCATCTAGAACTACTGTTTGTGACTAGGATTGAGGATGTGTTATGTTTATCACTGCCAGACTTCTCCATTCCAGGAAGAATGCCAGCCTAAAAACTCCCTAAGGTTTGAGATTTATGGTGGAGAAAAATTGATAATAATTGTTGGTTTGCTATTTTTGTTAAGAAATGTGTTTAATACTCCTTTGCTTTGAGAGCTGAAACAGTCTCTGCATGGGAGAGATCTTTGTCTCAGGAGCATGACTTTTGCTATATCTATGGAAATACAAAATAGATTGGCCAAATTTTCGGCCTTTGAAAAACGTAGCTTCTGAAGTAACAATATGCAGATACTCTGAAATTATGTTTTCCATCTAAAGTGGGAATAATAATTACTCTTTGTTTCTATTTTCCTATATGTGTCACCCTATGTCAAGTTGCGAGATCTGTGTGGGATGGATTGTCTGGTAAGACAAGGAAGAAAGACTGTGTTATTGTCATAATATAAAAAATACTTCTTCCCTTTAAAAAATCATACTGCAATGCAATAAAATCCCCTTTCCAAAACAGGAATGAAAAATAATAAAAAAACTCCCAAACAGCTACTTTAGCTATGTCCTCATCCTGAAATAGTATCTAAATTACTGTTTTCCATGGGGAATAGTAAATATTTAAGCAACTGACTGCAATCCTTTAAACCAAAATGGAAAAGAATTTTTCATTATCTTCTGTGATATTCGACTGTGCTCAGGAAGACTTTTTTCGTTAAGCTTATTCACATAATTGATTAGATAAGAAACAAATGCACTGGCAGATAAGCATTTTCTATAGCTGGGCCAAGCATCTTAGGATATTACATTAGATCTCTTATGGTATTAGCCAAAAGAATCAAAGATATAATAGAGTCGGAAATAACTCAACTTCTAGTTGGAAAAAATACCATTGTTTGCAATTCAGCATTGTAAAGAAGCCATTAAACATTAGGGCTTTTCTTAGCCAAACTGAGGTAAATTTTCACAATGTATTTGAGTGTGGGGTGAAACCTTCCCAAGAGTGTTTTCAGAAGAGAAAGAACCAGGACAGCATTCCTTACCTGGGCCTTGTACACTCAAATTTTATCATGAAAAATGCACTCAGGGGCACTGCAAACTTGAGACTTCTGTTAGAAAACAACAAACTCCATCATTCTTACCCAACCCCTCAGTAATTCATATGCTGTGATTCCTAGTGACCACCAGTCTACCGGGTACGAGTATCCTGGACCTCCATCCATAAAAGCCTGGAACACTTCCGGAGCTAAAACAGTAAATCAAATTGAACAAAAAAGCATTTCATTAAGGTTAGACTATGGATATGATTTCACAGCTGAAAAATGAATAAGGACTCAACAAACTGGAACTAAACAGACTTGGAAGTACAGCTTTTTTGGGATGTAGTTTCAGTGCTTTGTTTTACTGATAACAAGAAACCTTTGCCAGTCAGGGTTTTTCAAAAGCCAGTAATTTCATATGTTAATTCTTACCTGGTTCATTTAAGTTTCAAATTATGTGAATAAAAATAACAAATAGGTGGGGAATTCTTGATCTGAAGTGTGGCTTAGAACATTTAGGGTAAACATTTTATGGGAAAAAAAATCTGCAAGTGAGATGATTCTTTGTGATTGATAGAGGTGTTGAATATGGTAAATCTCATCCTTATTCTACATTTAGATAGAACTAATCAGACAGATTTTAAAGATATTCAACACAGGAAAATGGTAGTTAAATAGAAATCCTGACACTGATTTTGTGTTGTGCGAAACTGTCATGACTGGAAGAAAACACACTGCCAATGAAGTCATGACTTCCATAAAAATAACTTTTGTGGAGGATAAAAGGTATTTTCAAAAAAAAAAAGATCTACTTGTCTAATTTCAGGTAAAAAATGCTACCGTAGTTTCTTCAGAAAACCGGATATAAATAAGAGTAGACATGAAATGAAATGAAATGAAATGAAATGAAATGAAATGAAATGAAATGAAAACTCAGTCATGCTTTTCTAATGATTTAACAGCAGACTCTCAGTACACTTTGTGAAAACAACACTTTCACTGGAGAATTTCTAAACAACACTGTCCCCAGCCGTAACATCATGCTAGATTACAATTACCGTGCGAGCCTCTTCTGGCCATGATACCGAGTCTAATGTACCACATTACCACCTGATTACCATGGCCTGTCTTTGTGATGTGCACACTCAGTGAATGATGTAGTTTGGTCACACTTACTTCTGACTGGCAGTTTGGGATTTGGCTACTTATGGCGCTTAGCAAAGCACCTTTAATAAATGGAAAGGCATTCCTTTTAGAGGAGTTTTTGCAGTCCTTGCATTATGGATGACAACCTAATTTACAGCTCCAGACCTGACTTCAGAAAGTCTTCAAGAGCCAAATATAATAGAAAATTTCAACATCCATTCATTAGTTATGGCAAAACTCTAATCTGTGGAATAAAAAGTAGTGAACGTATGAAAGTGATCTTATACTCTTTGACCAACAGGACCATGTCTAAACATGTTTGGTACAAGATCTACAGGTACCTAAATAAACATTTTTGCTGGAATACATGTGTTTGGAGAATAGATGAGCAAGATCTCTGGCAGAGGCAAACTTGTGCTGTGATCCAGTATGACATGAATCAACAATGCCTTGAGAGTCATTACACAGAGTTAACTCTGTCTCATCTCCAGATGACATAACTTCCCTTGGCATACTATATCTTTGTGTGTACTTCAACTCGTTTGCATGCTGCCCGTGTGTAGGCACATCTTACACATGTGCAGTCTATCAGACACGTGCTGAGAGCTTAAGTAGGATTTTTGTTATTACTTTAGTGGATCAATGCACCTAAATTGCACATCAGGCACCAAACTTATATTTTGAATATCACCATAGGCACCTTGTAATGAAGGTTTGCTTGATTTAGCCCCATTTGTTACGGTTTTTGCCCACCGTGCCTAGATGATGTACAATAGCTCATTACAGAAAATAGTCTTTGTGGCATTTTTACTGAGCTATGCAGGCATAATATTGGTTTCACTATTTCTTTTATAGCTTTAACATTTTAATAATGAGACAGATCACTATCTGATTTCTACGAGATAGAGGTGAAAGTACTTTATTGATGTAACCTATGGCATTGCCAGAATGGTGCAGCTGTTTCGCTAATTTAGTGACTGAGCTATTGACATACATTTTATTTTATTTTCTTGTTCTAAAATCTTCAAGGTCAGCTCATCCTGCATTAAGCAGATCAGCAGAAAATGCATTCTTTTGCCCTGGAGTTTTGAAGCTGTTTTCTCACCTTAAACTGATGGCATTCTTAGGTTAGAATATGAGCAGTTAAGGTCCCCATTTTTAAAGCATATAGCCCCTTTTTGCCTGCTTTAACAGCATTATTTTCAGTCCAGCTGGAATGCCTCTCTGAATTCCATCAGCTCCAGTGAAGCAATTACAAACACACTTTTCCCATGGTGGGGGGAGTGTTCTGTCAGAGGGTGTAATATGATTTGCAGTACCCTATGTACAGATTTCTTCTCAGGGTGAAATCTCAACCATGTTGAAGCCAAAAGACGTTTCTCCAGTTTGACAAGACTGTTAAATACCCAGTTCACACTAAGCTTGTGCTTAATGAGTCTAAAAGTCCTTTTGAACTGAGACATTAGGTGTAAACGAAGGGCTCTAGGCTGTGGTAGACTTTTGGAGTTTGCCTGCTCATTCAGAAACAGAGCATGATCTTACAGAAAGATAGCAGACCCTCCAAGTCATGGAGTTAGCCAAGCTCTGAAGAGCTAGAGCTGTGAAATATAGGACATAATATTAGGTTTTGCTGTAAGAAATAACTATGCCAGGAGAACCAATTCAGAGTGCAAATTGGCTAGGACAAAAGCAAATAAAAGTTCTGAAAGGAAGGATGAAATTCTGCATTGATTTTCTTTAACATTGTTACTTAAATAGACTGTCTGTAGTCTTTTAAAATTTGAACTTGATCCCAGGCTCAGCTTGGACAGCCATCCTGCAGCCTGCTCTGGCTAGATTCTTCCAAAGGATGATCAGATTTGAGCTTGCCAGCTTGGAGCAAGGGCAACAGCTCTGCTGTGTGCACCCTTTGTGAGCACATCCTCTCTTTACATAACAGATTTAGGATGAGAAGAATACTTCATCTTTACCCCTGTGCATCTGTATAGGCAGTATTCCGCCTTCAAGAGTTTGTGTGAACAAGAGTGAGAGTACCTGCAAAAACAAGAGTTTCGGATCCTTTTCCTCAAGCACTTTCTATTGAACAAAGGCTTTTCAGGAAAATAAATGGGTTTAATAATGGGTTTGATCCTGCAGACTCTGTTGGCTAAGAGCTGTAGTTACTATCACATGCACTTAGGGGGAAAGCAGTAGATGTTTGCATGGTAGAAGGACAACTTTTAAATAGTGAAACTAAATCAAGTAATAGCAAGTCCAGCAGAAAGAGTGAATTCAAAGAAAAGTGGAGAAGTGTTGCAATTGGTAGATCCCACGGGTCCTCACAGCTCCCCCTGACCTAATTTCTTTGATACGGTGGAGAACTGCATGTTTCTAGAGCTGCCTGAAGAGTGACTCAACAGCGGGAACCTGGTCCAGCCTCACTGCTCACCCTGCTTTGAGCAGACCTGGACTAGAGGTTCCTGGGGCCCCTGCTGTCACGACTCACCCCACAAACCTGTGATCCTAATGTGGCTCAAGCAGCCTCACAGAGCATCTGAGTGGGATCACAGAGGCATCTGAGGCCAGAAGCCTCAAAGGGATCTTTACAGCCTCTTCCTCTTGGGCAGTCATCATGAACTGCATGGACTCTTCACCCCTGCTCAGGCACCTGAAAACCTGTCACCCAAAGTACTGGGAACTTTTAAAAGTCTGGAACTCAGAAGCAATGCAGGCTTTTTGTTTGGGTTATTGCTTTTCATCTTTTGCGAAGCATGATCTGACACCTTTCATGCAACTTCTGAAAATGACAAAGAAAGACTCTTTAAATACCAATGCCATTCCAGGCTGGGACATCTGTACTAATTTTAACAGAGGAAAAAACCCCAGGAATGTCTCTGTGTATTATATAATAAAGAGTAAATGCACATATTTAACTTTGGCAACCAGCCAAGCTAAAAGTCCTTCCATTGTTTCTTTTCTGCATCTGTATTTTTCTCGTAATAATACATTTTCATGATTTTATTGTTTATCTGCTTTGCTTTCTTGTAAAAGTACAAAAATGAATCCACTTTTGTACTGCGTTGTATGCTTCAGTGCATTTCTTCCTTGTTTCCAATACAAATTTCCAGTCAATATTTTTTCCCAACTAATAAATTAAAACAAATCCTCTTCAGAAATGTGTCTTTTGATGTTTTTGCACCATATCTTTTTAGTAATACCATAGTACTACAGGCTGCAGGAAGTAAATAAATGGTTATTTCTCTATATAAATAAAAAAAATTATATAAAATAAAACCATACTAGAGGACAACTTATGAACAAATTGAGCACGAAAACAAATCTAGTGGGTCTGCATCCATCTCAGATGCAAAAGCGTACTGGGACATCCTTACTGTAGGTTTGTGCTAGAGGGAGTAATTTCTGACAAATCCACTCATATATATAACAACCCACTGGAATTTTCATAGCAGTCAGATGATCTGCAATGTGAATTATGTAGATGATGCGTCTCATATTGTGCACATATTTTCCTAAAGATCTGTAACAAAAATAGAGTCATAAAAAAGGAAATTTTATGTAGCTGGTTGGTAATTATCAACCTTTATTTGTGGAAAGATATTAGTATCTAACAATATGATTCATGAGCTTGAAATAAAAGAGAATGTCAGTGTAAATGCAAACAAAGCTAAACCAAATTTTCACTATTCTTTCCTATTGTAAAAGTCCACTTTGTACAATGAATAAAATGTTTTAAGTAGGGTTTCCGAAAATCTGCTGAGTATTCATTCGTATCAAAACTTCATAAATTGTGAGTGCTCTGGGTCTCTGAAATTCAGACTATTTTTAGTTTGGTGGTCAATGGTGAGTTTGAAAATGCTGTCCATGATAAAATGATCAATTTGAAGTCTATCTTTTGGTGTGGTTGGCAAAAAGAATAGCTGTTATTATTTCTGATGGGGTGTTACATACTAACAAATCAGTCTATTTTAGCAATAGCTGGCAAGTCAGTCTCGCAAGATGGATTACTGTAAGGAGCTGACTGTCCATGAAAAACTAAATGTTGCCAATGACAGCTGGTCATCAGCTCCTGCAAAATGCCCCAAGCCAGTGTTAGCAATATGAGAAACTGAAAAATTAAAAAAAAAAACCCCAAATCCCTAGTGTTTTAGTCTCATCTTTTGGAATGATCCAGTTCAAGTGGATATGTCCAAAACATTTCTTAAGAATGAGATCCCTGACATTTTCCAGTTGTCTAGCTACAGCTCTCTGAAGTCTATTTGCATCTCAGCAGAGATCCTACATGTCAGTAAGGGGAAACCGAGGTTTGTGGTTTACAGCAGGGGTTGCAAAGCAGCACACTCTGCTGTAGTCATTGCAGCAAAACATACTCCAGTGGAGTGGGTTTTATTGCAATGCCCGAGATTTCAGATTAGAAATTACATTCCAGTGTCATTAACTGAGATTCAGCATAACACCACACTGGCAGCTATCGTTCTCCTTCCACTTATGAGTCCCTGCCTGATCTTGGGAAAAAAATTGTAAGTATAAATTATATATTCACATATATACAATACACACAGTATAAGCAATATTTTGATTAAGTAGCACAGGATAAGCTGTTAAAAGTGTAGATATTTGCAAGTTTCAAATGTGTGAATGATGATGTATATAACACTTACAGCTTCACCTTGCTGAATCAGGCTTAAGGCACGACAGATTGAGCTGAATAAAAAATGAACTTGATTTTTGGAATAATATTCCAAGAACCTTGAACTGAGATTTTTCAGTGAAATATTAATTGCTTTCTCAGCACTGTGATGAGAAAATATTAATTTTCACTTTCCCATTAGAAGTAAATTCAGGGGTCAGTAATTTTTCTGGATCATGGTTTCAATAGAAAACAGAAATCAAACTACAATAATGACAAGTGATCTTCTATCCAGAGTAGAAGCTGTTTCAAGAGGAAAATGGAAGAAAACAACTTCCCTCTCCCTGAATATAAATGTGGATTTGGTAAACTATCAATTTACCTCCTAGAGTTTACTTTCTCATGTGCTAAAAGGATCTAAATTATAATGGTCAACCTTCTGACTCAGAGCTTTAGACTAGCCAGCTGCTAACTTCTATTTTATAAGGCAAAGTGCTGTTTAAAGCCTGGCCATGCTGGGATGGTAATTTTCTAGCGTGAGGTGTAGATTTGTTACAGCCATGTAACCGATTTTGCACCATTATTCACATTATACACCTCAATAGTTTTAATACTCATATTTAATGCAATTATTCAATCAAAGTAAATAATTTAGATACCATTACCTGAAAACAGACACGGCACTTAGAATGCCTTATTAGTTTTCCATATGGCTGTATAACCTCTCCTTCCCTTATCCAGCGTGCTATCCTCATATAACCCTCTGCTTTACTCAACCACTGAACAGAACTCACTTCTTGACCTTGCACAGAGAAGCCCTTAGTGGCTGAACATCTGGATCAGCCTCAGAGAAACAACCTCAAGTTGCTACCCCTGTTTAAAGAAAGCCCAGCACTGATGAGCATGTCATGGTCTCCCATTATCAAACATGAAATAAAACACAAGCACCTTCGTTGACCCATACAAAAGCTCACAGTGGCTGCAGGGCCAGTTTTTCTAGCAATTTGTATGAGGGATTTTGTCCAAAAATATCCATTTGGAAGATTGCTCCAGTGTACATACAGCAGCTGTTCTGCCCAGTACTGAAATTAGCTGGTCTGCATAACTGGGGATTCTCAGGCCAGACTGTGTACCTGACATGCCAGAAGGACTTTCACATACTCCTGCCTCACATACTGCTACCAGGTTAAAAAATATCTTTGCACTAGTTTATGCATCCAAAACTCTGGCAAGGCTGGCCTCACCAAAGAACAGGAGTTTTCCAGAGGGTGGAAGGGCTGTGCTGGGGACTATTTTCCACCTCTGCTGGACATCAGATCTGCCTGCAGGGCTCCGCAACACATCAGGCCCTTTCAGGCAGGTAATAAATAAATAAACAAATAAAAACCCCAACCCAAAACTACCTGTTCAAATCAGAGTGGGGTTTTTATTTACTGATATAGTCAAAGAAATGTTTATACTAGTAGTTTTGCTGTAAGATCTTAAAGGATGGTAGCAGATCAGAGAGCACAAAGAGGTGAAAAGCAGCTGGAAGTAGTAACTTCTTTCCTGACCTCCTGAGGTTGCTCAGCTGCTTATGTTCTTACTCATCAATGTCAGAGCAGAACCAATACCTGAATGCCTGCTTGCAACTCAGAGTTTAATCCCTTCAGTCACGTAGCTCCTAGCACGAGCTGAAAATGTGTTTCAACACCTCAAAGTCTCATATGGCCGCTCTTGGTTCTTGCTTATCAGAACAAGGAGAAGTCTCCCATGTCATGCTGGTATCTTGATATTTCTCCAGGATCAAAAGGTCAGCTAACGCCATGACCAGAGAAACTGCAGAGAGGCAGTAAAACTCCCTTCAGGATAAAGGTAGGACTTTTAAAAACATAAACACTGCCTTAACTGCTCTCAAAACACAATGAGCTGCAAAACAGTGTTTAAATTTCAGAGCACTGTTTAGGATGAGTGCAAGAAGGACCAAAGGTTGACCACTTTTGAAAACCCCAACTCAAAATTTGTCCCTGCTGTGTTTTAACCCCCAATTTGGCTAGCCAAATTTAGCCCTATGGGATAATTTTTTCTACATGGAAGGTTGATATCAGGACATCCTCTGGCTTTCCTCTGAGTCCAATAGTACTCCTGCACAGTATTAATTAATAAATATGGATGACTCATATATTTAAGAAATTCAGTGGACCAGTGTAAATCCACAATCCTCTGGTAATCTCAGGCATACAGTCATTCTTCACCATGGCAGCAACCTATGAAAGGAGCTGTGAAAACCTGAGATAACAAGCCTGTAGGAAAGGAAGCGGGCAGCTGAAAGGTTTCACATAATTTATGACTGATTTTATTGACTTTGTAGTTTTGTCAGATGTATTTGAATAATAAAATGTATTTTATTGGTTTGATTTGAGGTGAAGTCCCAGTGCATCATTTGAATAACTTCAGTCTCTGCTGAGAAAAATATCAAAGAGTCTACCTAGTCCCCCTAAACCCTCCTACCTCTAAAACCAAGACCCCCCAAAAAACAAAACAAAAATAAGCAACAACAGCAACAAAAAAAACCACCAAAAAACCCACCCAAAAACCCAAACAAACCTTAAACTCCCCAAAATATAACCTGTGAATGGAAAGTTTTTGCAACTTTGAGAAATAATACACAAATGTATGGAAATTGATCATTCCAAAATATTTCAGTATGGAGAAAGTGTATGCTATAGGACTCAAACACACATAAATTTGCTAAAGTGAGGAATAAACAAAAGGTGACACCTGTCATGTTTTCTAGACATATTTTACTATTTAAGTTTTGGGTTTGGAGCTGAGCACCCTGTTGCAGGGTAGAGGGCCATCACTGCAGATGGGTGCCCAGCACAGAGCATGTTCTTTGAGACACACAGGCGTTTCTTGCAGCCTTGTTAACAAGGGAACAATTTAAGAAATGTCCTGGTTTTTGGCGTTTTTTTCACTCATGAAGATGGGACAGTGTTGAAAGTAGTAAGGAGTTACAGAGGTGCTTCTAGTCAGGCGAGCACACACCTCCCTTTCACACCAGAAGCCAAAGTAACATTCTTCTGCAGGAAGAAAGAGCCACAGCTGAAACGCCAAGCACAGGCTGCAGCCAGGGACCATGTCCTGCCCTGCATTGGTTTCCTGGTCTGCATCCCAGTGCAGAAGGGAGGGGGCCCTCCACAAGTGCTTGTGCTCGTTTGATGGCAGCAGCTGTGCCTGCCAAACGCCAGCCTGGTCTCAAAGGACATTTTGCCTTGCTTGCCAGGCTACGATGACAGCCTGAAACTGTACGAGTTTTTAAAGACCTATTCCTACAATAAAGCCTTGACAACACCTTCAATCACAGGTGCTGCAGAAGATTTGAGCAGTAAATTTGTGAAGGCAAAATCAGGCACGGGTGACACACAGGTTTCCCAAATCAGCTGTAGGCACACATTGCCTTCCAGAGCCACAGCCACCTGAACAGTACAAGACAGAAACTCGGAGGACCCCCAAACTCTAAGTAGCTGATTTTACTTCAGCATTTCAGGTCACTGGCTTTGAGCAGAAAAGCTGCAGAAGCAGCTGGAAGTATCTTGCCCTGCCAGGCTGTTGGCCTTGTTCCTTTCACAAATACTGCCGTCCATGTCTTTGTTCCTATGTGTGGCAGGTATTTCACTTGTCTGAATGAATTGGCAGGGAAGGGGGTGGGGGGGACACAAAAATTGACAGGGTTTCTAGAGAAACACTCAGGTTCAGGTACAGTTCATTCTTCATAAACATTTAATAAGTAGGGAAATAGGCACGGAATATTTCAGGCTGAGAAATACTTAGGGGCTAAAAGGCTAATGTGAAGTGGGATTAAGCAAAGGCTGCAGGAGCTGACTCACACCATGCTTAGCATTACAAGATAGGCATCTTAATCAGAACAGCTAGGGCATTTTTACAACACAATATCAATTCACTCTGTTTTTTTCCTGGAAATCATTTTTATTCAGTCATGCTGCATGTGAGCAAATCACTCCCTAGCAATTTCTCAGCCTATTTCAATCAGATTTCAAAGCGGAATGGAGGCTTTAGAGATAACGTTTTTCTGTTTATTTCCTTAAATTTGCCATAGGAAGAAGTGAGAAATTCTATAAGTGTCTCACTAAGGAAAAGGCTGGAGAGCACTCTCATATCTGATTAAACATAACAGGATCCACATGAGAGTAAGACTTCATAAACCTTCAAGAGGGAGAAAAAGCTTTCATCAAATCTCATACTGTCATCATGAGAATCAGCATAGCATAAGGCATGTCTTACAGAAATTGCTAAGTTTCCTCAGTTCTGCTATTCAGCAAGGTTAAAGTGTGGTTGGAATTCCTGGTAATAAAAGCTTACCACCAACCTTAGAGCCAACCTCCCCAGCTCTGTGTTTTTCTATTTCTTTTGCAGTCTAAATGTCTCAGGAAAAGCCACATGGAAAGCCTTTGATACAGCCTTACAATGAGACATCACTGCAAATGAAAAGTCCTTGTAGTATTTCACTGAAGTTATAATTCTTCACAAAATAAAAGGTATAAACTAAAAGAGGGAAGCAGCACCAATGAATGTCTGCCCATATCTGTCACACACTAAATATTTGGTTTGTTGAAGCTTTGACACCCAAACTGTGCCACAGAGAATCCTTACCTATTACTTTTCATCTGAAACAGAGGATTTTTAGAGATCTAAAAGCTTTGCTGTCTTCTTACAGCTCCAAATAAATGCAAGGGTGACTCTTCTGACTCTTTCTGAATAGCTAAAACTGCCCTTGTGGCTTTTGTGGCATCTTTGCATTCCCAAGAGGTGAGGAAGGCACACTGAAGAGAAAGTAAGCTGGTGGATGATGTGATAGCCTTCATAAAGGAAAGGAGAGCATTTTTTTGGTACTGTTTCTTGTGAGATTGTTGGATACGGTGGAGATCAGATGTGTGGGGAGGAGGCTTCAGGAGTGGAACAACTACATGAGCTGAGGTGAACCAAGACCAGATCCATTAATGTGAAAAGGTAAAATCTTTTCCCCACCTCCCGTCTTTCTCTTGACCTCCTAATGCTCTGCATCCCATGCCTGTGTTGTGCTGCTCATTTCATCTAAGCAGAGTCACTGAGCAAGCTGGTCAGGTGCAACAGACTCCAGCTCGTGCTAACTGTTGATTCATAACAAAAATATCATATGTGAAAAAAACTACTTTCATCCAGGGACTGCTCTGCCACAGTCTCACAGCTGGTGTGGAGGCACCCTGCAGACACCTGCCTGCTTCATGTGCAGGGTGGTACAGTGCTCTTTGTGCTGTGAAAAACATCACTGTCAATTCCTATTTCTTAGGCACATGCTTTTCTTCATATGCTAATATACAGAAGTGTGGCAACACAGTAGCCTTTGGTTCCCCAAATGACAGTTTCAGAAAATGATAATTTACCAATGTTTCACCATTGCACGTGTTACGTGTGCTCTGAGCATGTCTGCCAGAGCAAGACTCTTGGAGACACACCTATCTCTTAGTATATGTTTTCCTGGATCCAAATACATTTAGCCTTAGGCTAGTCATCTGCTCAAGCAATGACAATTCCATATACAGAAAGAATTAAACCAGCAGATATGTAGGAAGACACAAACAGGACAAATCACACAAACACTTAGTCATGGAAGCCTGCCTAACTTTGGTGGAACAAATGACCTTCAGGAGATTCCTTCTGTCCTTCAGCTTCAGGGAAAGTTTGAGTTACTAACTTAGCCAAGATGCTTACCTTTTTCACACATGAAGACAGGTGAACTAAATTTTACTCTCCCAGCCTTCAATCATCATACATTTTAAATATTTTATTACAATACATAACATGGCCTTAAAAGCCATAGGGCAAGAACTTCAGCAGTTGTTTACACAGAACTCTAATTTTAACAGACACATTTTTGAGGAACTCAACATAGCAAAACACTTAAGGATGTGCCTGAATACTTTTAAATGACTTTATATGTTCTCTCTTAGGTCACAGCCAGAGTGGTGCAAATATATCATATATTCTTGTCTCAAGATGTGGGGATTTACAAAAAGTAACACAGCTGAAATTCTCCCGAATTTGCTTCACAAAACCAAACAGAACGTGACTAGAAGCAGTGTAGAGATCATGCTCCTGTTTAAAATAGCATCCAAACAACATCCTCCATCTCCCAGGTTTTCCACTGCTAAAACACATATGTACTGTAAAAAGAGAAGTTGATCACATCTACTTTACGATTTTAGAACTTAAAATCCTTTTGCTATACCCTTAGTCAGTCTTAATGTATAACTTTTCTTACATTTTAAAATGTCTTGAAAACTTACCCATATAGGGTTTTGTGCCAGCCATAGAAGAAGCTTTTTCTGAGCCTTTCACTATGGTTGCTATGTTAAAGTCAGTGATATGAACATGCCCTGCAATCACACAAAGTAAAAACAGAAGTTAAAATAGCACATCAGACAAATACTCCTCTCTTTATCTAACACTGAAGTGATAATGGAAAGAAACACAATTGGAAAGACTGCTAACATTAATGGGCACTTAACATTAAATGTTACTCTTAACTAGAAAAATCAAATTGGAAGCAAAGTGATGGAATGCTCTTGTGTGGCCTGTTTGTAGTGCTGAACTGTTTTTGCTGATCACTCCTGAATCTTCTCTCACCATGCACCAAGTTGAGAATTGGGCCTGCAAGAACCTCATGAAGCTCAGAAAGTCCAAGTGTAAGGTACTGCACCTGGGTGGGGGCAATCTCAGCCATGAGCACAAACTGGGAGATAACTCACTGAGAGCAGCCCTGTGGAGAAGAACTTGAGGGTTCTTGTGAATGCAAACCTGGACATGCCACAGTGTGCACTTGCAGCCCAGAAGGCCAAGCCTGTCCTGGACTGCACCAAAAGAGGCACAGCCAGCAGGCTGAGGGAGGTGATTCTCCTCTCCTTTACTCTGTCCTTGAGAGACTCCACCTGGAGTGCTGTATCCAGCTCTGGGGTGCTCAGAACAAGAAAGATGTGGAGTGGGTCCAGAGGAGGCCATGAAGATGCCCAGAGGGCTGGAGCACCTCTGCTGTGCAGACAGCCTGAGGGAAGTGAAATTGTTCAGCCTGGAGAAGGCTCCAGGGACAACTTAGAGCAGCCTTCCAGTATCTACAGGGTATTTATAAAAAGGAGGGACACAGACTATTTTAATCAAAAATAGTGATAGGACAAGGGCAGTAGTTTTATACTGAAAGAGGGCAAGTTTAGATTGGGTATTAGGAAGAAATTCTTTACTGTGAGAATGGCGAGACACTGGAACAGGTTGGCCAGAGAAGTTGTGGCTGCCCCATCCCTGGCAGTGTTCAAGGCCAGGCTGGATGGGGCTCTGGGCAACTTGGTTTAATGGAAGGTATCCCCGCCCACAGCAGGTAGGTTGGAATTAAGATGATCTTGAAGGTCCCTTCAAACCTTAACTTTTCTGTTATTCTGTGATTCTCTCTGTCTTCTCAGACCAGTAAGTAACACGCAGAAGCAGAATGTGAAGCTATGTGTGAAATTTGCCTTTCCTTATCTCCAGCTACAGCCACCCCTCACATCTCAAGTGCTTGTGACACTGTCTACAATTGCATCCACTACAGGTTACCATCAGCCTGACTTTTTCTGAGTCTTCTCAGGGCAAAGAGGGAGGTGAGAAGAAAAATGGTATTTTTATCATACAATGACAATAAAATTAGATCCAAAGCAGCTGAAGATGTGTGTGTAATAGGAGCAGGTCCCAAGTGATCACCCATTTGACAGTAGGTTACAAGATGAACAATAAGAGGCAGAAGTCAGCCTAAGGATGTGCTGCCAGACCAGCCAGGCAGATGGTTTAAACTGGACTAATCAGGCTGAGTGGCCCAAACCTGCTATTACTGTTTTTCCTGGGATATTTTATGATAAGCATAGGTTCAATTGCTCCACCACAGTGAAGTAATAGTTGTTAATCCTGGTTTGCCATAGGCAGGGAAACTGAATATTAACCCAGTTTGACAATCTGCAGGCTTTTAATTTGGCAAGTCTGTTCGATTTTGCATCTTTGCTCTAGGACTAGTATTGTGGAGTGATGCAGGTATTATCCTCTCTGTGATTACATCAGGCAAAGCCATGGAGGACAGGGTACAGGGGTAGGTACTCCCTTCCCCAGCTTAGCTCTGCACTCGTATCATCATTAATACATCATGTGTTGAACTAGACTCCTGAGTGACAAATTTGTGTGGGTTTTTTTATCAAGGTCTCAGTCTTGTTCAATCCACAGAATGGATTGTTGCCAAGATGAAAAGAATGTAACAAATGACTGATGGATGTTACCCTGGTGCCTGACGGAGGAAAAGCAGTCTCAATAAAATTTCATGCTGCTCCAACAATCTAACCTAGATTGCTCAAAGTCCACAGGAAATGTATCTGCCAGCCTATAACTGTGCAGCTGTGCATGTGTGAACTGAAATTCTCAGAGGACCCTAATTTGGCCAGATCTGAGCTGGTTTTGAAGGGCAAAAGGCAGAAGGCAGTTCCCACTGCTAAACTTAAAGCTGTTTCTCCAAATGATAGGCACGGTAGAAGTTTTCAATGAAATGGTTTGCATGCTTTTCCGCACTTTTTTCGAAAAACCTGCTTGCATTTTATTGACACATTTTTCCTAAGATGCCCAGACCAGGAAACCCTCTACCCATGTGAGCCAATGAATGCCATCCCTTTATAAGAGGTGGGAGGCGTTAGGCTGCCATAACAAGAATTAGTGTTCACACCCCAGCTTGACATAACAATTCCAAGGTGGTATTCCTACTTCCTAGTGGCTGGAGTGTAGCATATTTGCAGTTTATTTCTGCCATCATAAAACACTGTGGCAGAAGGCTTCTTGACAATGACAACTGGACAACATAAAGCCATCTCATGGCAGTAGTTTAAAGCAATTCTATGCACACTGTAGAATGAAATGCTGCAAGGATCTTGGTAGACTAATACTTTCCCTTTTTTTTGACAGAAAATATATATATACATACACATATACATAGAAATATATGTAAAGTTCTGTCGCTTCAATGACAGCATTGTAAGTGATGTTCCCTATTAAAGTGCCAGCATGATGGCCCATTGCAAAACATCTGTTGCATCATATCCGTTTAGACAGATCCAAATAGGTGATTTGCAATGAAAATTGCCTTTCCTGCAATGCATTGTTTTCTTTCCCTTTTATTACATTTCTTTTCATTTAACAAAACCAAGATGGCATAGATTTTTTTTCCTTGTTAAAAATGCCATTCTGGAAGGTGAGGGATGGACTGGAAAGGTAGGTTCTGCACAGCTCCTCTGCATCGTGCTGCCTGTACAGCAACAGGCAGCTCCTGTATATGAGGTAGGACACAGTTTACTGCTGGAAAAGCTGCCCATTTGCTTTTCCCCATCACAGGGCCACTCCACAGCCCTCAGGCTGTCTGCAGGCTGCCTTTGCCTGGTGCTGGAGGAACTCCTAATTGGAGCTGGAGGGAAAGAAAGGTGTTCTGCAGGCAGGGGAGGCACCTGGTGGGAGCTGGAGGCATGGAGAGGGGCTGGGTGTGAGACACGGGCAGAGCAGGGGTGAACCCCCTGTGCCTGTGGGCAGTGGAGTAGGGCTGGACTGGTGTCGAGGTGGAGCTCTGCCCACCTGTGCCCATCACTGAATTATTTCAACTCTTGTAAGCATAAGGACTTGGGGATTTTGGGGGTTTTTGTTTGTTTTGATTTTGTTTTGTTTTGTTTTGTTTGGGCTTTTTAAGTTTTTAATTCCTGGTGTGAATATTTCAAGAGATAACTAGACGCCAATTTTCTATAGAAATCTTTCTAATCAGCCTCTAAGACATGTTTTTACTGCGACTGCTGCACATAGGAAAAGGGAAGGTTGCTCTTGCTGCAGAGAATATGTTGGGATGCCACCTACTTCATAGTGTTTGCAAAATTTCCATTCATGGGGACTTTTTCCCATCTGAGCTTCACACCTTGTACTTGATTTGCCTTTCTAGATATGATTGTGAACAACCAAATGTAAAAACAAAGTTTGTATTCTGGTATAATATTAAACTAAGCAGAATGTCAGTGTCACTTGGATTTAGCTCTTATGAACTGTGAGGCAGAGCAGTGCACAACAGATTCACCAGACCTAACTAAATACAAGTATTCAGGGAAAGAGCTCATTGCTTAATCCCTGGAGCTGCATGACCCCATATATAATAAGATGATGCTAGAGAGAAGGGAAGAAAACGCAAATGACCACATTCCTTTGACTCTGCAGAGTGGCTTTTTCAAATCATCTCAGACTACAGATTTCACATACACCAACACATACATTGGAAACAGAAAGTATCTCAGTGGAAATTGTCTCAGAAATTACATTCCTTCAGTCAGCTTACAGTAAAGGCTTTAAGTACCCACAGAACAGTGTATGACTTTGGAAAGCTTTATGTGATGTGACTTTTATGTCTTACTTTTCAACATGGCCTGAAATTACAGTATCTGAGGTAAACAGCAAATGATCTGTGTTTGGATTTAATTTTTGAGCAAATCATAATGACAGTTAGAACAAGTTCTGAAAGTTGGCTGGGGCTGGCTGACTAACATTCAGCAGAGGAAAATATACATGGCTTCAAACCTCATTGAATTTCTCAGTCTGAAACCAAAGAGGTGAATGTGATGGCAGAGAGAAGAAATATTATACTGGAGTTAATGCCATCAACTCAGCAAGAACCCGAGCTGATTGTAAATCTCAGAACAGTAACATTTTGAAGTACATTCAAATCTGATTTGCTCTCAGGAAGTCAAACCCTATGAAGAATTTAAAATACCTTTCTGGGTTCATCTGTACTGTGTATAAGAGCCTAAGCTCATATGCAACTGAACTTGGCATGACTTGGCAGTCTGACACGTTTCATCAGGGAGATTGGTAGAAACTGCATGACTGTAGATGGGGTCAGCAAAGCTGTGCATTTCAAAGAGTTACGCTGTTGAATGGCCATGTAGGCATGCAAAAGTTTCAGACGCACTTTCAAAGTCTACATAGCTTCAGGCGGATGAATGATGCTGGAACCTTTTGTCTTATTAATCAGCACTGGAGGGTGAAACAAGATACAGTCCCTGCAAATTGTCTGTGGGTATAATAAGGACCAGCCCTAGTGCAGACACACCAGGTACACCTTGAGTGGAGATGTCTCACAGACATCAGCATACACTAAATAATATTGCCAGTTCTGGTATTCAGAACTTAATATTGAGATTCCAGTTATTTATTTGTGGGTAGGCTTTTTCATCCCATTTTTGGTTTTAATGCCAAGATTGCTCATTCACTACATCTTTCAGTTTTGCTGATAGTTTTCAAATGAGAGCTGAGATGTAGTCAAGGAAATAGTGTTTCAAGGAAAACTTTGATGATCATAAACCAATATAATAATATATAATAAGGCACATATGAATACCAGCTTCAATCAGTTTTGCTCACTCATAAGTGAAATGATTTGACTGAGTAAAATTATCACAATCAGATGCAAAAATCCATTCTAAGAAATCCCCAAAACCTAATAACATATAAATAGCCCTGTTAAGTCTGAGTGAAATATCAGATCTGTGATTCCAGTATGGAGAGCCATCAGGAGACAGTTTCAAGACTAGAAATAGTAATCATTCAGTGAAATTAGCAGGCAGCACTTTCAAAATTAACAACTAGGTAGTGAGTCTTCGCATTATCTGTATTTAAGGACCCTAACAAGATGTTTAGGATGCTACAAGTTCTCTTCACTCAAGGAAGCACCAGAAAAGATCTTGGAAAAGGTCCCTGAAAGCTGTTAAATGTGTGGAAACCATAAGCCAGGAAATGCCTCAGTCACAAAAAGCTGTGGGTTGAGTGAGTGCATGGGGAAAGTACCACAAAAACTGTCTTTTTTTATATCCTGCTCTGTCATTCACTCTTTGGAGACTCCTGGAGATAAGAAGCTCAATTAGATAGAGCCACCGTGGTTGCCCTGAAATGGAAAGCCTGCATATGTGTAACTCTGTGGCAAGAGAGAGAGGGGCAAAACATCTCCTGAACAGGGAGACATTAAAATTGCTGAGAGTTTTTGCTGACAGGAGGGTGCTGAGGGAGTTTTTGAATATCTCAAATATTGTGATTATAAGTCATTATTCATCAGATCCTGGAATTCTAGATGATTTTTTTTTTTTTTTTGAAAGAAGAATGTTTTAAAACATTTTATAGAAAATACTTTTCTTTCATGAAGGATGGTGAACTCCAATTTTTTGCTCCCAGAAGTTGTAGAGGCCAATATCAGCTGCAGCTTCAAGGAGGCAGCAGACAAACTCATGAACAAGAATTCCTTTACATTCTAAATGGAATATGCAAAGATGCTCTAATATCCTACCACAAAAAAATTGTGGGTGACAGGCAGCACTGAAGCATTTGAGGGCCAAGTGGCAAAAGGCATGTTCCACAAATAATGTTTCCTCTCACCACCAGTTGCAACAAAATGCTGGCCAAGGTCTCGGATCTGACCTAGCAGGGAGCTCTTCCACAGTAAACCAAGGAAGGATCTTGCTGCATCTCATGAAATGATGTGAAAACTTGCCTGAGAGGAATTCAAACACTTGCAGACTTTTTGTAAACAGTTTGTAATGATGGTGTGGTCACTTAGTACATGGCTAAGTCTGGATGCAAAAGTAGAGCTTGTAATTTCTGCAGAACCACCAGAAAGGTTAATTTCAATAGTGCTACCAAATAATGATAGAAATAATGTTATCATCTCTTTAAAAAGTCGGTTTACTAATCCGTTTGCTTGTTTCTCTGCCTTTAAGAAATTCTACATCTCCTTAGACATCATAGTTAATAGATCATGCAAAATTTTAAAGACATATTTAATTTCTTTGATATTTCAGAAAAAAAATACATGGACCAGACTTACCAGATTCCAGATCTAAATGCTGTCACTTCTGTTATATTGTTCTAAACCATTCAAATGAAAAGAATAAAAGAGGAAGCAGAATTTTGCCCTTAAGAGAATTCTACAGTGTTTTTCTCTGTACAATACAATAGTAATAACTCTCCTGAAACACTAGGTAGTCCCTTAAGCTGTCACCGGAATAATTGTGTTTCAGATCTATGTTAGCAGAACAGAGCACTACTACTAAATTTAGAGATTAGTGTTAGTCATAAGAGGAAGAGCTTTCTGGGAAAGCTGAGAAGAAAACATAAAAAAAAGAGCTTTACTGATTGCATTGATTTCCTTAGAGGGTCTGATTCTGGTTCAGAGATTGAACCCTGAAACCATCCTACTTTCTCTCCTCAGACATGGGATGTGGAATCTCTCCAGGAGACCATGAAATAATCCTCTGATAGGGGTTGAAGACTAATTTTAACGACTGGTTATCCCATTCTCATGTACCACTATGCTGTTCATGATCATCAAACATTTATTTCCACTGATGCATCAGAATCTGTGCTCAGCAGTGCAGAGATGTGGCTTTAATGAAAAACATGTGGAAAAATTCAGACTTCTGCCAGAGTGATTTTGAATATGTTGTATATGTTTTTGTGGGGTTTTTTTAATTATTTGTAAATTAGATTGATCTCTTTTAAGAAAAATCTTCTGTTATCACTGCTCCTGTATTCTTGAGGCAGGTTCCCTAAGCCATACAGATAAATTATAGTGAAACTAGTTTTAATGAATGCAAATATCTGTGATATATATTCTTGGTATATGTTGAGAAAGTCGGTCAATTTAACTGCTGGAAGATGTAAGGCGATGTGTATGTCATAACACTAAATTTTGGCTTCAGCTAGAATAGGTTTCTTCAGTGAGGCCAAAGAAATCTAACTCACTGAGACAAAGTCTCAGTCAGAAATGTTGTGCATATCCAATTACATGATACTTTGTGGAAACATAATTTGCTTAATGAACTGTAAGAAAAACCTAGGGGTAAAGTCAAGCATGTAGGAAACTGTTGAGCCATCTTAGAAGCCACAGGCTAAAATAAAGTTCCTTCCTGTGCACCTGGTTAGGCTCATATTAGGTGAATTTGTTATGCTTACTCTGCAGCCAAACATATTTGTGGGGCATATATTCAGCGCATTTTTCCATTAAGTGAAATCTGATTATTTCGTTAAAATGATATTACTACGTTTCAGATTAATCAGAATTGTTAGGGACTTCGAGAATAGGTTTCTTCTTGCAAAAGAACTTCCGTGAGGTAAGCCTGAGGTCATTAGCATGGTACATACACTCTCATTTGGTGAGTTGAAGTGTGTAGACCCTTTCCCAGGTTCATGAAATTCCTCCTCCAAACCCCATGACAGGTCTCTGAACCTGTTTGAACCCATGAATTGATTTGTTCTGCTGACCAAGGTCTGTGTGCATGTCTGGAGAAGTCTGTTGTTTCACTGCTTGTCTGCAGGTGCGCCATGCGGGAGCAATATTCTGCTGCTATGCAGAAAAGAGGCCATACATCACAAAATTTCCAAGCTGCCTACAGATAACTCTGTTGCTGAATAGTTTATAATCACAAAAGCCTTCATTTTGCATCGTAGTGCTCACTCTGGTGTAGGTTCTGCTCTGTGGTGCTTGAGTCTCCATAGGAAAGCTCTTGCAAGAGGCTGGTTTTGTGCACGAATTGACCTTGATGAGGGGCGAGGAGGGATAAAGGTGTCTGTGCTTCAAAGGCTGCCAATCAGAGATTTAATGAACTTATACTCATTTTGTGTAGCTGTTGACATCTTTAATCCACCAGGACTTAAACACAAGATATTTCTATTTCATGCTTGTTTGCTGATACTAGAGTCTTGGGCACATTAACACTTATGGCTCTGAAACATTAAATTGCTGAAGTTCTAGATGGTTTAAAACTCCCATATTACTTAGCTTTATTAGCTTCCATGTTCCCAGGAACAAACTTCAGCTATGCAGAATGTTACCTCTTTAATCAATTGTAATTTGTATACCCAGCAGCTCTGCAATGGATTTTGACGTAATGACATCATTGGCATAATTGCAATATTATATTTTCTTGGAGATTATCTGCTTTTAATCAATTTCTGAAGTAAACAAAGCACAAGACTTTCCCACAGTAACAAACACACATCTCCTTTTTCCATTTAGTCTTTTCCCTGTATGTACTTATGTTCTAACTGATACAAGGTTAATGCCCCCTTTACCTGTATTTCTCGTATTTTCCCTATGAACTGCTGCAAGAAGATACATCAAAATTTTAGCTAAATACTTTGTAGAGAGAGTACATGTTTAAAATTTAAGTTTAGAGAAATCAGCTGTGTCTTTTACCTTTGAGAACATGGAATAAGTAGCAAAAGTTCAAAGCTGTTTATTGTTGTCTATTCTTTTTTATTTTATTTAAACCAGAATTACAAGTACAGGCACACAAATTTTGCAGTCAAATTTCCAAAATCCCTGTCTAGGTTTAGGAAAGTAATTTTAGATTTCTCCACAAGAAATAATTTGCTATGTGGAATTTCTTAGTCCTTCAGAAGTTCTGAAAGAGAAAATAAAGTGCTTGGTACCATTCTACTGGTAAAGACACCTAAAAAGGAGTTATGGTGATTCACAGAACTCCATTAATAAAATAGTAAGTTCTTTTTATGAAGTGTCCCTGCTGATCTCAATTCATATTAAATTCCTTTGGTTTTGGACCTTGAAAGTTTCTGATCCTCACATTTCTTTGGCAATAGGAGGGAAAACAACAAAATCCACAAGGTGTTCTGAGGGAGCTTTCTGAGAAAGTCCAGATCTAGGGAGGAATTCAGCATCTGAGGTTGATTAACAAAGCATGTCATGAGCCTGCCACTGAGATCTCAGGAATTAGAGATTCTGAGAGAAAGCAGTCAGCACTCACTTACCGTGTTCATCCAATAGTATGTTGTCAGGTTTGATGTCCCTAGAAAAAAAGGAAAGGAGAGCATTACATTTCGTACCCAAAGGAAATATGCAATTTTAAAGTTTTCCCCATTTAGGTATGAGGACTAAGTCACTTAAATCATTACAAACCAATGAAAACCATATAATACATAAAGGGAAATTATTTTTATCTATGTCTTTTTGCTGACCTGAGAAAACATGCATGCTAAAGAGGCTCTCTAGGTTTCCATTTATTTGGGGTTTTTTTCATATGGTTAGCATTGACATGGTTCTGGTTTTCAAGATTATGTGCTTTATTCTTTATAGCAGCAGTAAAAATGAGAAGAAAGATTTACATCTAGAAGGTGCCTGATTGCTTCAGGGACTCCACATTTGACAGAAATTATTTGATTGGAAACATAGGTGGTTTGCCCTGTTTGCCCTGGTCTGCCCTGCTAATCTGCCATGCTCACATTCATGGTCACTCTCACACTGCAGAGTCCCATGAGCTGTCTTGTGCTAATCGAGTATGTCCAGCAGCTCTGCTTTTACCCCCAAACCCCCAAACTTGGCTGTCTGTAACCAAGTACCATGCTGGGGAAAGGAGCGGGGGTAAGGGAAGATGGAGATTATGACAGGCTGAAGCATCAGCTCAATTCTGTCATTCTTGGCACAAGAGAAAAATATTGCCCCAGAGAGCTGCACTTTCAGGATTAATTTCCATTGACCTAAATTCACTTTGCTGTGAGGAAAGATGGAACAACTTTTCCCCACCATTGTCAGGCATTCCCACCTTCTTTATTGATTCATTATTGCCATTGGTATGGACCTGTTCAGGGAAAATTCATCTCTTCACTTTGCCACCTGTATCGGTCCCTGGTTTGGCTCACCCTGCGGCTGGGTGAGTGAGCTGTAGCACTGCCTTGTCACTAACAGCTTGTACTTTGTGCAGTTTTGAAATTGTTCTTGGTGGGGCACTGCCAGAGTGGCAGAGGCATCAGTCCACCTTGAGCAAAAGTTTTGCCCCTTGGGCTGACTTTTGCACTTATCTCGAAAGACAAGGAACCATAAATGGCAAATTAAGCTGTTGAATAAGTCTGCAAATGAACTGCAAACACTTGCACCTTTACAATCTCTTTTAGATAAAGAATAGCTTGATTGTTCCAGTTTAAACATTTCCTGGGAAAGTTTTCTCACAACATGCCCATAAATGCAATAATAGAAAAAAGGTGAAATGTTGCAAAAGGATAATGTGTTACACCAGAACATTTTTTTTTTTTTTAAAGTAGAGAAGGACTTCTAACGTAAAGATTATACAGAAATTAGATAACAATATCAGTTATAATATGTATATTGCTCTTATGATATGAGCTCAGTCATCACCTAGATTTCACACCTTTATTGACAGAAGAAGGAAGCCTACACTTTCCTTAGCATTCTGGATTCCACACTTTCTAGCCCTTGCTGAGAATTATATGAAATTGTGAAGTATTCTAAGATTATTTTTATAATTTGTGTAGTGGCAGCTGGCGAAACAGAGGATAAATAAGAAATTAGTTTGAATAATTCTCTGCACATTTGGAAATAATGTACAATGCATATATATATATATGTCTCTGTAAGGAAAAAGATCTCATTATGAATTACCATCTGGAGTGGAAATTTAGAATTATACCAGTATTTTAGTGTGAAAAGCTGTCTTTCTTCTGCACAACTTACAGGCTACCTACCTACTGTCTGATTCAGCAGCAGTTGTAGTTACATGTGTAATATAAGGAAACATCTGTCCTAGAGCCAATTTCATCCAAAGTCTTCCAGTCTCTGAGTTCTCTCTTTCCTGTCCCCTGTAATTGCTTGGCATATCATTTATCATATCATCTTTCCTTCCCTGATTTCATATGGGTGAAGTTGTGAGACAAGCTGTAGGAATAAATATCTTTGTTTACATTATAAAACATGGTTGTGTTTTGTTTGAATTTGGAATTTTGTGTTTTGTTGAATTTGGTTGAATTAGCATAGGAAATTCTATGCAATTCTATATGTAATGTTATATTTAATCTCTCAGTTGATGAGGCAGTTTTTGAAAGAGCTACTGTTCAGATAGTATCGATATTTGCTAGTGACAAAATGATCTTTTGTTTTTGACAACTGTTTTGTAATAAGAGTTGGACTTATGATTTCCTGTTGAATAGTCTTTGTGGTTGATCCATGTCTTGAAAATACAGCAATAACTTTCCATGGAAGTAAGTAAATCATAATTTTGACAGCTGAATTAAATATTTTAATCTTTATCTTTGCAAATTTTAACAAGCATAAAATGACTTTGCACTTCTCACATGGGTGAAAAGATTGGGGTCACACACAAGTACATTTTGGTCTTTTTGTGGCTTCCTAAAATCAGTGATGCATTCAACATCACTCCAAACTCTTTCCCCCAGTTTAAAAAAATTAAGAATTGGAATTATACAGTCATTAGTACTTGGCCAAGAATAAAACTGATCAAAAGGAGAAATTAATCTTTGTGAGCTACTGCCATGTGTATAACAACACAGCACCCAGGGGTTGCTCATTACAAGACCGTGCCTTTTCTATCTTTTTTTTTAAGAAGATCAGTTCAAACAGTTTGAATATCTGCTATGGTACTGCATCATTAAATAGCCTGTACATTTTTATAGCCACCAGAAAAGACATTGACAAATCCACTTGACAACTGTTTGTATCATCAAATATATTATTCTTCACACAGTTTGCATCTGTAATGTTCAGAAAGTTGAGTGGTAAAATTAGATCTGTGCTTACGTTTCCATGGCTTATTCAGACAGTGGCTGATACTTGATACAGGTGTGCACAAACCTTAAAACCTGTCCTACCTAAGGGATGTTTCCCACTATTGGCTTTGCTCATTTTGCTCAGAGGCGGGATGTAGCTGGGGGCAGGCATCACAGCGTGTTTCACCTTGCACATGGCAGCACAACCCCTCAGTCCCGGAGGCAACCTGATAGACTTGTAATGCTGCCCCAGACCTCAAACAGGCTATTTTAAACTTCTCTTTTAAACTGCTCCTACAGCAAATAAAAGTTTTAGGATAACTTAAGCCAGGAGGTAAACAAGTTTCTTAAGGAAGACACTGCTGTTTTGGGATCACGTGCCTGGAGACAGGCGAGATGCAGAGATTCACACGGCAGGTGAGAAGGACAAACTCAGGGTCACCGTGCAGAATGTGCCTTCCAGCAGCTCTCTGTGCTTGTGCCCAGTTTTAGTGTGCACTAAAAGCTCTGCTCTCCACAGGGAGCTTGTTGAAAGCTCCAAAGACTGCAGAGGAGCAAGGGCACTGCTCTGCCCTTGCACTGACCGCTGCAAGCCAGGGGCAGGGCAGGGAGGGTTCAACAGATTCCAGGGGAAGACTTGGTTGGCAGTTCCAGGTGCCTTGCAAGTTACTGGATATATTCAGAACTGAGGCCTTCTGGAATCCGTTATATTTAGTTCCTCCAAACAAGTACACTAATAAATTCACTAAAACACTGAATTTAAAAGAAAAAACCTCTTCAGTTAAGCAGTATAAATTCAAACATATTATGTAAGTGGAATTCTGGTTTGATTACACATCAATTTTTCAGGAAAAATTTCCCATTAGCAAGCATGTTCAAACAACAGGGTGTGAAATTCACCACCTTAACTTCAGGGTTTTCCTGTTATACATATCCCTAGCTAAGAGAATTAATTGAAACATTCATTTCATAATCCAAGTGCTTTGAACCAGCTCATAAGAGCAATTGAAGGACTTTTGCAAGGAGCATACTCACCACGGTTTGGATTCAGAAGTGCCCTGGGCTTCTCTCTGACCATTCATCAAGCAATGACTAGCAGAGCTGCAGCAGCACCCTTGACACTGATTTCATAAATACAACTTTCTTAGTCTGTACTAGCGCTACTCCAACTGTTTTTATATGCAGGAAATTCAGAGCAACATAGAAACAAGAGTAGAGAAACCTTCAAAGTCTTTGCTCAGTGACAGGACCAGGCATAACTGATATAACAGCTGGCTCAAGAAACTCAAAGGTGTGGACAATTGAGAAGAAAAACTGCAAAAAACTACAGTTTAATTGCCACTTGTTGATATTACCTGTGAAACCATTTTTAGCTTTCTTCAATTGCCTTCACTATGAATGTCAAAATAAAGCTGCCTGAAGGATGAAAGTTGAGTAAGAAGCTGCTGCACATAATTTCCAGGCAGGAAGGAATGCTTAATAATCTGCTTGTATCTTCTATAATATCCAGGCTGAGTGTGCATCTCATGCTTGAAGATATTCTCTCCGCATGGAGTAAAACCATGCATGTGGCTCAACTCGTTCACTGCATATGCCAGTCGGAGTGTGCTCCTTGGAAAGGCTCACAATGGTTATAAAGGACTTAGGTTCAAGAATCTGCTTTAATTACCTTTTCTATCAGTTTCTTTCTGATGTTACAAGGTGAAGTAGAAATGGGTTTCTAAAACAAGAGGTGGAGAAGTCATGCACTCTTCATCCTTGTTGGTTTTCAAGACCTGACTGGATAAATCCCAAACAACCTGTTCTGATCTGCAGGCTGACCCTGCCTTTGGGAAGATCATTAGACTGGAGGCCTCTAGAGGTCCCTTCCACCCCAAATTAGTCTGAGACTATGAAAAATAATATATCCAAGTTCAAAGACTGTCATACTTACTTCCCCTCCTTTTGACTGCAAGGAAGTTCATGAAAGATTGAAGAAACCTGTGAGAGAACTGTATATGTGGAATTTAGTGAGTCTTTGATGTAGTCCATAGCAGTTGGCAGCTAGTGAGAGTTTTCACCTCTTAAGTTCTGTCATGGGGCTTGAATGGTCATGAAGAAAATAGTGGGAATAAAAAGCCTATCTTCACCTCTTGAAATGAGGTTAAAATTTAAACGGCCTGCCGTTCAACACTGGAGAGGTGCAACAAAATATATATTAGCTATGTAAGTGGTAAAAGCATGAGGATTATATCACCTGAAGAGGACTCTGAGAAATCTCAGTAGGAATGACCAAATCTGGATGACTGTATTGCCAGTGTCAGATAAAATGACGCGAATCATATATACACATCAAAAGGGGAGAATCTGAATTGCTTACCAGGATTAATGATCATAAATAACTCTCCAGAGGTCACATTTTTGTGTCCCTTATGTAGATTAAATAATTTTAGAAGACTGAAAAGCATGTTATGATGCCATTTTCTCTAAGACTTGAAATTCAGTACAATCTCAAAAAAAAGTTTCATGTGATAGGATCAATCAGGATTTTGTAATTTTTTGTGTCTGTTTTTATTGACTGAACTTGAAACATCCATCTACAAAAGAAAGGTGTACCTCTGGTGAATTCAACCATGAATTGTTCAGTTTTCTCAAGAGAAAAATGATGGCTGTTTCATTGGCTACCCCTTCAGACTATAACAACTAATTCTAAGTAGGTTACAGAAAATTACTGAAAAAAGATGTTATGCTGTAATTTAAAATAAAGTAGGTCCGTCAGGTTACATGATTTCTTAGGATCTGTAAGAAAATAGTAAAAAAAAAAGATCTGAGGGAGACTAAACAAAAAAATTCCTTGTGAGCAAGGAGCAAACAGATTAGACTGCTTAGTTAATAGCAGAGATGTGTAAGACGTGATGTGATAAATAATAGTATCTACATAGTCACCAAAACTTTTCTCCTTGCTTTTGGAACATGAATGTGGATTCATATTCCACAAAACTGAAGTAAACCAGACAAACAGGGTTTTAGTTATACAATAGAGAATTAAACTCAGGTAGATTACTACAAGACATAATTTTGTAAAAATGCTTCAGAGGCTTAAGCAAAGATTTAGCCGTTGATGTGTATAACAGAACTACCAGCTAGAGTTCCTCCAGCTAGGATTAATCTAATTGATTTAGGAAAGCACTTCTACAGCAAATACAGGCACTCTCTACCTTTTACCTTTTTGAAACACATCCACAATAATACCAATCTGATTTTCACAGATAGGGACCTTATTTCCTTCCTTCCTATTTGACATAGGAAATCTCACAAATAATAAAAATGTCCAAGGTGTGCAGTTCATACAGGAAGAGACTGCATATATAGTGAGGTTTTCTTTAGGTGAATTTATTGAAGATTTGGATACAGGAAAATTCACTATCTATTAGATACTGTACAGCCAAGACATTAATTTTGTCAAATCTGTTTTGCTTCTGTAAGGGTGGCACAGAAATGAGGTATCATCCAGAGCTGAACTGTGCAGGGCACCTACCAGGAGGACTTGCTCAAGAAATAGCCTTAATGAAGTGTGATGCATCTCTTCTTCTTTTGTCAACATCTTATCACTCATTTATTGTTTTATTTTTTTTGTTCCTGACCAACATCATTCCTGTTTCCAGAACTGTTCAATGGTGTTAAAAAAAGATCATAGTAAGAATCTCAGAGTTCTTTGCTGTTATTTACTATTAGATTATTGGGAATGAAACACTTTGACAGCTCCAGGCCTCTGACTGCCTGTTCACAAATCACTCACTTAGATCTCAGCAATAATTGCTGCCACTTACTGTCCTTTCATAAAAAGATCTTCAGAGCCTCTGTTTCTGCTCAAATGAATATTGTGACATGACATGACCCTGTGCATCATTGTAATTTTGAAATGCAAACAATTTAGTAAAACTGAAAATAAGTTAAGAAGACGAAGATTATGTTGTTTTTCTCTGCAGTTCCCACTCCTGGGGCTTTAATGCAGAAACAAAAAATTCATAACTACTTCCAACTATTTATCTGGGAGCAAGTCCTAATCAGACTCCCATCATCCAGTCCATTATCACATTTTGGAGTATTTTCTTTCTGTGTGACAAACTGTGTGGCAACAAGACTATTTTCTAGTCTGTATGGAAGACATAACTGCTGTAATAATTTTGACAAGTGCAAAAGGTTTCACCCATGAAGGCCTCTGAAGGCCCTACCTCTCCCTATGTACCTCTAAAGAGTGTCTGGACAGCTGGCTCAAGGCTTGGGATTGTAGTACCTAGCTGTATAGAAGCAGTGTGGTGCCTGGAGTTCCTTTCTAGTTTAATACTATTTTTACCAGATGTCCATGACAATGCTGCATTTTCTTAGCACTTGTACTGGCCAATTTTATATAGCTCTGAAAATAAAGCTGTCAAAGAAGACATCAAAACATGCTTATTCACAAATACCTTAACAGGAACAAGCTTGTTATTTTCCAATTTTATTCCCATGTGGAAATATACAAATATGAAAATATCTTCAATTCTTTCCTTGTAGCAATAGGTGGCAGTAATGATATCTACATTTGTCTGGATGGCCAGTGGGCTTTGGAAACACTGCATTTGTCAGTTTGAGCTTGGATAAATAGTTGTGGTAGATAGATATTGTTATCCCAGGTTGAAGAAAATTACCTTTTTAAAATAAAGGAATCCTATATCTAACCTTTCATATTTCTGGGTATGTATAGCCAGATAATAGTCTTCTTTGGCTAGGTTCAACTTCTGAATTTGCACAGATGCCAAATTAAAATAAAAATATTAAACACAGACTATTTCATTATATTGTTCTTATTGAATATCCAAAATAGCTTTACCACAGAGGTAATTATATACTTCAACAGCAAGAAAAATAGGCAAAGATTTTTAAATGTTATAAAAGCTAGAAAGATTTGTCCAAAGGAGACTGTGAATCTGTATGTTGTCTCCTCTGTGCTGCATTGTATTATGTCTCAGAGAATGGGATTGGAAAGTACCACTGCAGCCTTATAAATGGAGCTTTTACATAACAAAACCCAGGCTATATTACCCAGGATTTGTCTTCCAGACACAGCGGTTCTTTTTCAACTAAACATTTTCAAGAACAAGCAACTTGCAGGCAAACCAATTATTAGTTTTCTTTTTGCCTGAAGGACTTAAAATAATGACAAATGTGACATTGTTTTGCTAGAACTGTTTTCTAGAGTTAACGTTGCATGGGTACAGGCCTTGGACTTCTATACATATCTGAACGGAACCTGGAACAACTGTCAATACTGATGATGCCAGACATCACCACATTTCAGATAAAAAGCTTCTTCAGCCAAATGCTTCTTCACATCACGAGGAGAAGTCATGCAAAATCACCACGGAGCAATAATTTATGATAGTCTCACAGCTGAGATTAGATTACTCTAATCTTTCCTGTGTTGTAGAGTCAAGTATTACTGAGACCTTCTGTGTGTACAAGGGTCAAATCTCTCTGTGTGAATCAGCTTTCATGGACAGGTGACACCTCTGATAACCATGGGAAGAGCACAACTCATTAGGCATTAACTGGAGTGCAGCATTTGGAAAGAATTATCTGGTCAGCAGGAAAGTGTATGCATTGCAATTGTGATGCTTCCCTCTATGACCCTGCATAGAGAGCTTTTGACTAGGAATAAGGGAGAATGTACTTGGTGTGTATTCTGCCAGCAATCGCAAGACTATCCATCTCCTTCCAGTAGAAGTCATAGGCCTCCTTCCAATTTTCACAGGCAGAAATCCATGTGTGAAACTAAATGACAGAAGATGTTGATGACACTTACCCTCTGCCTAAAGACAAATCAGGAGAGCATTGTTACTGATAAGCACATTTGGTTTATCTGTTGTAAAAAGCTAGCATCATAAGTGTGGTGTTTTGTAATGTCTGAAATTCATATAGCTGCTCCTTTGTTTTTCTCTGAATAAAATATGGAATAGATCCATTCAGATGTATCGCAGCACCGAGAGCTTGCTCAGCTTATCAGACAAATTCAAAAAGAAAATATACAGAATTCCAAGCTTACAGGTGTGTTTGTCAGCCACTGTTCATAGTGTGTAATTACTGTATAATATCCTTAATATTTACCTTATACCCTCTACCAACTTCTATATCTACACATTAATGTGCCACCTGCTAGAACAACAGTATCCACAATAATATTATCACATTATTTAACAGCTGTTTCCTTCATCCATACCATAGTGCAACCAATTACAGTCAGCATGACTGGCAACTCAAGTGTGGTTCCGCACAGTGCACTTCACATGTAGGCCAAGGAAAGCGACAGCAGCTTCCAAAGGTTTCAGGTTTTCAGCAAGTGCCCAGCCTCAATGAAGCAGTGACACTTCCCAATAAGCACATTTTCTGCTGATCCAAGTTTCAGCAGTAGGGAGAAGGGCTGCAGACCAGCAAACAGGAAACAACCATGTGAGGTTGTGTTCACTGAACTGAAGCCCCAAATCACCCTCACCACTGCCAGCATCTCCTGCTGGCTTGTGCCTATGACATGGGTACAAGTATTCGGACCTTTATTCCTCAAACTGCCCACCTCACATCCCGTAATAAACACAACCAGGACATATCCCCAAGAGGATGATGAATATGCTCCACAGAGAAGTGAACTTTGATGTCCTGCATATACTTCGCCTTCTTGGCTGTTTTATAGATTTAATGTATGCAAAAGTTAACTGTGGTAGACCAGAGTGGGAGGTGCAGCATCTGTGTTTGAAAATAAAATTATATTTCATAAATGATTAAAAAACTGGTCTGCTACTATCTGAAATGTCAGTAGTATGTCCCATGACACTTTTCTATGTTGAGCTTCATGCATCTTCGGAAGAAGTGCAATAAATTACTTGTTAAGAGTAACTTCGTATGCTTTTAAGAAGAAATATTTGCAAACAAACTCACAGAGCAATAAATATGTGTATTACTGCAGATTGCTGTTTAGAATAGATGAGATATGATGGGAAACATTTGACCCAAACCCAAGCCCTATTTTGGTACATCACCCTTCTAAGAAATTTTACCTATTCTAAGCAATGTCAACAACATATTGCTTGTTGCATGCAATCAAACAGCCAAGTGTTCTAACGCCTCTTGAGGAATCTGGATAAGGAATTGGCAATGTTGTTTGAGCTCACAGACTGTAGTGACAACATCCTGGATTACTAGGCAAGATTATAGCAGGTGATTATTGAAGGTGAGTTTAAACTAGACTTTGTGCAGAGAAACTGCTGTTACAGTAATTACTTGCACTAAAATGATTATTCTTATATATTAATATTCTATATTATTAAGGGTTATTCTTGGTATTTATTCAAGTGAAAATAGATATGGGATTCTGCTGTCAGGTTAAGACATTTGGATTAAGTTCTGTTGTGAATTAGGCATTTATATACCCATTTATAGTCAATGGATGTATAAACAACACAGTCATTGGAGTGTAGAAGCCATTCAAATGACTGTCTATTTTTAAATGAACTGAAAGCTTTATAGATTCTCTTAGCAGTGTTGGCTAGATTGGCTTGTTTGGACAAACACCTGAAAAAGTACAGACTCCCTCATTTAGATCTTGGTGAACTGTGGACTAAGCTTTTAAAAACATAAGAAAAATCTTGCATTCTGTGTGGAATTATGAAAACAACTGGGGATGTTCTCAAGTCAAATTATTATAAGGTGTTATCACAGAAGTGCAGACAGGTGTTTAAGCCTCTTGCAGGAGTCACGCTTCGGGTGCTCATTGTCTTGTTTGACGTCATCTCACACCATGAACAACGCAATCTTTCATACCTGATTAATTGTGCTGTATTTAAAACACCTTGCACACTTAAGAATATTTTCAGTTGCTGCCATCAAATAGAACGTCCTCCTCATTTGCAGCATGAACCCTCTGAGGCTCTGCATTTTCTTCTGTCTGTGTAAAGTTTAGAGGGAGATGTCTGTGGAAGGAGACCAGCGGTTCCTTGCTTCCCTTCAGGCAGGTGAACTTCACAAGCTCAGCTGTTTGTGGTACGCTGGGAATCTGGCAGTGCCACACAGAGGTGCTTTTGGAGCCACATTTCAGGGTGGGAAGTTGACATCTTGTCTGATCTAAGGAAACTGGTGACCAAGTGTTTCTTAGGAGGGAAAAACAGGCAATGACTGAGCCCATTAACTGAAGAGTTACCGTGGTCTGATGAACAAGTTTAAAAATCTAGATAACTAAGGCTTAATAACTCCATTTCGCGGCTGTAGATCTCGTATGCTATTCCATTTTGACCCTGTCTCTTTCAAAAGCAAATATTAAACAATAATGATAGGATAAGAGAGTGTTTGCAGGAAATGTACTTCCTTAAGTATATGCTCGTAATTCTTAGTTTCAGCAGTAGAGGTGCTCTGGGACTCAGGGAAATAAGCTGGCACTTTAATTAGTGTTAACTCTCTTTACATATGTAAGTGCATGTGTTTGCATTGGGGTGCATCTGTAAAGTGTTTCTGTGGCTGAGGAGATTTACAGAAGAGACTTGAAGGAGCACCACCAGGGGAAAATTCTGTAGCATCTCAAATTAAGAGGCAAGCTGTGACTCTCTGTGGGTTTTAAAGGCAGAACTCTAGATAACTAATACATTTAATTAGCATAAAAGCTAAGAAATGCCGCATCGTGGCAATAGGTTTTCCACTCAGCATGTCTTGTTAAGTGACTGTATTAGTAATTGTTACTGGTTATTGATGATACATCAATTATTTTTTATTGGATTGCATTCAAAATAGACCTCTGACACTCATTGAGTAGTCCTGTTGATCTGATATTTTTAATGAAGACAGTATCTTAATTATTGTAGCAACTTGAGAGAGAAACATAGGAGATATAAAACTGCATTTCTCTCATCATCACCTTTTCTAGAAATACACAGCAATTAATCTTTATGTCCGTGTATTAATTTTTATCTGCAGAACTCTGAGCAGAGGTTTTCACAGCTGGCAAGCAAAGCTGTTTGACCCCTACACTGGCAAAGAAAGATGTACTCAAAAGCACTCAGCCTTCAGTAGATCTTATCCCACTGTCCTGGAATTCACATACTGCCAAGCCACTATTCCCTCTGTTACTGCACCCCTATGTTCACTCTCTCCAGCCACTCCCAAATTTGGATTTAAGGCTCCAACTGTTTCCACAGCAGTTTTCTCCACAGCAGTTATCCCACAGCACACTCTGCACTCCTTGGTCTTTTCCTCAGCCATGCTAGTCCCTATCTGGACATCTCTGCCCCTCTTGATGCAGGTAGATGATGTCCTTTTCTTTGGTACCCTCAATTCCATCTATCTTACCATCAATTTCTCTTTTATTGCTACTGTCTCTCCAAGAACTACCTGCCCAAAATATTTGCAATGTAAACTCAACCTGATAGCAAAGACAGCATCTGAGTTTAGAAGGAGGGCTCACAGCTTCATTATAAAACCCTCACATTTATCTTCTAACGTATCTGTGTCCATAACTAAAACCCCAAACCTAAGAAAAGTGACATGCACACTAAGAATACCACTGAAATAAACCATGAGATTATAATATGATTAGACACAGAATAGTCACTCACTGTGAAAGGCAAAAAAAAAAAAAAAACCACCAAAAAAACCAAAAAACCAAAAAACCAAAAAGAAAGGCCTCCAGTTTATTTTTTTTTCTTAGGCTAAAAAGGAACTCCTCTGCATTTAGAACACTACCAAAGTTTTATGTTTATAACAAGATGAAGAGATAAATGTCTGAATAAAAGTGGGTAGCCACTGGATAGAGACTGTTTCTCATTCTTGCTAGTCAAACTGTAGAGATGATTTTGATCATCACTGTAAAGAATTCATCTGACCCAGTTTAATAAATTTAGGTCTATTGAACATGCACTGCCACCAAGTGCTGCTCCCACCTTGCAAGGTTCCAGTTTGACACCATATGTTAAGGTCTTTCCCTGCTGACAGCGTTTCTGCATGTGCAAGGGCATCACGACTGCTGAATTGCAGGCTTGCCTTGTCTCCTCTGCTGCAGGAAAGCACGATTATCCACACTGCATTATCCCAGGAGGTTCCCCTGGGATAAATGTAAGCTGTGTGTGCACATGTTGGGAGAAGCAGAGGCTCATCAGTAGCACTGTCTGTCATACAACATCAAAGCCGGGGGCTGCTGTGCTTTCTCCTCTTTAAAACCCATCCAGGGTTTGGGAGTTGGGACAGGATTTTAGAGAGAATATAGGAATGTTTGAAAATAACCTTGAGGGATTGCCCTGAGGAATATCCAAGGAGGGGTATAGAGAATAAATGCAAGAGAAAAAAATTGAAAAGGCAACTTCAGTATAATAAATCTGATGTCTATTTGTATCTTAATTGCAGTCCCTGCCCACAAGATGACTTATTTTGAAACAAGAAACTGTGAGATGGTCACAATTACAACTCTCTCGCTTTCTCATCTCTCAGTATATCTGTGAAGTTAAAAGTTGTACAAAGGAGACCACATCTCACGTGAAATGTTAAAGCGGTACTGAAAGCTGCTGAATGCATTTCCAAGGTGTGAAGGAAGCTCAAAGTACAATATCCATTAATGAAATATCTTCTGCCACACCACGAACAGTTCACTCAACTACTGAGATAGAGAAGACTACTGCAGCCATGAAGAAATCAAGTAAATGTGCACCTTTTTCTTCAGTCTTTTTTATTTTGCCATATAGTAGAAAAACTTACTTTGTAAAGAAATCTCCAAGGGAATGATAGAACACTTTATGTATGTGTTGCTCATCCAAGCTGAAAAAAATGTTGCCACCACTGAAGCAGAAATAGGAGAAAGAAACAATTGCCCATATGCTGCTCTTGGTTCATACTTTGCTCAGCATGAAATTTACAATCCATTCCCATATTCCCTGTCCCCATTTACATACTTTAATAAAATATTTTAAATTTCTTCACTGACTACAAACAAAAAAGGCTCAAGCAAACTGCATGCAAATCTGCCATTTCAATGGAGAGAATATGCTTGCTCAGAGTCATGGTGTTGTGAAATTTCCAAGATACAGAGATGTCAGAATTAACATAAACATATCAGAAATAACATTAACACTAAAGCTTTGGGGGAAGAGGGATTAATGTTGTATCACAGATGGTTATCTCTTGTTCTCTTCTGTGTTAGGACTTCACACCATTGCTCCTTTGATCTCTGTGGACCAGCCTTTCCTACACTTCCAGATGCGTGGAGGAGTTGGGGTAGGAGGTGGAAGGTCACAAAAGCAGGGTAAAGCAGGCAGTGCCATATGAGACAGTGGATTCTGTTGTGCCTCTGTAGATGGAGTGCTAATCATTTTAATAACTTAGTAAAAATTATTTGCATATAATTATTAATACTGTTTGTTATTATATTTAGCATAACAGTATCAACATGCTATTAATATGGTGGTCTTTGCTGGCATAAGTCAGTTGGGAGCAGACACCTCTACCAAAATCACTTGAAGCTTTAAGCAACACCCAGAAAATTTTAATAGATATCTGTGAAAGAAAGATAGCTCTGATAACTGGCCCCAAAGAAACTAGCAATATACTAAAGCAGAAAACTGGCATTAACCAGATCAGATTTGTGGAAGGAGACCTGAGATAACATTGAATATAAAGCTCTGCTTTAATTCTTTCAGCATCTTCTGCTTCAGTGTCTGTATGTCTAAAAATGATTCATGATCAAAATTTTAATACTGAGGAGTGGGGGAAGGAAGGAAACAAAGCATTTAATTTCATTATGCATCAATAGGATGCTAAATTGTGGAGATGAGGGATGTGTAGCATTTTAATACATATCATGTTCCCTAAAGCCTTCTTTTCCTAAAAGAGTAGGTTAATGTAAAGGGATTATTAAAGAGAACCACGAAGGGAAATGCAGCAACACAGACAGATGATGGCAGCTGATTTGATGTGTGTGTATGTGGTATGCACAGCACAATAGTTGGTTTTCTTATTCATTGCTTCTCGGTTTAAAAATAGACACCCAGACAAGCATAGATACGATCTAGACATAAAAGAGTGTATGACATGAATCTAGAATAGTCACTAATTCTTCCAGAAAGAATTTCAACCTTTTAATCTAAATCATAATTTTTATACACTGATTGAAAGGTTTCCCTGAGTCCTCCACCACTTCACTGTCATTTATAGCAACCATATGTCATAGCTGCAACCAACAAAATAAACTTGAGAAATCTCCAAAATCACAGTGCCATGACTAGGACATTGTGGACTTATACATGTCAAGATCATATCTACACTTGTCTGGGTGTCTGATTTTAAACAGAGAAGCAATCAATAAGAAAAACAACTATTGTGCTGTGTATAGCACAAACACACATTTAAGATGGTCTTGATTTAGGTTATCTTTGGCCACTAGGTTTGCTACCTAATGCAAGATGGTTGGCCAAGCTCAGTCTATAGGTCAGATGTTCCATCTCCTACTATTGACCGGACATGTAAAGTTTAAATTATCTAGGGCTGTGAGATGAGTTTTCCTTGGCTAAACAAAATATTTCATATCAGAAAATTCCTACAATGTTACAATAATGAGTGAAGAAAGATGAAAGAAAGGACCAAGAGGCGACTTCATCTACTCACTTGAAAACTGTAAGGAAACAAGCAATTCCCTGCTGGCTTCAGTGAGGGTCTCTCAGCCGTGGAGGTATGGAAAGAGTGAGGGTGTGATGGGCAGATTCTGGAATTTCACCTCAGTGAGGAAGGGAGAGCACACCAGGCCCCCAATAAAAGACTGTATCGGTGTCAGTGGCAGGAACTGGAGCACCTGATGGAGTGTCATGCGCTTCAGAGACCCCTGTGTCTCTTTCTCAGTACAGCCTGTTTTACTTCATTAGTACTTTAGTCTCTGTACATGGAAATCTCAGTATATTTCCAAACCAGCTTCATTTATTAGCAGTCTCTCATCTGGTATATCAAATAACTTTTTCTGTAGCTAAACAGAAGTAAAATTAATTTGTTCTTGTAGGGAGAGAACTCTGTTGAAAGGCTTGTTCTTTGCTTATTTGTATGTCGTGGTATCTAAGTCTTTGTTAAGTGCATGACTGAAATTTAAACACCATTTGTGCCTAGAATTTGTGAATCACTTTCTTTTTTCGTCAGTGTTGGCTCATAAGCATTCAGCAGGCTTTCAGGGCTTTATGATTTGCATGGTGGTTCTTTTTTGACTGGTTTTGAAATGTCTTCTGGTTTACTTCTCTTATGTAGCTCATTGCTCAGTTCCTGTAATTTGTCCTCGGAATTGCGCTTGTTTAAAGAACATAATACAGTGCCATGGAAGAGACTTGGGAATACAAAGTAAGAAAACTCTATGGATAGGTCTCTTGGCCCCTGCTATGATATTTGATACTGCTGATGAATAGTACTTGTATCATGGTTATTTTTCCCTATTTCTCTACTTCAGACCCTATTACACTTTTTCTTCAGCTACACACACTTGCCAGAAAGTAAAAGACTATTAGTATAAGCAGAAATCTGTAAGGAACTGTGTTTTGTTTAGTATGTCCAGCTAAATCTCAGGTTGGCACCATTCTGCCTGTGACACCTGTGAAAAACAAGGGGCAAATTTTCCATTTTCAAGTAATTTTCAAACCTATTTACTGCTGACATACTGAATGGAAAATGTTGTGAAGGAAACACCTTTAAATAGAGTTTGTTCTTTTGCTGTATATTGTCAAAACTGAGAAAGGGGAGGCCCGTTTTAAAGAAGTGTTTAATCATTTGAGTATGTTATCTTATTTCACCAGACTGTTGGGCACCTTGAAAGGCTCAATGATAATGAACAAACAGGGCCAGTGCTGAACAAAGACTAAATCTCATCTAGCTGATAGCAGCAAGACACCCTTACCCTGATCATCTGGCAGAGGAAAATGCAGTGCTCAATTTGCCACCATTTTCCATTAGCTTTTGCCCACTCTGCACTGCTATTGAGTTACTCAGAGCTGGAATAACTCCTGGTGCTACTCTCCATTGGAAGCAGAACTTGAAGGAATGGAAAACAGACTGGTGATCACAGGAGCCACACAACACAGACCTGCCAAGCCAGGCTGACTCCAGTCATATTGTGCTCAACAAAAATTTTTATGTATGCTTAATATATGTACACATACACTCATGAATGGTTTTGCATTAAAAAACCCCACTGAAATAAAAGTGTCCTGGGCATGCAGATCAAACATCTAGTCCAGTAGCCTAAAATTGTGCTGGAAGGTTACTGCAATTTTCTTTCCAGACATCTGCCATATCCAGCCTCTTTTCTAAGCAGATGAAAACCAGTGGAGCCAGACGATGATGAAAAGTTGAGAGGGCAATGCAGTTAACACTTGCCCCTTAGAAAGAGAAAATGTGATTTTTTTCAGCATGAGCATGTTACCAGGGCAGCAGCCAGAACTTTGCAGGGCCAGCACTGCTCCAAGCCAAGGCTGTAGCTGCAAGAGCATCCTGGAAGAATCAACACTGCAGCTACCGCCGGAAGAACTGGCTGAATGGAAACGGGCAGCCTACTTTGGTGAGAAGGCAGGTGGTTTTATTAAAATGTATGAACAGCAACATTTGTGAAAGGAGGAGGTTGAGTTACTCACGGCTGAAATAAGTTTATTTAGCCTTTGATGGGAAAACTTCTGTCCAATGCATTATTCACTGGCATTATACAACCAGTTCTGGAAAGAATGTGTTTAGTCATACCATCTTGAAAAGGCAGAATGCCGGATTTGATCCAAGTTTTGAGAATGTTTGAGATGATGTATACTGTAAGAAGCCTTTTCTGTGTGTACTGGGATACAAAGGTCTGTAAGAAACACCACTCATCTAGCTTTAAAATAATTACTTTTTCCTCTAAGAAATGTGGATAAAATATAATTACAGCAGGGCTGTGAGAGAACAAGGTTTTTTTGGTGTAACTATTACCTGTGACCGATAATCTCAATATTAAGTTAGCTGTTGTGTAAATTAAGTGAAGAATTTACCCAGAACAGTCTTTGAATAATAGCTTGAAACTTAGGTCTTTTCTTTTTGAAGTTTTTATAATTCTGGGTGAACATCCATGTAAATGTAAATATTTACAATAGAGCTGTGAGACACAGTGCAGCCTTCATTACTGGGACATAATTAATAAATGCACTATTGCGGAATTATACCTGACAAATTTGGATTTTATATGCATGGATGTGGTTAATAAAAATTGCAAGTTTCATAAATACACCAGGACAGTAGTGAGTTTTACTCTATTTATGGCTAAATTTGTCCCTGCAGTAACAACAGTCCTGTTGATCAAATGATTGCCACATTCAAAGTACACACCACTCATCACACCAGCAAGCACAGAGGCATTGCAAGGCATCTGCAAGGGGAGCTGACATGGTACGGATCTGTACCCTTGTGCCTCCATTCATACATGCCTGGGAATTCCTGTCCCCTTCAGTATCATTTCCTTCTGTAGCAACAGGTTAACTTAGAAAAACTCATTCTGTCATGTGGGTGGATGCAATTGTAATGGAAACCTGAACACATTTCAAATACATCTGTAAGTATTAGGAGGAGTTAAGCTCCTGATTCACACCCCATATATTCAGCTCTTTATGATACTGTGATTTGAAAATCCACCTACCCAGTCTGATAAATTGTTTGACTATTCTTTCTTTGTAGCCAAGACAAAATTTAGTAGTGGGCTCTCTCAATGACTCTCTCACTTACTAACATCTTTTTTTCCCTTTTGCTGCCAACACATTCATTTTAAAATGAAAGATCTAATACAGTTTTGTAGGTTAGCATGTGAATGCTGACTGGAAGCACTTGGTAACAGCGATATTGCTGAGGTCTGCTACCACAACATATAAACACCAAGCAGATCACTGATTTCATCTCCAAACGAGACGGTGTGTTTGCAGTGATAAAGGAATGACTAGATGTGTCCTCACTGTGCATCACTGCTGGCTCTGCTCCTGAACCAATTTAAGTCAGCGTTGCGCTCTTGATGCCAGACATGCTACAGAGATTTAAGGCAACTGAAGACCCATCCCACAGACTGCTGTTCCAGGTGGTGGTGAGAGGGAAGGCAGAATTTTCTAGGATTCACCTAGCTAAATAACATGTTCGCTGGTGTGTGGATCACTTGTGATTTTGCGGTAACTGGTGAGGAGAGGCGAAAGACTCCTTGTACCACAGTTGGGCAATTTGGGCAGTAAGCAGTGAAAGAGGACAGGCACACTCAGATCTCAGGTCTGCCACCTTCAAAATAAACACCTCTTCCATAACGCAACGGAGTCCTGAACCAGATCCCTAAACAACAATCCTAGCTAACCAGGCAGTGAGACTCGCCACAGGCTGAGAGAGCTATTTTGACCCATCTCTTTTTGTCAAAATTTTTGGTGCAGACTGAAAACAAAAACCAAAACCCCAAAACTTGTCCCCAAATGAAGCCAACAACCAGCTTCATGCTTTCCCCCACCTAAGTGCAAATTAGCAAGTGTTAAACCACTATGACTCAAAGAAAAATATAAGTCTAGTGTTTGCTTGCCATGATTATACAATACAAACGAGACCAAAGTGTCATGTCCAGCTTCATAGTGGGACCATGACAAGGCAGACACTGTCACAAAAAAGATGAACAACCACAATGACTTCAATTCTGTCCTTCTTTTAAGTCACCTTTCACAGGCTTTTTTGTGATACATATTTAAGCTACAAACTTCTAGCAAAATATGAGTTTTGATTACAAACCGGATTGTCTCATGAATATTTTGCCAGCTTATTTGCATAAAAGAGCTCATCAATTTGTTTTTCACCAAGAACATTCCTTAAAGCATTAGAAACAAAGGTCAGCTGTAATTCTGAGCTCCACTCCACTTTCCCTTCTTCCCTAAAGAAGGGAAAATTTATGCAAAATATATGGAAATGTACTAAAATAGTAACAGTATACAGAATTTTCTTGCAAGCTTTATTCTATTTGGAGTTTTAATTGAAAACAAAACAAAGTGCTGCAATGTATACTGGAATTGCAAGCAAAACCAAATGTTGTAATGTTTACTGGAATTTTGCCTTGCACAGCTGCAGTAACAGAATACCCACCTACCATTGCATCTCTGCTCAGAGAGATTTCATGCTGACCACTCCTCCTCAGAATGTCAGACTGTACTTTTTATTGGATCTTTATTTCAAAATCATGAGGCAGCACTGGCAGGTGGATGGGATGAAAACTCTCAAGTAATATATTTGAAGGAATTTTTTTATACTGGACTTTGGAAGATCTATGACACAGCTTAGTTTAGTTTGGTTTCTGAAAGTCACATCCAGGTTTTGTAACACACAAAATTTTATTTTTGCGTTGATACCGCTCTAAATCAGGAAAGATAACCCTGAATTTAGCCTAAAAAAAAGGTTCATGCCCGTAATTTTATAATTCCACAGTTGCTGTTTTAACATAAAAATAGAAGCTATTCCTGCTGCTTCAGTGAAATGCCAAAATGTTTAAGGAAAATTAACAGACCCTGATTCTTGACACTGTTTTTGAAATTAATACTACTTTTGCTTCAGTATGGCAGAAACCCTAACAGATTGCTGCAATATAAAAACTTTAAAAAGGATGTAGCATCTATCATTGTTCCAACCGATTTGTGCTATTATTCCTTTTTCCCCACCTCTCTTCCTCTTGACCTTCATTCAGATGCTGCAAGTAAACAAATTATTCTCAGCTTTAGGTTCTATAACCATTCCCTGATGTTGTTGTAGAAAGCTCTTGTACTGGATTACAACGTTTTTGTGTTGGGTAACATTGGGGCACTGGGGAATTAAAAATAAATTAAAAGCAATCAGGATGCTATTATGAGTTGTATATAGTATTTAAAACCATAGTGAAAAATGTACATCATAGTATGAGATCAGAAGGAGAAAGGGGCAGTATGAGAAGGGTACAAGGCTGTGAAAAGCTGTGGACAGAAAGAAAGCACTTAAAAAAAACCTTTTCAGAGCCAAATTCCATCCTTGGATAACAACGGAAACTTTTCAGAGGTTTTGAATAAACAGAACTGTAAAATCAGATGTGTGATAAAATTCCTCTGCTCTGCCAAAAGCAAGCAGCCCATTCCTCAAATGAAATTCGCTCACCTGTGGATGATGTGGTATCTCTGCAAATAATCCAAGGAAAGCGCCAGCTCACAAATGTACAGTTTAACAGTTCCTTCATTGAAGTGGACGTTCTGCTGCAAATGGTAGCGCAGGTCACCTCCGAGTAGGAGATCAACCACCATGAACATGTCTTCTTCATCTTGAAAGGAATACCTGGAAGAAAGAGTTACAGCTGAGATCTCAGGGCCGATGATGTAGTCACAGCTGTGCCTTGGGGTGGCTCTGATTAAGAAGATCCTGGGAAGACCCTGATTTTCTCAAAAGGCACGGACAGAAAGGCATTCTCACTGCTGTGGTCCAATCCTGCAGCCAGGCTTTGATTGTGGTGGGGCTCTGCATATTTAAGCACCGTGCTTTAACCCCAGTGACAGCTAAGTACCATGCAGACGCTCACTCACTCCTCTTTCCTCCAGAGGGTTGGGGAGGAGAATCAGAAAAAAGTAAAAACTTGTGGGTTGAAATAGAAACCATTTAGTTTGAAAAAAAAAAATAAAGCATAATAGTAGTACAAATGATAAAACCAGTAATAATTGCAATGAAAATGAGAGGAAGAAACAAAACCCGAGAAAAGCAAGTGATGCACAACACCAGTGCTCACCACTTCCTGAATGATGTCAAGCCTGTTCCCCAGCTGTGATCAGCCCTTCCCATCCAAATCCCCCAGTTTATATGATCATGATACTTTATGGTGTGGAATATGCCTTTTCACAGTTCAGATCAGCTCTTCTAGATGTTCTTCCCAGCTCCTTGTACAGCTTCTCACTGGCAGAGCATGAGCCACTGAAAAGTCTTTGACTTAGGGTGAACACTACTGAGCAACAGCCAAAACATCAGAGTGCTATCAACATTATTCCTATACTGAATTCAAAACACAGCACTGTTCTAGTAAGAAGAAAACTAATTTTATCCCAGCTGAAACCAGGCAAGGCAAGCAGAGCTTGAACTACTGCCATAACACTGTTCTATTTTAAACATAGATTAACACCTGCATGTTGATAAAACAGTATTTAAAATACCTTTAAGGTTTGTACATTCTTAAATAACCATATACTCTTTCAGGTAACAAAATGGCTTACAAAATAGTACCAATGAAATGGAAGGCCTTGAAACACACTTGGTATTCACACGCATACAACTCTAGTTCAGTGCTTATGGAAAGTATCCTGGCAGCATTGAGAGCTGCTGTCCCAGGGGTATTTTCCAGATTCAATAAATATACACAATGTTCTATTAGCTGAGTATTTTTTACAGCTTGCAGTGTAGGTCCAAATTCAATAAGGAATAAACCTGCAATTTTACTGCCTAACAATACATATTTTTTTCAGTCAGCAACTTATGTCTTATAAAATGACAGTCTTCATGGTTACTGACTGAATTCTTCTGGACCCTTTCCCAGAACTGCCTGCTGAATACTCTGAGGACCAAATTTTGATCTGAATTAAATCCTGTAAATCCAAAGGTGTAGCCAGTCAATGTACAGTATATATATACTTATATAGTGCTTGGGCAAGCAGGAATTTCCATGTGTTTCTACTTACCTTGGCTATGCTGCTATTGCTCCAGTTTTTTGCAGTCTGAACGAACTGACGGAAACTCTCCAGATTTTGTTTCTGAATAGAACTGTATAAGATACAGTTTTTTAGTTTTCCCAGAAGGGGAATGGTAAATACCTTTTTTTCTGATGTGAAATCACTCTTTTCTTCGAAATTGTTTTAGAATTAATTTTGATGTGAAGTTATACAATCTTATATCAAATATATATGAAATACTGAGAAGTGATCCACAATGATAGTGCCTCTTCCAGCACCTTTTCTCTCATGAAATGTGTAATATATGCTGGCTAAAGATGTGATTCAGTTCTCCTGAACTGTAAAATTTATGCCAAGGAAATGAAAAAGAGTGAGCTTCCAGAAAATCTGTGCACACCCTCCCCCCAGAGGCAGAAAAGTCTATATTAGATTATTTTAATTGACAGTTACGTACAGTTTCACTTTCATTCCCAGGCTTGCACTTACTGAAATGAGGCACTGCTTAGGGGTTGTCACAGATGGCTCATTTTGAATTTAATGCTTGCTATTCTTTCTGAACACAGTTCTGAGAAGCGACTTTCTCCCATACCCTGCTCTTCTGTTGCATTTCTGTGTGACTGCCAAATGCCAGGAGGGGAGACTGATTATAATTGCATTAAGCTTACTTCTCAATACGTCAAACTTCTGAAGCAAAAGGGTAAAGTAGGTGGCACATGGTGTCTGCTTACCTCTAGAGAGGCAGAATTTTGTAACACACAAACACAAACACAGGTTAAAAAAACAGAAGCCTTCAAATATATTCAAATTCCTCCAAGTATGGTGCGTTACTGAGACTGGAGCAATTGCAGAAGCAAAGCTTAAATGTGTAGTTACATTTAAGATTTTATTGTTTTCGTTTTTGACACTGCTGTTAAGTAAAGAAATTGTAGCATTGGGCAGAAGTGGAATCATCATCATCATAGAAAGGCTTTGGTTGAAAGGGATATTAAAAATCGTCTATTTCCAATCCCTCTGCCATGGGCAGGGACACCTTGCACTAGACGAGGTTGCTCAAAGCCCCATCCAACCTGACCCTGAACACTTCCAAGGATAGGGCAGCCACAGGTCCTCTGGGCAACCTGTTCCAGTGCCTCAGCACACTCTGAGAAATGTTGATGTTTTCCTTCAGTTACCACTTGAGTAAGGTATAAATTTTGTTTGTTTCCTTTCTTATATTATTAAAAAAAAAAAAAGGAAAAAAATTTGCAGATTGAAAACTCTACTTAAATGATAAGTGAAGTACTGTGTCTTGTCTGGGACTAAAGAGCACTCCTGGTGCCTAAAATCATCATGATTACATGACAGTAGAAATGGTTCTGATGCAGCTCTAGTCTTGAGATATAAATGTCCTTAGCCATTTTGTCAGGAAGAGGGTGAAAACAAGGTAAAGAGTGACTGCTGTGAACTTGCTTTTAAATCTAATGATTATTCCCTTTTTTTGAAAGTTATGAGTCTGGTACATGCTCAGTCTAGACAAGGTGCATGCTCAGTCTAGACAAAAGACCTAACAGAACCCTTCAGAAATAAATGTGAAATCTTGTTCACATCCAGATGAATCCTAACACTTGGTGGAACATGATTTTTACCCCAAGCATGTTTTTTAGCTCAGGCACTCTGGTTTTCTGTACTTGTGAGTCTGGAATGGTGGTGCTTTGTTACCTCCTATAATTGTTAGTGGTTTAAAAGAAGATCAAAGAAAACTTTCCTACAGGTCTGAATCATTCCTGCCTTGGGACTCCCAGGGCCTTGGGCATCTCTGGGAGTCCAGGCTGGGCTGGCAACAGATGGGCTTTGTCCAGGGGCTGTCAGATTTGCTAGTGAATCATTGTTCTCTCACTACTATGCCTTGCCTCTCAGGTAAACACATTAAATGCAATCCCTACAGACAGAGTTACAAGGCTTTCAGATGTGACTGTACCTCTAGAACAAAGTATTTTGGACCCAAACACAAAAAAACAAAAAAAGCCAAACCAAACCAAAAAACAAAAAAACAAACAAACAAACAAAACCCCAAAAAAAACAAACAAACAAAAAAAAAAAAACCAAAAAACCCCCAAAACCCCCCAGTGAAACGAAACCTTCCATGAAACAAAAAAAATTAACACCAAAAAACCCAGCATCAAAACTAAACTGAGAGATATTCAGAAGTATGGCTAATGTTTGCACTAGGTGGCCTTCCTGCATAGGACTCTTTTCAGATTTATCTGGGTCATCTTGTCTAGATCAAGATTTGCTAAGAAAGGTTGGAGATGATCCTTGAGATCCTTCTATCCTGGTATTTTATGATTCTGTGATCTTTGATGAGCTGTGGATGGAGCACAGGTCAGTTTTATTTAGATGTTGAAGGCTGAAGTCATTCTACCTTCTCACACCAAGACACAGCTGTTGAGAAGCTCTGTATATCCTCTGTGATGTTCTGCTCTTGCACTCGGAGCCACGGCTGGTTTCTCCATTTATATGGATACATGTCTGTGGTAACTCTGCTGACCCTGCCAGAATTGTTGTGCACACTGGTGTACTTAAGACACAAGCTGTATAGGCACACTTTGAAGGAACATGTGCATGGACATGTTCAGTAGAACAGCAGATTTTTTTCACCCCCTCTAAATTCTATCACACCTGACCCACATCATTATGCTAACCTTACACCCATTCTCATGGATAATGGTGTCTTCCCTGCACAGTTAAACCAGCAGGGTCAAACCTTCATGGGTGGTGTTTCTCTGACTGTCTGTATCAGACCACATTGTGGTTAAGACCATTCCAAAATATTTTCTGGAGGGCAAAGAAGTCCATCCCAGTGAAACTATGTGTCTGTGACCTAGAGGAGAGCTTGTGCATGGCAAAGAGGAGAAGGTCTCTGGAGCTGATAGACTCCACTACGCAGATCCTGCAGCTACCAATTTCTGAGCTACTGAATGTGGAGCAGGAGTTTCTCCAGGTCCTGCTGTGCATCTGGATAACATGTGGTATTGTCTTCCTCCTACCCTGTGTTAATGACTCAGGACTTTGTGTACCAGCCTAGACAAGTTTGGTCTGTCATGGTCACAAGCAATCTAGTCCTATGTCTCTCTCCCTCACACAAATCCTGTATTCTTTCTTTACATAAGAAAGGAAGTATTACCTTTATCTTTTTTTCTATTTCAATATTTCATGAAATAAGAGCTTTTGATTTATTGGTCTAAGAATTGAAATAGACAAGTGAAATATTGGCCATGGGAGAAAGGAATCTTTCAAAATGTTGCTGAAGGTTGGGGAGGGGCAGATAGCAAATCAGACCAGTGGAGATTAGTTTCTGAGCAAACACTGTAATTTTACTTTTGTAAGCTTCTTATCTGCTCAAAGGTAAATGACATGCAATAGGGTTGATTGGTTTTTGAAGTAAACTCAGAGGTTCTTTGATATTTTGATGTTAACCAGGTAGCTGAGAAATACCTGCTGAATGAATTATAACATTGTGAATTATATTGAATATTAATCAATTGATATTTAATACCAATAATACATTACTAGCATACTTTAAAGACAAAATTTTAATCCTCTTTGAAACGAAAGAGCAAATGACTTGAAGTAATAGTTCTTGTTTATTTCTTAAGTAGTGTCATTACCTAGTTATAGTAAAACTGTTCTAATTACAGGCCCAGCCTCTGCTTTCTCTTGGTTGAAGAAAAGTTTTAATGTATTAGAATCATCTTTCTCCAAATTAAGATAAAATAATAAATCCCATAGCAACAGGGAATTGAATTTTTGATTATCTTCAGACTGGAAGATAAACTATTCGTGAACACAGTCCTTGATGGAAACATATTTAAAAAGAGCACTCTTTGAATAAGTTATATCTGTTTCCACATTTATATCTGTATATTTGTTTTAATAATATCCAATTTTTGTATTTATATAATATTTGTATTTATTATTTGTAACTCTGTGTCTTCATAAAAGCAGTTACAGATGAATTATTAAGATCATTTCCCCCCATTTCTTTCCTTCTTTTTATTTAACTAGGGTAATTTTTCATTTAAATCCTTCTAGTTGAGGCACACAGTATTCATATTTCTTGTTTCATACGAATTACCTGGGGAAAAGGACATCATGATGGATATTTTCTATATGACCTAAATTAAAGATAAAAAACACATTAGAAAAATTCCGTCATTGAGCCCAAACCTAACTTCATAATCTTGAGGTAATCAGTTAAAGCAAGATGTGCACAGTTCATATATTCAGATAACACTTCTGCTTTCCACTGAATATGACAAATGATTGATCCTTGGTGTCTCCTAACTACAAAATTAAAGAAGAATCCCATTCCAGTTTTCCCCTGGTAGCATTAATGGGACAAGGCAATTTTTTCAATGACATAAACCCCTGACTAGTAACTGCAGATTTTCCCAGTGTAGATGTAGATGCCTTTTCTTGACATGGTTGCCTTGCTTTTTTTTTCTTACCAGTTCAGTCTGTGTAACTATCTTATAGAATACTCCTCATCCTCTGTGAAGCAGCAACAGGTTTACCCAAGATTTGCTGCATTGGAGAAGAACAGGTCACTTAAAGGCTTGAATAATTTGGCATTTGCCAAAGAACAGCCAGGCAGAGAAGAAAAATAACAGTCCAGAGCTGTCTTGTATGGGTGGAATTTTTTAGTGGAATAAAATAGAGACATAATATAAGCTGGTATAAGTATAGGTTATTACGTAGGTGCCAAAAATAGCAACTTTGATCAGTCAAACATCAAATCATTACAAAGTTGCCCATGCTGAGAAGGTGTGCTGAAAACTATTACACTCACTGTGACTGGGAATAGCAAATACTTACCTTTGAATTATGTATTTCATAAAATGAGGTGTCCAAGCCAACAAAATTAATGTTTTTGTATAAGTTTGTGTGTTCTGCCAGCCAAGGACAATCCTCAAGACACAAAGCCCCAAGATTTATTAATTTTGTAAATACAAATATGCAAGTATTGTGAAGGAATGTTGGAAATGTTCCTTAATAATGTCTATTTTGCTTACGTTTTGATAGATTTTTTTGTTCTTTTGGAAAATGGACAAACATCAGCTATTGGAACTTGAGATTTGTGTTTGCAAAGTATTTAATAGAAGTCTATTGTTGGAAAGAAATTGAAATATGCCTATTTCCAAACTCAGAAAGACAAGAGTAATTTCTACAAATGTTTTTAAGAACAAAAGACAATTATGTGCTTTATTCTACCTATATTTCTTTATAAAGATATGAAAAAGTCTTTCAATATTCTTTAAGAAAACTTTTGAGAACAGGGAATTTCTTCTATAGAGAATTAAGTTATTTATGTTTCTCAAATTCTATTGAGCGCTGAAGTAACCAAATAAAACAGGTAGGAAAAATACCTAAATAAAAAATACCCTGAAATTAAGTTGAAAGATTACTAGAATTTGTCTCAACAAAGATAGTAAGAGACATATCACACACTTATTAGCATAGTAAATATTCACCATTAGCTCCCATCCAGGCAAGGATTATTAATTAGAGATAGTTTAGTATTCATCATCATGTGGAAAAAAATCTTCTCCCTCCAGGAGGCTGAGAGGACCACAAATCCTTTCTGATCTGAGAAAGAACCATTCATCATCTGGACAAGAGTCAGCCATGTACATTCATAGCCCTGAAAGCCAAAGGTGTCCCGGGCTGCACCCACAGATTGTTTGCTCTTTTGCTATGGACTTTGCTTTCAGCTAATGAAATAGACCTCACTACTATATTTGTGCATGCACAAATTACAGTTATTGATCAATGCTGTTTTGAAGTGTTTAAGTTCTTTGTGAGTCCTTATGATTTGAGATGGTTTATTTTAGAGCACCTTTTCTTTCTCTCCTTCACCTGGTTCTAATCAAACAATGCTTTGCTCCACCTAAAAGAAGCTGCTTTATTTCTGTCTCTGAATTTGCAAATGCTAGGGGAAGAAGAGGTCATTTGGGATGTGGGTTATGGTAATAACTGTAGATAGTGACTAAGGGCAGGTTTAGATTTGATATTAGGAAGAAATTCTTTACTCTGAGGCACTGGAACAGGTTGCCCAGAGAAGCTCAGGATGACCCATTCATGGAAGCATTCAAGGCCATGTTGGATGGGACTTTGAGTATCCTGGTCTAGTGGAAGGTGTCCCTGCCCTCTGGAAGTAGATGATCATTAAGGTCCCTCCCCACCCTAACCATTCTACAAAAACCTGGTATCTTTCTTGTCTTTCATCATGATGATAGCATAGAAAAACAATGAGAGAAATCATGGGATTAAATGCAGATGGTCATCTACTAAATGAGAAAGTGTTCTTACTGTTTTCTGTTCCTTTCAGGCTGGGACTGAAGACCTTAGGTCCAGGGTTTGCATACAGCCCCAGCCATGTAAGATCTTTTACACTGTGATTAAGCAGTGTTCCCTGAATATTAAAATAGACCCACAGAATAATTTTGGATGGAAAAGCTCTTCAGATGTCAGCGAGTCCAACTTCTTGCTCAAAGCAGGGCTGATTTCAAACTAGGTCAGGCTGCCTGGAGCCTTATCCAGGGCAATTTTGAAACTCTCCAAGGACGGGAATTCCACAACCTCTCATGGAAGCCTGTTCCAGCAACTCGTTTAGTTTTGAAGAGACATTTTGCTTATATCCAGTTAGGATTTCTCTTGCTGAACTGTGTCACTTACGTCACTCATCCTTTCCACGTACGTGAGTTTTTCTCCATCTGTAGGTTTTGCCATCCTCATGTCATCACTGCCACACCTTTGGGTAGTGGAAGACTGTAATTAATGCCCTCCCTCAGCTCAGCAGTGTCATGTCCCAGCTCTGCTCTCTAACCCAGGAGCAATGACACTTCCTCAGATTTTGCAGAAAAGGGTTGGATGAACTTATTCCAAGGAAGGCCACTGCAGCAGGTAACTTTTGAGACAGTAAGTGACAACAGTTGAAACTTTCATGAGCATTTGTTTAAGGCCTAGAAAATTTTGGAAAATAGAATAAATTCATGGTACACTATGAACAATCAAATGGAGAAAAAAACCCACACATCCACACTGCTATCAATTACTGTGACTCTAGAAACATTTTTATTCCCACATATTAAGAGCTCTCTTTCTGCAAATGGCTGGTCTCTAAAAGTGTTTACTGATAATTTGTTTATCAGGAGAAAATTAATTACTTTTCTGGCTCATTTGCTCATATACTTGTAGACTTAATGGCACAGTCTCATGGTAAAGTCTGTGTTTTCTCAATTATTAGAACAATGATAAAGTAAGACTTGCAAATGAATGCAAAATAGGCTCATTTCTCAGTCTATTTGTTTAGGATTTTTAGCAGACTTGGATGCAATATCCTCAAAGCTCATTTTAATTGTTCTGCTATCATGAAAAGCATGTCAGCTTTTACCAGCCTCACTCAGTTTTACTCTCTGAGACCAAAGTCAGCTTCATTCTTCATCAATATCTTTCCAAGTGTTTTATCTTTCATATATTTTTTGTCAAGTGGAATAAAGAAAAGTCTCCACTATCTTCTGTTCTATTAATAGCCTTTAAAATAGGTACATCACAATTACACATGAGAGCTCTATTCTGGTTGAGTGAATTAGAACATATATAGAAGGCTCTTGGGATTTGTTGATACTCTCATCTGAATGCAGCCTCTAAAATCCATTCAGCTGTGTTGGAGATGTGCTGTGACTTGGCGAATGTTCACCAAGTTCTTCATTATCACTTCGTGTTATTATCACTGCCAATTTATAGCACTTCATATGCACGTGGCACTCCAGCAGTAGCAATTATGTGTACAGTGCCTGCCAGTCTGTCTTGTCCCCGGCTTGTCTCAAACACTTCCAGTTAAAGCAGGCAACACACAGCTTGTGTGAGAAGCCCAAGGAAACCACTCACACAAACAAGAGCCCCACTACCAATACAGGAAAGAGCTCACCTTGAAAAATAGGTGCTTGAGAAAGTTGTGGGCAAGAGAAAAGCTCATGGGGAGTAATGGACTCAAAACTTGGACCCCATTTTGACATGCAGGTCCAGAGCTCTGTCTGTAACTTGCAAAGCTTGATATATTTGTAAATTATGGAATCACTGAATCCTTTAGAATGGAAAAGATCTGTAAGATCAAGTCCCTGGGTTAATACCCAGGACTGCCAAGTCTACCACTAAATAATGTCCTTAAGAGCCACACCTACATGTCTTTTACACACCTCCAGGGATGGTTACTCTACCGCTTCCCTGAGCAGTGTGTTCCAATGCCTGATGTGGTCCATCCTGATAAGCAGAAAATCAAGTATAAGAAAAAGGAAGCCAGCATGGATGAGCAAGGACATCCTATCTGAACTCAGAGAATAAAAATAAGTGTACAAGAGGTGGAAGTAGGGGTGGGTGATCCAGGAGGAACACAGCTGTTATCCAGTCTAACAGAGATAAGGTTAGGAAAGCCAAGGCTGACCTGGAGTACTGCATTCTGCTCTCGGCTTCCCAGTCCGAGAAGAGCAAAGCACAGGGCCACAAAGATGAATAAAGGACTGGAGCATTTTTCATATGAGAAAAGTTTAGGAGAGCTGGGATTGTTCACCCTGGAGAAGGTTTAGGGGGGATCTCATCAAAGTGTATGAATACCTGACAGGCAGAAATGAAGAAGAGGGAGAGACTCTTCTCAGTGGTGTTCTGTGACAGGACAATAGGCAATGAGCACAAATTAAAACACGTGAATCCCATGTGAACACAAGAAAATACTTCTTCTGTGAGGATTGTCAAATGCTCAGAGAGGCTGTGGAGTCTTCCTTTGAAGAGATACAAAAATCTCAACTGAGCAACTTGTCTTAGATAACTGCTCAAGCTGGGGGTTTGCATTAGGTGAACTCAAGATGTCTCTTCCAAACAAAACAATTCTGCAATCTTTTCATTTCAGCAGCTAATCAGCTCTCTAAACTACCTACAATTAAAAGAGTGTTGAAGAACATAATTTGAGCAGATGTTTGTCTCATGGAGAATTTCCTCTGTTTCTCTTCCCTCCTTCTCTCAACTTCATTATTTGAGGTTCACAGTTCCTCATTTTATGGAAGATTTTTTAAAAAGTAGTTACCAATACTAACAGACATAAACACTAACTACTAAACAAGGATTTCAACCTGATCAAATAACCAAAAGTTTTAGAGCACAGAGCAATAAGAGCATGCTGGGACATCAGAAGCTAATGAAAAAAAAAAAGTGTTGCAAGTCTCATACTTTGTGGAAACCCAGAGTTCAGCAGTCAAACTTGTGATAGATTATAACAAATGGTTCCAAACTCTATTTTTAACTTCAAACACTGTTATGTTTTAGAGACAATTTTGTGTCTTTTTTTCAGTTTTATAAAGCAAAGAAACATCAAAGTTGCAGCACTTATCATTAAGCTTCAATCAAAACAAAATTTAATCTTCAGCACATGATTCATTGAGTGAACAACAAATCACATACTGGAGTTAAGAATAGGTATAAATCTTTGCTGTGTGTAGCTGTAGACACTGCACTGATTGTGTATGTGTGTCTCTGTGTGTTTGGCACTCTGCATGGGTTGAGAGGCTTAGAACAGTGCTTTTCTTTTTCATTTATTTAAGCATGAGTGAGATTTTCCTCTGAGCTACACAAACCCCTTCATTTTCCTGGTATGAAATCTAGAAAAGGCAGCTAAATCTTTCCTTGCACACATACCCCTTCTGTAGTCAGTTTACTCATTGGAATTGGACAGATTTCTTATCATCCCTTTCCCTCTTCCTGACTTCACTGTAAACTAAAATTTCTCACTGCTGCTGAAATAAATGGTTCATCTTATTTTGGTTTTATTAGAAATATATAAACACTTTTCATCCAGCTTCCAGACACTCTCCTCCACTCCAGTATATCCCTGGTGAATAAAGTCAGCTACTCAAAAGGTTTCACTCAAGCAGCTTCTCTTACTTTCTGTCAATAAAAGAGTTAATTTAAAACTGTGGTGCTGAAGTATAATGCTTTCAACCACATGTAGATGCCTATTAACATTTTCAGACATTCCTCTTAGTGTGATGTAGCTCATTTCTTAATTGTGGGCATTTCTAAAATGTTAAAATAAAATAAACAAGATGGACCAAAACACGTCTCACTCTGTCAAATCTTTACTAGCTCATTCCAGACTTACCTTCTTAATTGGCATGCAAGTTATTTTGCAAGCTTTCCAAACCCAAAAGATGAAGCAAAAATCTGAATAGTAATGTGAAGGATGTAGTGCAAAACAAATTAGGCTTATTGTTTCTCTGTCATTTTAAACGAGGACAGAAAGCTGTTTTCAGTTTCAATTTAAAGATAATTTCTTTCATACAAAAATTTCCTTACAAAAATCAATCTCCATGCAAAAATAAATTCTTCTGGAAGGAATGTAAGATAAGAGTGTGATTTAAGTGACTTTTCAAGCAGCATGAGCATACATGAAATAACCTTTTCTTTTTACTGTTGTTTCTCATCCAAATCTAGGAGAAACCTTGAAAATCCAGCTGGGCATGTGCTCAACAAATTACTAGAATTGAGTTTCTTAGACCCATTTTTATCCAGACTACTCTGGGTACATTATTAATGGGTTAGAAAAGCAGTTTCTCTATGGTCACTGTGCAGTGAGCAGGACACCTATGGTCCTGCTCATAGGTGTGGTAACCACCCTCTAGAGTTTCCCTATTTTTCCCACTGATTACAGAGGCAGACCAAGGCAATGAGGCTGATGTCTGATGTGAGCTGGGAAGAATTCAAGTTCTCTAGAGCTTGTCTTTTCTGTTTTGGGAAGTCCCTAACATGACCAGTGTATCACATTCACATGTACATTTTGACTGTTGCAGAAGGGTTGAAAATTATGACTGTCAGTGAAGGTTTGTTTGTTCAGCAGAGATGAATATAAGACAGATTTTCTGACTTATGCTGGTCTTACAAGTTCTGAGTTCCTGCCTTAACTGTGGTACATATCTTGCTTCTGATCACTTTATTGATTTTACATTTAACTCCAGGAAGATAGACCTTCATCTATTCACATTTAAAAGACAGGAAAGGCATTAACTTGCAAATACAACAGATTATGATGCATAAGCCAGGAAAAAAGTAGATAATGAAAACTTCCCTAATTTTCTATCTGTGTTGCTTGACCTCACCTGAAGAAGCTTTTTGTCAATTTTACATAAGTGGCATCTAGTTCTTTGATAAGAACAAGATTTAGTGGAAGGAGACATGAAAAGAGTGAGGAGCCCTTCAGCTTAGGGATCCAGAATTAAGGAGATTCTTTAAGGCAGTTATAGGAACAAGTAAATTAACTAAATATAGGCAATTCTCCTGTGCTTTTTTTAAATTTATTTTTTTATATTGCTGTCTGTGCATTAATTCCAGCATAGCAGTGAAGCTCAAAGAAAGAAAACCTGCTCAAAAATCTACTGTTTAACACATCTTACTCCCATATAATGATAAGCAATTGAGTTTCTCCAGATGCTGTAATGGTCAGTCACACAGCTGGTCACAAAGTAACCTGCATTGCCTCACATCAGTGTAAGGATTCTGACTAGGACATGTCTGTGGTCATTTCTCAGCTGGCAGCATTTTATGCTATTTAATTCGACTATAAGCAGTCAGATAACCAAAGCCCATGATTCTTAGCATTCTATTTCATGGCAGCCCTTGTGCCATGCTCATGCCCTGCTGATTGCCATAAGAGGCAATGAGGCTTCTGTTAGTATTTTGTGTATGTACCACGTGCTCATGTCCCCTCCTTTTCTTAGCATGTGAGGTGGAACATCTTCCCTTGGTAGATCTTTTGGTCTTTTTGTCTTCTGAAATGCACAGCACTATGAGTACTGTGTAAGGAACGTCCTTTCATGCTCTCAGCAAATCGAGAAGTTGTTTGATACAGTCCTTAGAGCCTGGTTAAGACCACAGCTATAAAGGAAAAAGGGAAGAAACTCTTTTACTGCTTTACTTTATCCACGAATTAGCCAAATCTCTGAGTAGAAATATATTTTTCAGAGAGGATGTTCTGAATGGGAATTTATGATCTCATCATGTGGAAAAAAAAAAAACAAAACAAAACCCGAACTCTAGTTCTGCCTGTATTCTCTGTGTTTAAATTTTCTGGGAATGACTCTCAATGATTCATTGTTCTTTATTCATTGTAACTGCTGCCAAAGAGCATTATTTTTGTCATGGCAGAAATTTATTTCAGAATATGAATAATCAAACTTTACTGTCACACTTAGATTCAGCATCTTGTTTTTCCAATTCCAATTATAGTCAGAATAAATGTTAAGATTTGTTATAAAACTGAGATAACTCTTGCCTTTCTAATTTATAGTTGAGTTTATCAAGTTGATTCAGAGCAATCACAAAGAAGCAACTTCAATTGCCAACTACTATCATTCTATCTCACCCCAGACATTTAAATTGTTCTGCAAAATTGTCTGTCAAGCCTTCAGTGTTTTCTCTTCTTGTTTTTTAAATTTAACATGTCAGAGCCATGTTATTTGTGCATTAAGCTAAGCATTAACATTGCTTAGTGTTCATTTAGTGCAGAGAGGAGGAGCACGTCAAACTGTCAGGAACAGGGGAGAGACCCCAGTAAGAGCAAAGAACATCACTTTCAGAAGCACCATTGTGCTAAGGAGGGATCATGAGCTAAATCCAGGGCTGTACACAGGGCCTTTGTCATCAGGCATCTTTTCTCCAAGTGCAAACAGAAGCAGACATGAAGGAGTAATTCTGAAATCTTCCTCAGAGGCACTACTTCCCAGCTTCCACATATAGGGCTTCTTGAATCACTATTTATATATTGAGAATACAACAAAATGCAGCAATTATTAGTTGAATACAGTAGATATTATGTCCCTCACTACTGCAGGCCACCTGCCAGTGACAGGTTGTGCTATTATTTAAGAAGATGAGACAAGGAATATATCAGATGAAATTGTTGTGGATGGCCAAATCTAAAGCTGAAGAGCTCCAGTCCATTCTCTGTATTGATGAGCAAAAGGTGGGGCAGTTGATTTTTCCAGTGGCTCAGGACAGGACGGAGTGTTGCTTCCTTTCCTAACCTGTACTGCCTCAGCACAAGTACGTCCTGATCTTAACACTGAATCTCTCTTAACCTGTTTCCTTATAAAGAAAATAGCAGCAGAAAGGAAGTTTAAGCAACTGTGCTTCAAAATTTGGTTCACTGATGCTTATAAACATCCCTGGAAATCCCAAATTGTTATTTTTCTTTTAAATATGTGCCCAAACACGACAAAAGCTTGGAGAGGCACCAGCCTGGTGACATGACAGCAGGGCAGGGCAGTCCAGACACTGAGGTGGGTGTAGATCTTCTGGCTCAGGCAATACAACAGCCTGCATATGGGGGAAGAAGGCAGAAATCCAACCTGGGAGCTCTTTCTTCTTCACAACCCACTAGAAAAGGAGTCAAGAGTCTGGCTGTCTAACAGTCCTCCAGGCAAGACAAGAAGGGGGCAGGTTTCCAACAAACTTTTGTCTTAATTGACGTCTTCAGAACATTCGATACACTTTAATTGAGGTTCTTCTCATTTTTCTGTAAAAGTCTCAGACAGGGTCAAACACAGCAAATTTATCTTACTGCACACCAAGAGAAAATGATTATAAGACGTCCCCCCAAGTTGTATTTGTCTCAATTTGAAGTAATAATTGAAGTGGAGCTGAGTCTCAGTGCTAAGGCTGGCAGCTGTAGCAAAATTGGATGGGGCAATGGAAACAATATATTCCTTTAATAAGCCAGTATGAGACTGAAAAACGTTTACATTTGGGACTGGGACCAAGAAAGAAACATCACTTTGTTGAACATATTAACCCAGCTTCTAACAGAGGCTGATGTGATTTACACAGTATAGCAGAGAGTGGGAAGATACTTTTAGCATGCAAAATGTAGACTGAAGATGTAAATTTATCCTCTGACAGAGGGAGGCCAATAGTTGCAGAAATCATCCTTTGTGAATGCATGTGTTAGCTACAGTCTTGAGTACAGACTTGGTCATGCAGCAGAAGCAGTTGAGAAAGCTGAAATTCTGAGAATGAAGTTGGGTAACAGCCTAAAAACAAAATTGGCAACAACAAAATCTTAATTATTTTTTCTTTGTCTCACATTCTTCTGTAATTCTTAAGCCACATCTTTAAATAGGCAGGAAAAAAAGCAGGAAATTCTTTGTATCTGTAAGTTCGTCTGTGTGCAAATATGGAATCACCTGTACTCACCCCTGAGAACTACACCAGTGTGATAAATCTGTCCGTCATCTCTCCTCTCTTTTCTAATGGTTACAATATTCAGCATCCTCACAAACTTGTAGTCAGGAGGAAATGATGAGTGCAGAGCATCCTGCACATTCTACAGAGGCTGTTACCCCACTGTTCTGGTTTGTGGTTCTGCCTCAGGAAAGGAAATTATAATACAAATATGTAGGAGTGGCTGCTCTGCAAAACAGAAATGAAAAGGAAGAAAGGAAGGTTTGTAACCATGGACTAGGCACACACTGCCTTGTGTCACTGCTCTGCATTTTGTCAACAGCATCCCATTTTAACAGGAGCACAGCTCTTCTGCTGTGCCTGCCCAGATCCCCAGGTCAGAGGTTTTTTACTCAGACTTCCCAGTGCAGGAACAATGAGACAGCTCTGGTTAGAGATGAAAGTCTGTTTCAAATGGATATTTATGAGGAAACCAATATAAAATTTCTTTGTCTTTACATGCCAGCTTATTACATAGAAAGGGGAAAACAAATGCTCCACAGAGCACTGTCATGAGAAAAGACCTGGTTAAAACTGTTTCACTTCTGGAAAAAGATTCCATTTGCCATCAGGGAGGAGGGGAGTCTGGGATGTGACACTGCCCAGCTGTTCTTTCACATCCAGCCTGTGGATTCCAGATCATCTTCTCCCTTTGTTTTGCTGCTATCCTTAACATGGGTTCCAAGATCTCCAATCCAGATCTCTGCTTGCAGAGATTTGTATTGTACTAAAGCATCTCGCTTCCATTTTCGCTCTGCACCAAATCACATCCTGCAATCCACAATCTACAATCCTGCAATCTACAATCAGACTGCTTTCCAGTGAAGCATCTCTGACTTAATCATTGAGCAGTGATTAAGTTCACTCATTAAGTGCATGTAGTTCATATAGAAAAGCAGATCCAAACCAGAACCTTTAAGCAAGTCTTCTCACCTGCTGGGAGGCAGATCATTCAGAAAGAAGCCCACTACTGTTTGCGTAGAAGTGACTGGCACTTTCTTACTTATGGAATGAGGAAAGAAAATCACTATTTAATCAGAAAAGCTCCAAAATGATCTCATCTGTCACACAATATTTATGGTGAGGTGGATGTGGTGATGGTCTGTGCTCAGAAAGATAAGAGTAGAGCATGAGATAAAAATTCACCTCAAATGAATCATCAAGAGATTAATATTAAAAATAAAAAAGGGCTAATACAATTATTTTCCTAAATGCCAGACTGTAAATCACCTTATCTCACAGCCTCAAATCTTCTGTCACAATATGGAAGAAAAATAATTAACAAAAATGTGCATTCACACCCACCACACAAAACTCCATAGAATTAGATAAAAACAATCAAAGCAACTACTACAGAAGTAAAAAAATGTTCATTTAAAAGACCTATTTAGGTATCTATAAGGAAGGATAAATGATTTGTTTGTTCCTTTACTACCATTATAACTTGCTGCTTTTGTTATTGGCACTGCTGATGCAGAGAACTGGTGACAATTCTCAAAAGGCCGATCTAGTGGGAATGGGAAAGGCAACAGAAGAACACCAGCGTTTAGTGAAATGTTAATAGGGTGAAAACTGTAAAATCAACTGATGGTAGCATGAGGCCATCAAGGTACCAGCAGTATTGAAGTTTGGTCTCCATGACAATGTCATAAATTGTGTATGAAATTAATATTTAAAAGGCAGGAAGGAAGTCCTGTGAAGCACCAGGGTTTCATCAGAGAGCACACAAAAAGGCCAGTGGACACCTTTAACTAAATATTTCCAGAGAAACAGTTTGACAGCTGGGAAGGTTATTCAGTACTTTCTCCAAGTCCCCAGCCATTTTCCATATCGGGGGTATCACTAAATTCTCTGTAGCAAAATCTTTGTAGCATTGACAGTCTGCTCATACATTTACCAGATCTGCTGATGTGTGCATTTGAATTTTTCAAATATTCTGAAATATGCACTTTCTTCCCAGCTAGAGGTAGTCTTTACTTTTCTAGATAGCCAGAGTTAAAGATTTGGGAGGCAATAAAAAAAGTGCTTTAGATGTTAATAATTTCACCTGTAGCGAGTGGATTAGACTTCTTTTTTTTTTTTTTTTTTTTTTTTTAACTTTTNTTTTTTTTTTTTTTTTTTTTTTTTTTTTTTTAACATTTAATTGCACTGTGTAACAAAAAAAATTACACAACTGCTTTTAAACAATTGATGAGTATCCAGTTCTGCTTTTAAAACTTTTCTTACATATCATTACAGAACACTGGGTATTTAATCACTTGCTTGCTAACAGAAATTTGTGTGTATTTGACCAGTAATTCACAAGAAGACATTGATTGGTTTTGCTTAATTTTTGCCCTCTGGGCTCCTGCATTTCAAGATAGTAGGTGAAACCCTGAATTTTTTAATTTTGGGGAATTCTGGATGATAAAACTTTCTAGGACTTTCCATTTCTTCCTTTTTTCAGTCACGACAATTACTATTCTATAAGTGCCAAAATGAAGTATAGTAAGAAGCAGAAGAGAGATAATGTTAACTGAGCATTTATTTCCTGAAATCAAATTAGTGAGAAAAACCATTTTCAAAATGCCGTATTAAGTTCACAAACTGCTTTTACTAAATCAGTATACCAGTCACTTTTATGTTAGTTCCAAACTTTAAAAGACATTAATTTAAGCAATTTCAAACTCACCTCATTTTCCAACCATCTCCTGCTCCAAATGAGAACACCTAGTTTCAGGGACTGTGCCAGCTCAGAGAATCTATCCCTTCGTTAAAAGAAAACTGAAGTGCTCACAATTCGTTAGCACTAACCTTGTCTATTAAATCATCATAATTGTTACCTCTCCCAGAACAGACCCATTTCTTGTCAAGTGTTCTCATCCCTTACCAGCTCTTCCCCACACTTATCTGCAGTGTTCCAGAAATTAATTTTTCTTCTCAAGTCATATCCTTGTTTCCTCTCGCTCTCCAAGTTGAGCTTACCAACAGTATGACCTTAGGATAAGGCAAGCGGGCAACCTGCTCTATGCCCTCTTTCTACCTGCTCACATCTCACTCCATCCTCAGAGGCAACCTGTGTCAGTGTATGAGCACTTTACTCACACAGTTTCATCAGGGTTGCTGCTTTTTGCAGAGCAGGACTTGTTGCTATCAGCAGAAAAGCTGCTGTGCAAAACAACTACTTGCTTATCCCTCTATTTCTGTGTCCAGGGTTCGCTTCCTGTACCTCAGGAGTCCCGAGATACAGCACAAATACACCGAGATTTAAAAATAAAATATATGAAGCAAGTCTCCTCCAGTCATCTTTATGCAGGAAAGGGAGAAATCTTCAAAGTCTTTAAAGAGAAGGAATATCACACTCATGTGAATTAATAGGCCTCAAGTACAATACTGATTAGAGATTTTTAACAGGTTTCACAGCATTCCTGTGAATTATGTGGGTAACACTCATGTCTCCGTTCTACTAATACATTTGAAATAAGAAGATAACCTGAAGCTGCTGAGAATTGTTCATCTTGTTAGTGGAATCCAGCATCAAAGGGATTTCTCAATTCCTATCTGTGGGAACACTCTACCAGAAGAGCTCAGGTCAGCTCTAACATCAAATACAGTGTATTGGTGTTCGGTGTCTTGGTGCGTATTATTTGATTATTTTAAATACTTGGTGAATGTAATTGTCTTTCTTTCTAATGGTTGGTTTTAATTAGGCAGCAGCTCACTAGTATGTCACAGGTGCAGTTCTTCTTTAAATAATCTAGTAGAAAATTTCTTTATTGATATTTCAGGTGATTCAAAACAGAAGGAGGGAAATTTCGTGACCAAGCCTTCATATTTTGGCAGCTATTGCAAAAATACTATCTGATTCTATGCTGTAATGCCATGGTTTTTAATGCTCATATTACAGCAAATTTCTAAAAGACTGATGAGATATAAGAGTCAGGATATTTGTAATATACTGCTGAAAGAGGTGATATGACCAACAAATGAGTTTTAAAGTCTAATGGAGGTTCGTTAGATCTAATAATGAAAATAAGGTGCTGCTATTTTCGCTGAGTTACTGCATATTTTAGTCAATGGAATCAATAATTACCAACTACTGCTTATAGAAATGTGAATGCTGCTCTGACAGAGTGACCTCTGGGCTATTATTCTGCAAATGCAATTCTCTACAGTTGTTGGGATGTTCATTTTGAATCATGGCTGGTTAACTACGGCATATGCTTTTAGCTGAACAAACACTTTATGCTATTTCTTACCACTGAATTCACATGTAAGTGACTTTATAACATGGGAAACACAGTAAGTGTTGTCAAAAGAGAAGATTACTCAGTAAAATTATTCCAAGTCAGTACAAAAAAGCAATTAAGATGAATATCCATCATGATGATTACACATATATCATGTTTCACATAATTTACAGAGAGTATCTGAAATTTTCTACAAAATGTAAAAATGTTACAAAATGTAGAACTTTTGAGCGAGGTGTGTGAGAGCCTGTCAAAGAAACAAAACTTCAGTCCACCTATAGACCATTAACTAAAATATTCAAGTGATCTAACTCACCCATTTATACAGAAATGACTAGTATTTTCAGGCCACCAAAGACAAAAGCAGGTATTTCGATGTGAGGAATCAATTAGCTGAGCTTTCCTGCAGTATAAATGATTGCAAGATCCCATTTTCACATTTGGGAAGGGATAGCTGATGGTGCCACATTCACTCTTAACTCACACTTTTTCTGTCTCAGAACCAAGCTGTTTGAAACTGCTCAAAGAATTTAACTATTGGAATAAAATTTAATAAAAAAAATTTCCAGGGTTCATTTTATTCATTGATTAACAACATTTTTTCTCTGTTAATCCCTCAGAGGATACAGTAGGATTTAAGCAGTAGGGAATGCTAACAATATTGATAAAACCAGAGACACACTTATGCTTCTGAGCCATTATATTTGAATAAAAATATTGTGATCTTAGAAACAAAGAAACATTTTCAGGCTTTTCTTTTCTTCCTTTTTTTGAAGCTTTTAATTAATATATTTGAGCTCTTCACCACTACATGATATTTACACATTAAGTGAAGTGCTTCAGATGTGAGTCAATTTTCCACAGCTCCTCGGCTGCAGGTATATATAAATAAATAGAAACAACACATGGGGAAAATAAACTTCTTTCAGATTTTATCGACTAGTTTATCAGGGTTCATTCTTCCTTTTCCCATAATATTTCATTTCCTCCCCTCGGATAAGCACTCAGATCATTCACAATTGCTTCTGAATGACACATATCACTCAACTATTTGTTCCCTGTGGTGAAAATGTGTTTTGTCCAAAACACACTTTAGCCAATAAATGTCCCTGGCTCTATTATTTTATTTAAAGAGCATGATAAATATTCGTGAACTCTATTTGATTGAAGTGGTTGCTGATTTTGTAGTTGCAGTTTTTGCAGTCAAGATGTCCAATTTGCCAGTCACTGACCCCTGAAACTTGGTTTCCACTTGACATGGAAAATGTGTGATGAAGAACTGCATGTTCTGACTTTGATCTGATCATCTAAGCCCTTCATTTGGAGGACATACACACATGAATCACAGAAAAGTATAAAACTCTGGGGTATATCCTAATTACAGAGTAACAGTTGCACTATTAATTCTGAACTTTCTACTTGACGATTCACTTCATGGAATGAAACAGAATTATAGTAGGAGGCAGAGTGTGATTCAGGGTCAAGTCTGGCTTTTGAATTAAGAATGACTGTATTATCTTTGCACCAAGAGAAAGGCAAAGTAGTAGCTAATAATCTGCAACAGAATCAAAGTACACAAGAAAAGAGAAGTTAATTTGCACGCTTTTCAATTTTTATGGAAGACTGGAAAACAAAATCTAGCAAGCAAGATTAATTTATATATTAGAAGAGTACTTTGAAGAGAAAAACGCATGAAAATACATAAAGGGAGAGCAGTGAGGGAGAAAAACCTCTCATCAGGGAATTCTTCAGTTATTTGTCAAAACTAGGCAGATAGTGTTGCACAAAACAAGTCAACTATTTCCTAACAACTGGAATATGTTCCCAAACAAAGACCAAAGTACAAGCAGAATATTTTTGGGAGAACAGCACTACAAGCTTTTTGAACCAGTCATTTTGTATGCATTTAAATGAACTTCAGATTTCTCAGTTTATAAATAAGATAACAACTTGAGATGCCTCTGGTAGACACAAAACACGTGAGCTTTCCTTCAGCAAACCATGCTTACATCCCACATTACAAGCAGCGAAGCCTGGGATGACAGACACTGCAAATACACACAGTATTTCCTCAAGTCAGGAAAATTGCTTCTGGGTTTTTTTTTTTCTTTACTTCTTTCAGACATGCTAAATGTACTAAAACTTGTAGATTCTCTTGAAGAAGAGAGATAAAGATTCCTCTCTTGAAAAAAAATTGTCCTCATAGTAGATTTCTCAGTACTTAAAAGAGGACAACCCCTCTCCACAAAACACCCAAAAAACAAACAAAAAACCCTCACAAAATAAAACCCACAAACAAACAAACAAAGCAACCCAAAACTAGCTTCTCATGCACTGTCTGTTCATGTTACTTTGATATTTGACCTTCCTATGAGGTCTGACATGCAGAGAAAGGGCAATTTATGAGGTTCTGGTCCATTGAGTGAAAGGAGCATTTAATGTCAAAATGCAGGCAGCTGTGTACAGCTGGTAGACAGCATCTGTTTTACATTAATGGTCAGGAGAGCAGGTGCTGACTCTTCCTGTAGAATAGAAATAAACCTGCACTATGCTACCATGCCAAAAGACCTTTTCTGTTCTTGTGCCTTATACAGCTGGAAGATTCATCCATATTCCATCCATGTACAAATGATTTTCCATCAATCCCCCTGGCTTGCCAGATGATCCTGGCAGACCCTCAATGCCCAGCCATTCTGAATGTAGTCAATAGAGAGTGACACCATTTTAAAGTGATCCTGGGGCTGAAACATCACTGATGGCCCACATTTGAAGCACAATTCAAGCAATTCTACTAATATTTAGTAGAAAACCCAAACCTTTTCTTACAAGTTCATCAAACAAATAAGGAAGCCATGAAATGCTATGGCATGAGTCTTTTGCATTCACATGTGGAACTGTGGGACAAAAGACTGAACTGTTCCTTCACCTGGCTTCTCCCAGAGCTACATCACAGGAGATATAATTATTTAATGGACTACTCAAGTTTAAGTCAGGCTCCTAAAGGGATCCACACTGTGTATATACATATGCATGTATCTTATTTCCCAGGGACAGACCACGATCCTGGATAAGGCCCTGGTGGTGCTTGTGAGTGCGGTGTCCTCTGCCTTTGTCACTCTGTGTGACTGGCACATGTGCCTGTTGGGAAAACATGCTCAGCTTTACTCCTGCTGAGACCTGAAAGCACAGAGCTCTCCTGGACTACTACACTGTGCAGCCCATGACAGAAACAGTGGTATTTCTGCTGCAGAGAAGGGAAATTGCACCAGCAACAGTAAGATTTTGCAACAGACTTCTTTTAAAACGTGAATAATTCTAAATCCCTACTGATCTGCATCTTACAGATCTGATTTTAACAAACCCATTTGCTGATGTTATTTCAGTGGCTAAATCTAGATAAGACAAGACATTGTGTCATTTAGCTGTTACTTTCCAGGCTTTAACACATATTAGTATGCTTATGCATGTTCTGCTAGCAGGGATGGTGACATTTGAGTAGCCCTTTTAATTAATTTTGACCTTTTGCCACCAATAAATAATTTCCAAATACATTTTGCCCTTGTTCATTGCATTTTTTTTCTGTAGATGGGATGGTGTGTTGTGTTTTCAGAGTAATTGGTAAACAATGCTGGTGATCACTGAATAGGATTGTCCTGTAGCAGAGCAGTAGATACTGGAGAAATAGAACCACGCCAGACTCAGAGACACAGACTGAGACCCAGTCAGAGGTGCTGGAAATTTACCAGAAATTCTTAAGTTCCCTAAATAATTTAATGGTGAGAAAAATCCAGGGCTTCCTGGATGAAAAGCTGCATTGACCTAATTCTTCTGTATCAGTGGAAGAAGGGTACTGCACCTGTAGCCAGTGCTGACTGTACTTGTCATGGTTAACTCCAGCTGGCAGCTGAGCCCCACACAGCCACTCACTCACTGCACCCACGGTGGGGTGTGGGAGAGAATCAAACAGAAAAAGTGAGAAAATTCATGGCTTGAGATAAAGGCAGTTTAATAGGGAAAGAAAAAGCCACGTGCACAACCAATGCAAAGCAGGGCATTCATTCACCACTCCCATGGGCAGACAGGTGTTCAGCCATCCCCAGGAAAGCAGAGCTCCATCACACATAACAGTGACTTGGGAAGGCAAAACACCATCACTCCAAATGTTATCCCCTCCCTTGTCCTTCCCCCAGTTATAGATGCTGACCACGATTTCACTTCATTCATGATGCCATATGATGTGGAATATCCCTGTGGTCACTTGGGGTCAGCTGTCCTGGCTGTGTCCCCTCTCAATTCCTTGTGCACCCCCTGGCTCCTCACTGGTGGGGTGGGTGAGGAGCAGAAAAGTGCAAGCGCTCCCAGCGATAACTAAATGCCCCTCTGTCACCAACTCTGTTTCCAGCACAAATCCCAGACATGGTCCTGTACTATGAGGGCAATTAACACTACCACAGCCAAAATCAACACAGTCTCTTACACCCACAACTGCTCAGGGCACAAATTTGTTACTCTTCTATTGCCGTTGCCTTCTGTAAGACTTGAGTGTATCAAATGAGGTAGAGTAAGCAATGATTGCTTTCTGTTGCTGCACTATGATATACATTTGAAGCAGAATTGAAATTCTAGTTTTTCACATTTCCAGACCTGATTCAAGTCCTGCTTGCTGCATAATGTTTGTTGGAGTATTTTTAAATTTTGTAAGCAAGATAAAACATTTCAATTTGTCTCCAAGACAAAATGTTTCCTTACATCCTAAAGCCCCCAGTCAACACAAAAGGATAGGCTTTCTATACAAATGCATTATCACAATGTCTTAGGGATTAAATCTCAGAATTCAATTAATTCTGATTTTGGTCAATCACTTCCCAACTTCTTTGCAATTTAAAGAGTTGCACAAGAGGAAAACATAACATCCTAGATGCCCAGCTTCTTACTTTTGCCATTAGAGTTATCATAATTAATTATGTCCTATTTTCTTTTCAGACTGTGCAAGTATCTTGTTGAAGATTTTGAAATAACCAGTGGGTTGTTTCCCCTCTCCCACTGCACAACACAAGTCAGAAGCATTTAACTCAAACTTTCATTTACTGAGAGTAGTAATCAGTATTTGACTATATAAATGAGCTTAAAGGCATTTAAACAAATTGAGTTCACACATTAACTGGTATTCACAAAAGAATGCAGAAAGTTCTCCCATGGATACAAACAAGTTTAAGATAATTAAAATTGAATGTCTTGCAAGAAGTTTATGGTACTTGCTTAATGATTAGAACCATTTTATTTTGTTTCTTAACAAAACTCCTCTCTTAGAATATCAGTAATATTAGATTTTTGCTACAGGATGTGATGACTGAACCAAGGGAGTTTATTCTGCCCTAGAAATGTTCATACCCTACTTTACAAAAATGTAGACCTATTACAAATAAACATAAAAACTAATCAAGATAATCTAAGGCAAAAAGGAGAAAACCAATTTTAATTCTTGCATAAAGAAACCAGGAAAGGTAATTTTCAATACATTATTCTCTGTCTATCTGGGCTTTGTAGATTTGAAGACCTCAAGAAAACCCTGCTACCATAGTTTATATTGTGACACTTTGTGATCAATATGCATTTTATAAAAAGAAGATAAAAAGCAAAGATTGTTTCAGCCAAATTAGTCTTCACTGAAGTTAGGTAGGTATGGCAAAAAAACCCAGTAAGGTTTTCTGGCTAAAGTTAAGTTTTCTCTCCAAACCCACTACTGAAACTGCTTTTCATCAGAAAATGTAGACTAATCTGACCAAAGCTGAGTGCTAAAATGAGGTATCCTAAACTTATAACTGAGTAACTAATATGAAACATTCAGAAAACCACTAACTTTTACAGTAATAAAAAATGCCTGAATCAGGCACTGTAACTGTAGACTTTTTGTATGCTAGAGGGTCAAGTTGAGACTATACGATCAACCCTTCAACTTTTGAAGCCTAAACAGACATTGATGGGCTTATCTGTAAGATTTCACTCTACCTTCCTCTTCCTGCTGCTCCAAAGGACACAAATCTTGAGAAAATAATTAAATGTAAAAATTGAAATAACAGTAACAGTAGGAATTAGTAACCTATCCACCAACCAATCCTGTTTTTCACACTCAACATCAGAGTAAAATCTCTCAACTCTTACAGAAGTGTTCGCTAACAAAGGGAATATCAGCAACAGACAAGGACACCTTTCAAACCACTACCACAGCCACAGGCTTCTAAGGGAGAGTGGTTGTGTGTGGGGCACTCACCTCCCCAGTGAAGATATGCCAGTCTCAGTTTTCCTAAAAAATAAGCAACTGTAACACATTTGTACCCTGCAGCAATAACTCTGTTCCAGACAAACATTGCCTGAGATGTGACAAAACATTAATTAGGGGCCTCTTAGTTACCATATCTTCCATGGATAGCCAAATACAGACACGTTCAGAAGCCTTGACAGCAAATATTACATTTGGAGACTGATAAACATCTGTTACAACGAGACATTCCATGACTAAACAAACTTCTCCATTTCTGATTAATTTTGTAAGGAAACATGTGCAAAGTGAGTAAAACCATTTAATTTTTTCATTATAAGGGTCATTAGCTTTTCATTTATTAAAAACAAACTTGTCACAGTACTGAGCTAGGATTACAATTAAAATACATATAAAGGAGCTTTTGCTCCTGTTTCCTTTATGTTTGTGTTTGAATTGCAAACAAACAAACTACAAGCTCCTAGCAGAAGCTCTATTACATTACGCTTTTAGTTTAGCTCATAACCATGTCTTGCATCAGAATGGTCTTTGACACAAGTTGGGGGTTTTTTTGGATGAAAGCAAATTTAAAATTGCTGTTGTCAGGCTACAATTTTAAATACAGAAGAAATAAGCATGGTCTGAGGAAAACCAGCAGCATTGCTTTTGAAAATGGGGCTTTCCATTTAATATGCAATCTTAAGATGTTGAAGTCCTTTATTTGGTAATTTTTGGTTCTGAATTCTGTGACATGTTTTGAGAAGAAACTAATATGAATAATTTTGTCTGGTAGCACAATATATTAAAATTATTGAAGTTATTTACAACCTCTATATATTGTAAACTAGCAAAAATCTGATAAAACATCCATATTTAAACTTCATTGTTCCTCACTGATATTTTTTCTTTTGACAAAGAAATGTATCTGTCCTCAAGATATGTATTTAAGTTTTTCAGTAAGAGACTGAAGAACATAAAATTCTGATTCTGTCTGGCAAAAAGAAATTGTATTTTTATATGCAATGGACACCATGAGCACTGCTCATGTTCAGCTTTCTCTTCTACCACATTTTTTCTTTTACATGGTACCCAACGCTTTCTTTTCACAGAAGGGTAGAGGCCGTCTGGGTATTTGGAAATATTTTATGTTCTACTGTTGGGTTGAGAGGATTTTTGGATAAAAGTTTAACAAACAGTTTCTAATGGCAGTTTATCCATTTTTCAAGATTCAAAATTACAGGCAAAATAAAATAAGTAGATCCATGTCAGTAATTTATTTCACAGTGAGACATAAATACTGTTCTTTTACTGTTACTAAAAAAAGCTCTGTTGCACTAGAAAAAAGGCATTTGGTTTACAGCTTCTTAAAGTTAAAACATTTCTACAGAAGAGTGACCCTTTCCTGAAATGAATCAGAAAATGAACAGACTTGAAGAATGCCTCCCTCTCTCAGATGAAGGACCCATGTGACGCGTGGTCAATACTTAGTGACTGAATACCAAAGAGATTCTGACTCAGAGATAGATCACACAACCAAAATGCCGTGAATGCAAACAACTTGACCCCAAAAAATCTTTTGAGCAGTTTCTCCAGAACATGCATTTGGAAAGGATTAACACATTTGGCTGTTGTGACTTTGCCAGCACTGTTCATATCTGTCAGCAGCACAAAACCCTTTAGGGCAGACTTTACAAGAACAGCAAAAGCAATTATGACACAAGCTTTCCTGTGGGATTCCTGAAACAAACACCATACTTGGGCAGTGAAATTCAAGCAGTATTGCCCCATTCCTCTTTTTAATTTTCCCTATATATTTATAGACTCCTTCAGAAATTAACTTGACACACCCAGTTATACTAGGTATTTATTGTGATACATTAAACAATTTTTCAATATAGAAACATTTTCCTCACTGAAGGTATAATATTTCAGAATATTAAATGTTATTATAGAGAATTGTGTGATATAGACTGTTATATGTTCTATTATATATTTCATTATATAATAAGAATACCAATGACCATTTAAACTGATACTGTTTTCCAACTTCTAATGGAGTTCAAGAGATCTACAGAAGTATTTACTAAATAAATATCAAAATTACTGAAAAATACAAAAATAATTAAACAGTAGCATGAACGTCTTCAACATCAGAGATTTGAGCATACAAGAAGAAAGGGAAGTGTCCCAAAATCAGTATGGTCTTACTAGAGGAAAATGAAGAGTATCATTGCAGTAGCCCTCAGGAAAAAGAAATTTAATAAGTCATAAAAGAGCACTATTGGCACTTAGGACCTGACTCAGTGTTATTAAGCTGCTCTAATGCAGCACTGTGTTCTTTGTGAAGAGTTAATGCAAGGAAAGGATGACATCTCAATGGGCAACATTCAAATTAACTTTGACTTAACACTTTGTTGTTGGAAATATTGTCAATGCATTTTTCTCATAAAAAGATTTTAGAGACCATCTGGCTATAGAATGCAATATACATACTGCCAAAGATATACCAGTTTTAAAATCCAAGTCAGTGTAGAGTCTGCTAGAGGCAAACCGATTTAGACACTTTGACAACTTGCATGCACTTATCATAATCTGTGTTACAGACAGCATAACCCAAAGGACCACATTTATTCCCAGAAATACTTATACAGCCTTAAAGCCTTCATGCATACTGTGGAATATTACTAAATATCAAACCTGAGAAAGTTAATTTGCTCAATTTATTGTTTATTTTACTCAACAAAGCTTTTCAGATGTAATTTTCCATTTAAGTAGCAGAGAGTCCTTGCTTGTTCCTCTTACAGAGCACATTTCTTTTACATTCTTGAGAAAATAATTTCCTCCTCTTTGTATCTATTATGATCACTTCAATCTTGCTGAAACAGCCTCAGCACTAGTCTAAAGAAGAAAAAAAAGTCTTCAGAAAGTTTTGGCCAAAATAAAACTGACCACTTAAAAGGAAATAGTATCTGTGAAACTTTGCTTCTAGTACTGACCTTTGCTGTAGCATTGAATATTTCTATGGACAAGCTCTGAGGCTGAAAATCAGCTGTAAATGGGCAAAACCCACACAGAGTTAGCAGCTCTCAGAGGCTACCTGCTGACTCCAAGGCAAGGACAGTCAGAAACAACAGCCCACAACATGTACACAGCACCTGTGAGAAAACCGTAACAGCTCCAGGCTGAAACAAACAGTAACACAGAACAGGGATGGATCCTTAAAAATGGGTATATGATCTCTCAAGTGTTTAAATGTCGTTCTTGTACCAATATTCAGCAAGGTCTTTGCTAGCAACAGAGCTGATTATTGACCACATACAACATTTTAATGACCCATATTTAGGAAATATGCATAACAGGATGATGTATGGGTGGCAAGACATTTGCAACTTTGGGAAAGAGAGGTTATATTTCCTTTGTTCCAGAAAGTATTACCTTAATAATGCAAATAGATATACATGAATAAAGCAGGGAGAGGAGTGAAAATAGGTGACAAGAAAGCAAAAATTTGTCAGTTCTGGAGAATGAACCAGCTACACTTGGATGAGCTGAGGCTCCTCTGAAGACTGGTCCAGATAGTGACACATAAGAGAAATTTGTGCCTTTCACAGCTTTCAACTTTATAAATTCCCAGCCAAAAAGTCTCAGAACCTATTGAAAATGGAGAAGAGCTATGCACTGACAGGAATTGATGTCATTCTGAGTCAAACTTTTGCTTCCACAGCAAGAAATTTTAATTGCTTTGTGATCAACAGCCAAGAGATGTAAAGGAGGAAGAAAACTACAAGAACAGGCTTTTAAACACACTGTCTCTGTAAGAAACTATACTTTCAGATTTTCATCTCAAGGAAAGAGAGATTAAAATGAGTATTCTGGGCTAAGAGCTAAATTACAGCAGCTTTATTAGCTGAGAAAATTACGCTGGTGTAAAACTGGTGATACAATTCAGACTTAATGTAAATCTTCTCACCCATACAGCTAGAACAAAAAAATAAACCCCAAAATATATAATAGCTGTGTCTGGTAATTTCTTGCCTTTAACCTGCTGTAAGCCTTTCCCTCATGGATTGATGAATGTTGCTAATTGCAATAAAAATGCTGTCACAACTGAATGAAATAATTTCACACTCATTCTCTATGGAAATTTATATAGAGCTTGAAACAGCAGAGACTTCGGCAAAAAAAGAAAAAGTCTGTCATATTTAAACTAATTCTGTGCTGTTCACAACTTTAAGTGCAAGACAAAAATTACAGTTTCTAAACTGTTAGAAGTGAATTCGCTGGATATCAAGAACCTCTCCCTGAAATGGAAGAAATTTTCATCTTTATTCCACATACAAGTGTCTGTCAGTGCTATAGAAACTGGCCTGAAATGACCCCTAGGGTATGTTTTCCTTGCAATTCTCTTCAGAAGGTTTAGAAGGAGTGTGGTGTTCCCAGCAAAGAGCATAGACCCAGAGGAAAGGCAAATGCCAGTGATGCACTGACAGAGTGTGTGACAGCACCCACCACAGACTCCTGACACTCAAGAAATTCAAAGACAGAGGAAGATGAAGGGTAATTAATGATTCCCCTCTCCACAGCCAGCTCCTGATCTTTTACACCAGCGGTTAATAATTTTGGCATTACAGATGTATCCTTCTTTTTTTCTTATATGGATGAGAACATCTGAAAGGAGAGTTTAGGCAGCTTCATCAGATACATGCCTCACTGAAGGATGGACAGGTACCAGCTCCTTCTCAGCTATTTATTCCTCTGAAACAAACTTTGTTCCAATAACCTGGCTGCTTCCTGTTTAAGCAGAAACAGATCTGGCTGCTGAAAGTGCCACACAAATGCATCTTTCATTTCCTCCCTTTCAGCTGCTGTTTATGACTCACCATTAGCAATTTTAATTATAAAAGCCTCCAGTTATAATTTTTGTATTCTACCATTACTGCTTATTACTACACACCTAACTCTGATTACTGAGGTGATTACTGTTGAATTATGACAGTCTTCTATCTATGATTTAAACTACTAAAATCAATGGTTCTGCCTCTAAAGAAACCACCACCATAAAATATTGATCAAATAATTTTGCACACAATGTTGGAAGCAGTATAGTATGGATATTTAAGTCTAGCAATTAGCAGGAGACTCTGCTGAACACAATGACATTTAAATCAGTAGTGAATGTCTGAAATGCCAGAGAGAGAATTATCTACAGAATGAAGGGGTGCTTACTGCTTAATTTTTAAATTAAAGTTTTTTTAATTAAATTAAAGTTAAAGATTTTCACTGCTCTGTACCTGGTCCTTGAGTACAAATTCCAAAATAATATTTGTTCCATGGTGCCTTAAGTGGTCAAACTATTGTAATACTGAGGAAGGACCTTTCATTTCCAAACATGTTGCCTGCCCTACTTGCACTCTCCAAAGGCACTGCGGAGGGCTTTACCCCAAGAGAAACCATCCCATGAGCCTTTGCCTTCATGGAGCTTCTTTGCCATATTCTTCAACAGAGAGTTTTTGGATTGGCCTCATAGCTTTACGTCTGTGTTGCTTCACATTCCCCTTGAAGGTTCTAACTTTACAGCCCAGGAAACAACATAGTACATAATCATTTACATACCCCATAGTATTAGCTAATATCTTGGGGTATGTAAATGATTATGTACTATGTCGTTTGTATTATGTACTAATACTATGGATGTGCAGAATTTGTGCTGCTGTCAACACACAGCAAATGCACCTGAGGTGCAGTGGATGCTCGTGCCACCATAAGGGAAAACAGCTGACAGGGAGTTTGAGAGAGTCCCAGTGTATGCCACCATGGTCCCAGTCCACAAACTCAAACTGAAGCAAAGCACCCTGAAATGAACACAGCATGGGTCTTCAAACCTCAGCAACCACTGCTTCACTCCAGAAATCCATTCCTAGAGGGCAAGCAGTGTGCTCCTTGCTGCACAGCCTGTAAGAACTAAATAAAACACAGTCAGAAGTTTAACCACCTCTCTACTTTTGACTGTTGGTTATGACAATTTTTCATCTTTCTCCAAGAAGGACTGACATTTAGTTCTGTGCTATGGGTAAATTCATTTACCTCATCACTAGCGTTTTAATTTTCTGTAATAAAACTAATACATCCCAGTTTGGGTAATCTCAGTTCATTCTCCATCAAAATTGATCTGAGCAAAGGAGCCCATGGGTTCTAGAAGACCAGCTGTGATACAGGAACCCAAAACCTTGAATCTTTGGGATCTATACTAAAAATATGGTGTTCCAGTACTTTCAAACGCTGGACATTTTTTCCCTTCACATTTCTCAACAGACTTAGACTTCAGCTACATCCTGCTTCCTCGATTATACAACCAAAGTCAAGAGGCTTCTTTCTTCCTCCAGAAAAGGTCTTCTCTCAGCCCTTCCGCCCACCTGTCTCACCACAGAGGGTGGTGTTACAGAAGCCCTCCTTGCCAACAGCCTCTTCAATTAGGAGTATGAGGAGCTACTGAAGTGGCAGGCATGGGCACACGTCACACAGCATTTTACATTGCCCTCTTTTCTCCCTTCTCTTAGACAGACAAGAAAGAAGCGAAGACAAAATAATCTTTATGAGATATTTACACTGGTTTGTGTCAGAGGCCAAAACAGCATTACTGCAAGGGAAGTTACCATTGACTAGAATTATGATGGTTTCTGTTCTCAAGTTATTGCAACACTTGGTCTCTTTCAGGGGCAAAGGGCTTCTTCTGCAGGGTATTTAAGTGTCTGCTGCTTCCCAGCTGTTTGGGCACACTTCTTTCCTTCTGCAGCATAATTACTCCTCATATTATATATGCTCCTGGTTCAAATCTGCGGCATTTCCATTTCTCTGAGCCCCTGTAACACCAGTCTGCTATGCCTCGTCTGACTCAAAAGTTGTTGGAATTGTATTTATTGCTTTACAAAGGCTTCTGCCCCATTCAGTTTTGTTTTTTTAAGTCTGCCTCTGAGGCTTATGCTTTCTGTGGGAACTTCATAGAAGAATCACACTATTACATTGTTTACGGATCAGTCTCCTGGGTACAGCAGAAGAGGATTCCAAACAATCTCTTCATATCCCTTTATAGACAAAACATTAATCCATCCTTCACCTCCAAGACTTATTGCACTGGGTTAGCATGGCCAGGTTGTAGAAGCAGGTGGGCTGCAGGTGGGGCTTTTGTGAGAATTAAGCTAATTTCTCCAGGATGAATCTGTTTTGCCTGTGATGGTTGCAAGGAGAGATCTCTCCCTGTCCTTATCTTGACTCATGAGCCTTTTATTCTATTTTCTCCCCCTCATCCAGCTGAGAAGGATAGTGACAGAGTGGCTTTGGTGAGCACCTGCAGGGCAGCCAGGGTCAGCCTGATACACTTACCTTTCTCCAGAAACCCCCATTACCATTCTCACTCTCATCAATTCTGCTTTCAATTTGTCTGTACTCAGATTATATCAGCAGCTCATAGAGGGACAGGTAGAATTATTCCAAAATAAACTGAGCCAAAGGGAAGGGTTTTGAGTATCCCCACGAACACTGAACCTAACCCTCCCCTGTAATTCCTTCTCTTTGAAGGCAGGCTGTCACCACTGTAATCAGATTCCCATTCAACCCAGTCATTTTTGTAATGACCTAATTCTCCAAAACATCCTGTGTCAGGAGGTTAAGTTTGGGGTTTCATTTGTGATTCTTTTCACTCATCATATCTTTACACATCAAACCGGTTTCAGAGTTTTCAGTTTTACAGAGCTACTCATACATAGAGCCATCCTCAGGCTTTACAGATGCCTTGTTTTCTTCAGGAGCCAAGCTTTGTGTTCCTAAAATGTTAGCAGGAGCAACAGGTGTGCCAAAGCAAACCTTTCTTGTACAAAGCAGGCCTTATAATTGTGAAAGGCAGAGTTTATAAATAATTTTCCCTTAAAGACAAGGAAAACCAGCAACCACTTTCTCCAGTGCACTGTTACTTATTCAGTAAAATATTCATCCCGATGAAACCTTTGGTGGAGACCATTTGTCTCAAACATCCTGAGCATAGCTTGTCTTCTCTTCCACTTCAGTTGTTTCCAATATTTGTTTTCCTTTAAAAAATCCAGATTAAACAAGCATGTCCTCCTTCATCTACTCAAACCACCTTCAGAAATTTCATCTGTTTTCTCCTTTTGGGTTTTAAATCGTGCATTCTTCTACCATTTGCGATGTGGTACCTCCTCATATGCAGAAGGGGGTGCAAAGTACAAAATCTCATTTCTTATGCCTAGAAAATGACCCGTTTGAAGGAGCAGAGTGGGACTGTATCTTGCACTCTATAAACAGTGTTCTCAGTTGCTTGGGCCTTCAGAGACATCCATAAGACGATATCTAGAGGGACCCAGGGTGCAGCTGAGGGTGTTTGAGGAGGGGGTGGAGCAAACCACTTTCATCATCTAATCAGCTACGTATCACAAAGAACTGGGTCTAATGAAGTCACAACTTGTTCAGCCAGCTCTCCGCAGCTGCTGCCATGTATTTTTCAACTGAACATGTTGAATAGTTGAATTGGGCACTTTGCCCAGCTTGTCATAAAATGTGACAACTGCCCTGCAGGTATCTGACCTCAACTTTTGTATTTTGAAGGTTCTGCTGCTTGAAATTTAGAAGAAGTGGGAATGTCTCTGCCTTGTGCCAATGAGACACAGATGCAACTTTTGGAGCTATTTTAGGAGATATACTCACAGATACTGATGCTCCAGAAAGACAGCTGAAAATAAGAGGAATTATTCTGCATGTGTATTTCAACAAAGTATGTCAGTGCTTTTCATCACACACACACAAAAAAGCAGGAGCATTTTAAGATGGGAAACACTGTTCACACAAAATCAGCTGAAAGTTTTGGAGCAGACAGATACATGTTGTAGATCCATATCAAATCCATTTGTTAGCAAGAGAGTATTTAAATAAAATTTATTCTCCATCAGCACTGAAGAAAATTTATGACTTCATAGTTTTGCTCTATGTGGTTCTCCATTAAAACCTACATCTATCTCGAATACCTGTGCTACAAGCTAGCATCAATGTTTAAGAACAGTAATAGAAATCATATCTTTTCAGAGTTTTTCTCTAAGCACTTTTTACAGTCAGATACAAACTTTCTCTTAAAAATACCTATGTAAATCTGTGTAAATTAGATTGTCGTGAGTGCCTAAACTCCTCTCTTCTTTGTCTCTTGATTGAAACAGTAAGCAAATGCACCAGACTACAATTTGCAGGAGAATTGATGCCAACGTTAGAGAATAAAGATGATTCTGGATTTTACATTTTTTTTTCAAGTAGAAGACAGATATTTACAAGAAAGATAAAAAATAGATTTTAGTTGATACACCATTTTCTGTTAAAACTATTTTCACGCACTGCCAGACGTGATTTTCATATAACTATGTAGTTAGGCTACAGCATAACAGTTCCTACCCTTTTTTGTTTTGGTTTTATTACTCCTATTACTGCATTAGTGAGGATAAAACCCCTTACTGTATTTGACTAGACAATTCTGTAAATAGCAGAGTCAAAATTGCAGATCAGCATCTCATAGTAGTTTACATTTTTACAGAAGACTGCTGTAAATAAAGACAGAGCAGTATAGTACATGACTAAACACTCAGACAATCTAACTATTTAAATGTACATCACATTTTTAAGGCTGCTGACCAGAATGCAAATTGTCATTTTTAACTACTGGCTTTGACTGATTTCTCTCTCTCTGCTGTCATGGAAACCTACATTAAATTAAAGGCAAAGAAACAATGGAACCTAATTAATGTCTCATCATTCTACTGTACAAGAAATGTATTGGTCAATACTTAGTAACATTATGACAGCACAAATAACATGATTTTCAAATTCATAGTTAAAGGATTTCTGCTAAAAAAAAAGTTTTGCTATAAAAATATTTAAAAAGAGAAATAAGTCAGAAGTGCAAGATGGATTAAAGAGAGTCTCTCCCACCACTCTTCCCCAGATATATTTTGAGGGGTAAAATTAACGGAGGAAACACCACTTCGAACTGTTCCTTCATTTAGACCCTGCACCCTGGCAGTTTCTCTATAAGAGCAAGGACCACCCTGGGTTAGAAGCAAGAGCCTGTCAGGTTGCCCTGAGAGATGTCTGGGTGTGGGTGCTGGCAAAGGGAGGCAGCATTAAGATGGTGGCAAGAGGGTGTTCAAGAAATAGTTGGGAAAGAAGGATCTCCCTTCATTAAACTCTTTGTCACCTGCCAGGTTCCGTGCATCTGTGTGCTGTGATACCTCTGCACTTTACTTCCAGCTCTGATTTTTTCCCCAAAGACTCTGTGTTTAAAGTCTTACAAACCACCACATCTTGAAGTAAGTAAGACGGGAGATTAACAGTAATACTTCTTTTCCCAGGTTAAACAATGGATAGTTATAGGATATTTTCTTTACTAGCAATTCTAGACTGGAACAAAATCCACCATGTGTCAGGGAAAGAGATGCTTGCTGGACACTAACATTTAATTTTATTATAACTATACATCCCTTGCTTCTGGGAATTATGAATGAATAAAACAAAGAGCCTTCCCAACGTTAAACTGAATCACTTCACGTACAACTCATTAAGAAGGGAAGAAAATGTGTGAGCTTATTGGTTTCTGCTGATGTGCACGAAATTGTCTGTCTGTGGCAGTGACAGGGCCTTGGTTCCAGCTGCCCCATGCTGTCAGCCTGGCTGGGAACCTCGGCTGTGACTCCTGCCCTCTTCTGCGCTCAGCACTGCTCCCCAGCCTGACTGTGCCTGACAGCCCCACTGCTCTGAAGCTACTGACAGCATCCTTAGTTTCTTGGATTCTATAGCTTATAAACAAGTCATGCTTGCAAGGCTGCATTTTTCAGCCAGGATTTCCTACTTAAACAGAAGCTGGACAACAATTTGGAGGGTCTCCTTTTTCTCTTATCCCTGGGAAAGAACACAGACAGACCAGAAGAACACAAGAGCCTCGGTGATTTGAAAAGTTTTCATTGTCTCCCACGTGAGAGAAAAGAAAAAAAGTGAGGAATGAAACTGTTCATTCAAACAGATACAGAAGAATTAATATAGGATATAATTAAAGCAGGCTATACTTTTCAAAGGTTGTGATAATACTAATTAAAGGCAAATTTAATCTGAATTGGGAGTATCAACCATTGCCACTAGTTACGCAGATCTTGTGCATGAAGTGTCAGTTGTACTACATAGACAGGTAAAGAAAGAACCACAAGCAACTCTGTATTTATTGATGGGGCATCCTGAAGCTGGTGCATCAAAACCCAAGTGAAATAGTCATAAGATTTTCTTGAAATATTTACAGATAGGAAAAAGAAAAAGGAGAGAGGTATTAAAAATATGTGCTTCATCTAGTCACAGAAGAAACCAGGAGATACACCTGAGCAAGCATTTCTCTGTATGTCACAAGTGAGTGACAGATCTTGTTGAGCAGGAAAAAGCCTATCATGATTGATTAGGAACTGAGACAGACACTGGATGAAGTTTTTTTAAGAGCTCAAAGCAAACTTAAATACAAGCTTGCTGAAAAAGCAGTGCCAGCAGAAAAGTTCAAACTCCTCTTCAGCATCGAACTTTTTGACAGAGTCATAAGAGTAATTTTTTTCCCCTATTAGTCTGAGTAAACCCTGTTGTACTGTTTAGCTGCCTCAGGCTGCTGAATTGCACAATGGTCAAAGAGATTTTTACTTGCTGTAAAGCAAGTTCATTTCTTGACAGCACACGTGCATGAGATAGTCACCTCAGAGCCTGTCCCAAAGACACCCTGCTCTCTATGATTCCAGATACAGTGATATTTTCAAAGTGTCACTGCTTTTTAAAAGACTGCCTTATCAGTCTTCTATCATTATATGCTAACAGCTAGTGCTAATTATTCATTGCAACTAAAATTCCAGTTTCCACTTGAACAAATGCTAGAAAACCCTATGCTTCATGAGTACCATTCTGTAATTTTGTGACCCCAAATATGGATCAGAATCAGAGTTTTGTGCTTATCATTTCATATGAACTTTGTTATACACCATATTCCACCAGGCCTTTAGAGGAGTGATAAGACCACTGCAGGGAGCTCGGCTCAGACCACACTTTGCTAAAGATTGCAGAAATGCAGGTAACCTGACCATGGCTGAAGATCACTGGAAGACCTTGCTACATCAGACTTCCCAGACCCAGCAGAAATATGCAGGTGCTCACCGTATGAACCTGGATCATACAGTAAAGCTGCTACAAGAAATGGAAATTGTCCTACCTGGCAATTGCACAGAGCGGGTTGTAGTGACTGGAAAGAAGCCATGCTTTCCCTTCCCTAAGGAAGGCAGTACTGCACTGTCAAGACTACAGATGTCACCATTTACAGAGTGATGAACAATAATAAAAAGGATAATACTTGAGACCAGCATAGTGTATTTTATTCATCTCAGATGTTAATACCTTCACTTGCAAATTATATTGCTACTTTTTTTTAGTTCCTTATGAAGCTTAACTCCTAAAATTCCTTTTAAAAGGATATGGCTTAGGATGTGCTGTTCCTTTTAATCATATCATTTGATCATTTATCAATTACCAAATTATTTTCTCTATGAAGGAATATCTAGGTTTTGAATATTTTCTTCAAATAAAGGACATTTTCCTCAAGAGAAAATGTCAAGTGCGCTAGTTCAAGATGAACAAAATATCTGGTTATTTTTAAAATGATTGCAGAATTTTCCACTTCCACAGAAAGAGTAACCTGAACAGAGGTCTATAGCTCATCTGTCTTTCATTGGAGAGACAAGAAACAAAACTTGAGTTTCTCTTCTTCTTTCTTTATTTTCAAATACCAATAAAGGAAGTCCAGACCTTAAAGAATCTGACTTGTGCACTGATATTTGTTACACTTTCTAATTAGGTTAGATTTTGTACCTACTGAAGGAGAAAAATGCCTTCTCCTTTCATCCTACAGTTCACATTCTCACCAGGCTTATTACCACTTTTGTTTGCACCTGTATTTTCTCTCATCCTTCTCCCAGCACATCTGTTGATGAGGCTGTGAAAGCTATGGTCAAGAAGAAGACTTATTTCTGTTAGTTCTATTTCACTTACTCATTTGTCAACAAGATTCAATCCCACCACCTCAGCTTTTGGCAAGAAAGAATTTGCACTCTGCACCCTGGATAAATTCTAGTTTAGGTAGTTTAGAGAGAATTTGACGGGCAAAACTAATTTTCCTACTGGCCATATCCATTTTGCAGAGGAATTTAAATAGTCATCTTCATAGTCCATGACCTTTCTTTGGTCTGGATGTTAATTTGTAAAATGTGCATCATCATAGAAAAGGAACCTTAAATCCTCCCTTATGTGTCATGTGCTTATGAAACATGAGAGTTAGCCTCTTCTCATTAGAACTTTACACTGCAAAACTGTCATTAATCTAGAAACAGGATACCATTAATAATTTTCTGAAATCTTAGTATCAGGTTCTCACTGCACTTTACAAGCACAATAAATACAATCTTCGTTCAATAAAAGCACACTTATGCTGTAAAAATCTGTAGCTGACTTTTAAATTAATAAAAGCTTTGATAAATTTTAATGAGTTAAGGCAAAGGTTCTCCTAGGCAGGCAAAATGAATGCATTACAGAACGTCCTGCTTTGGTTCAATTGCACTATTTGCCATTTTAAATTCACTCTGTTTGATACAATTCCAACAATGGTAATTTTTAATTGCCTTGCACTCAGAATTTTTATTATTATTTAATCATTTATTTACATTGCTTATACCCGTATACCCCGACTTTTGGCTTCTGTTCTGTCCTTTTGAATAGTTGGCAAAAAATGTCCCCAGCTTTTAATACTTGGAAACTTGAAAAATATAATTGGCCTTCTTGCAGAAACAAAGGAAATATGACTTGGAGAGCTAACATATCAACTGAAGAACACAAATATTCAATTACCACTATTTTGATATCTCTTGCTAGTTCCACGGGGGCTTTGGTTTTGTTTTTAGTATCATTACTCTGACCTTTACTTCAGTCTTTTATAAATAAAAAGAAATTCACCTATGTGGTTTATCTAGTTTAAACAAAAAGCATTGTCACTAAAACTGCAAATATATGCAAAAGCAAACCAGGAAAAAATTCTATAGCCATATAGAAGTACTATACCAATAGTCTCCAGGGGTAACTGTAACATTTTTGGACTAGTTTTATATCTGTTTTATCTGTTCAGTATCAAAGTTTTGCACTGGAAGTGTTAAGCACTTATTTTTATTCTGTGATGGTCACCTACCTTGCTTTCCCACTTGGGATGGTTTTACAGGTGCATCCAAGGCAGTTTTGCCCTCTGATGACCATTCCACTGTGGCTGGGCTTTGTTAACACAGTGCTGAGCTGCATCTTGTATAATTTACCTTTCACAGAGCCTTTACTAAAAGGCTAATTGCAGTCCCAGTTTCTGCAGCACAAGAACCACTTCACCTGCAGGACCTTGGTTATCAATATAATTGCACAATCCAGCTATTGTGTTTGGCATTCATAACCTTTAATGCAGAGAATGGGAAAAAAAAAAAAAAACAAAAAAAGAAAAAAGCTAAAAAAAAAAAAAAAACCAAAACAAAAAAACCCAATCCTTGCCAAAACTGGCAATTGAAGAGTCTGAAGCAATATCTAAGTGCTTTTTTTCTTTCTTTCACGTCTCATTAGGCTGGGAGCACCAAACCCCTGCTCTCATGCTCTCCTGAGAACAACCCTGCCCAGCACTGGAGCTCTGCATCCACCCAAAGGGAATAATACTCATTCCTGCCATAAATGTGTAGAGGATTACTGCAGCTGTCTACACCACAAACCTGACACGTGGCCAAGGCTCCATCCAAGCTCAAGAGGGTCTGCTTTGGGTAGCAGCTACCCCCACACAAACACAGAACAAGGTAAGTACTGCAAATTCATAAGAGGAACATGACTGGAGATGAACATTTTTAAAACACAAGGGATTATTTTTCCCAGCAGTTTGATATTTATCAATATTTATAATAAGATTCTTCTTGCAATGAAAGCCTTCTGTGAGGAAAATTTTTCAGGGTCAGCAAATAAAGTCTGTGTGTCAGAAAGAATGATGCAGAAGGCATGCTCCCAAGAAGGATCTCAGGATGCAGAGGGACACATTTGAGATGAAATATCTTGTGCAGCAGTTTCTAATGCAAAAAAGATCAAAAATTATGCCAAAGGCCAATTCCTGCTTTTAAGAGGAATGTATTAAAGTTGAGCCCAAATATATATATTTCAAGCAATTTCTCACAGGAAACAATTAGTCCCCAGAACAAAATTTATCCAGACATTGTCCCAATACTGTCAATTATTATCTTAAGGTATTAAAATCAGCACAAAAAATAAATAACTGCTGGATCATACATTCATCAGTTGGTGATGATGTTACAGTTAACATTCATTTAGCACAAGCACCCAGAGGTTACCAGCTGGCAGTGTTGAGTCCAGTGTAATTTCCACAGCTAGGAATAATATCCTGAATGTTTGCAACTCAAGTAAAATCTTTTCTGTACTCTCTTCTTCCAATTATCTTACCCTTCCTGCTGCCTTATCACCTTTCCCTGCCCTTTTTGCTTCATCATTATTTCTTCTAAGGCTCTAGAGAACAGAAAGTGTTTTCAGTCTTTTTCAATACTATTTCAGATTTACATTAATGCAGTGATGAATTGATGCAGCTATTTGAGGAAAGTACTCACCCTTTGCTCCATCTATAGCAAAAAGAATTTACCCATATAAGATCTGTGCAAGATGCTAAATATACCTTTCCCTCTTGATTTACAATCTCTTCTTGGCTGGAAAAGAAACTTTTAGACACTGCCAGATATCTGGAATGGCCCAGGATTGCATGGCCTGGCATTCATGACCTCAGCTAAATTCACAAAACAAACACAGGTTGCATCAATAAGCATGCCAGTGACTGTTGTCCAAATGCACTGAGACCAAACAGCACAAAGAAGTCTGTGCCTGGTCAGCACCCAGCCCCGAGCAGGGTCCTAGCAGGAGACAACACAACCCTACTGCTCCCTTCCAAAAACATAATGAATTTTTCTGTTAGACCATGAACTTTACTCACAGCCTTTATTGTGGTGTCTCATGAAGTTCAGAAAGCTGTTCACACCATGTGTCGGAAAAGAAATTTTGAATCCCCCATAAAATCTTTTCATTCCAGATTAGGTCTCATATATCAAGGCAAGCTAAGCAGCCATAAGACCACAGTCACTAAGCAATCTCCCCTGAGACTGGCCCAAACCACCTCCTCTTGTTCCCTTGGGTCACTGATAGGCAATTGGTCCTCCTTGGCTGGTTGTTTTCAGCTCCACCCAGCAGCAAAACACTTGGTCAGATGTTCTTGCTTCCCTAAGTCTGTAGATTTAGACACATTTTTGATGCCAACCTGAGGAGCAAAGCCATGCTATGGGGCAGTTCAAGGAATATTGTTCCCAAAATATTCTAGAAAGAGCACATTCACAGGGAAGTGTTAACTGCCAGGTATGTATCTGTATATATGTGTACATTGAGCAACACATCCAACACATGAGACTAAACAAATAATTTCTTGTCTCCAGAATTCCTTTTTCCCTCTTTTTCACGTCTTCTTTCTTTTGAAGACTTGTTGGGGTATTAGATCACTTCAGAAATGCATGAATATTTTTCCTGAAATGTATGTCCTTCAGTTTTCACTTGGTATTTGAATTTCTTTGCAGTTCTCCTGTAGTTGGTAGCAGTAATGTACTTTTGTAGGTCTGTCATGGAATACATCCAGTTTCCATAGACTGATGAGTCGAAAGAAAAATACATCACAGTATATAGCCACTCTGAGAATGCAGCTAACATTTCTTCACAGCTTGTTAAATAAATCAAACGTACTGTTTTATCTATCCCAGGAAAATGACCTATAAGCTGACAAAAGTAAATGGTTATCCTTCTCCCTCTGTTTCTTTAGAAAGTCTTCTGACAAGTTAAAAAACTTTTGCAAGGTTATTAAAAATTAGATCACTTTAATGTTTCAAAACTTTTGAGAAATTGTCCAATTATTTTTTAGTTTTTTTCAGTTCCACATCAGCATAGAAACCACTTTGATACATGATTTTTTTTTTTTCTTTTTTTTTTTTTTTTCCCCAAAAAAATTCAAGGAGAAGTCATATAATGCCAAATCTACCTGCACTGGTATGGGACAAGTAACCTGGCTCTCAGGTCAGTCCTAACTCTAACATCGTAAGAAATGTATTTAAAACATGAATACTTTCAGGAACACCACTCATCTTGCCCAGGAAATGCTCATATCTGGGGAAGGATGAACATGGATAAAATGCTGAATATTAGAAAGGACCAGTCTCAAGGTGGGACCAAGTCGGCAGCTACATTTCTACAGCCCATTTATCTACGCTTGAAATACCCATGACAAAAAAAAGTTCTGATAAAAAACAGTACTGCTTTTTATTTTAAGAAGGAATCTCTATTATCAGAAATACCTCTAATGGTGATAAAACTGGCTACAAGGCTCACATATCTTTAAGCATTTATTCAATTTCATTTCAAAAATGAAGGTTATAAATCAACTCCAAACCCTTCCTGAAAAACACCGTTATCCTCCAAGCCTTTATGAGCATTTACAGAAGAATGATTCCTTTCTGTGTCAGATGTTATGAAAGACAGTTCATACTTCAAATAATGTGATTTATAGGCTGAGATTGTGAAGTTAAATTTAATAAAGCTCAGAGAAGATGCATGAGCCTCAAAAAGCTTTTTAATAGAGATCTTTCAAAGTTGAGATGCTACCCTTGTTTTATATGAGCTGTTTTGTATTCTTGTGTAAGCTCTGGCTACTGATAGACCCAGCAGAACTACCCACCACTGAACATTTACCTTCTTTCCTCTTCTTTTTCTCTCCACAAGAATTTAACTGATGACAGATTGTATATACACATCTCATTACTTTCTTCAGTTATCATGAAAAACTAAAGGACTTTCCAGTATTCATGTTTGTTTCTTGAATTGCCAACTTTTCTTTTTGCTGATGTAATTTCTCAAAGAAAGATTAATATGCTTGGTTAGTAATCCCTTTTGTTCAAGGAGCTGTTGGGAGATGTATTACTATATAAATTGTATTTTGAAGTCCAGATGATAAACTTTTGAAAATCAGCTGTTCTGGTGAGGGACAGTCCTGCAAACTCATGAAAAGGTTATCATGACAGAATTTCCTCCAAATGTACTTTTTAATATTGATTTAGGATTTGACATTTTGAATTTAAAGATGTAGGATTCCATTTCAATTCATCCCAATTTAAATTTTAAAAAAAAAAGACACTGAAATTATTCTTACAGAAAATGATACTTAAGGAGAAAGAAAAATATTTTGATTTCTGGATTTTAGTCACCAAAATCATACCTTAGACAGGATACCTGAAAACTGATATGAACCCTAAGAGAGTGTGATAGAGCCTGGAAAGACAGACTAGGCCAAAAGAACCTCAGCATTTAAACAAGATGCAGCTGTGTTATTCCCCATACACCACGACATAACTGTTCCTTGTTAAATTAATATTTTAATTTCTGAAACAATATAGGGTCAGTAGCTCCTATTACAGTCTGTTTGTATATTTGCAGTGCAATTAACAAAACGAACAGCAAAATCTAACTCTGAAAAATGAAACTCATCTAGCCGCAATTACGATAGAAGGAATGCAGATTCAACTGTTTCCTTCCATTAGCATGTCAGGAATTGACTCATAAGAGGAAAATTCATGGATTCTCACTAATCAGCTGCTATAACTACACTGTAAATGTATTTGATGCAAATTATTATTGCATCTAAACTGCAAGTAAAAATACATTAAACAGGATGCTAGTTCACCAACAATCAATGCAAATGTTATTTTATGAAAATATTTCTGGAACAACATATTTAAAGACTATTCCATTCATACTTGCAATGTTCCTTTTCTCATGGTAGAAATAAAAATGTAGTTTCAAATATTAAATAAATGAAATATAATTAATATGTTTAAAAGCTTCATATGGCTTAGTGTTAACAGAACAGATGTGACCATTATTCACGGATCACTTATGATTTTTGTGCTTTGCCCTTGTTGCAGTTCAATAACAAAGTCATTATTTGAAGATAATGTGTAGAATATTGTGAAATTCAAGTGAAAGTTGAGACAGAGAAGTCAGAGGTCTGGAAAATGCTACTGCAGCCTGCAAGCGTAGACAGTCCAGAAATACAAGTTATTTTAAATTAATTTAGGATTTTCTAAGGCTATTTTTTTTTTTTAGAAACATATTATGAGCCTGATACAAGGAGTTATTTGGAGCAGACTAGGTTAATTTTGGGAATGCTCAGTCTCAAGATTTTCTCTTTGCTGTCCCGGGGTGAAATACAGGTTCTCCAGTAGTTTGGTAGCTCACTCTGAAGTCAGGGCTTTGAATCACCAGCCATTTGAATGTGCATTGTTTGAGATGAACACTTCAGGTGAAAATAATAATGGTCAATGAAATAATTATTTGGAAAAATTTCTACAGTTCTAATTGTGTTTGTTTGAGTCCCTGAATGTCAGTAGAGCCTCATACATAATCACAGAATCACAGAATATCCTGAGTTGGAAGGGACCCACAGGGATCATCGGGTCCAACTCCTAGCCCTGCACAGGACACCCCAAGAATCACACCATGTGCCTGAGAGTTGTCCAAATGCTTCTTGAACTCTGTTGGTCCTTGTGCTGTGACCACTGCCCAGGGAGCCTGTTCCAGTGCCCACCCACCGTCTGGGTGAAGAACTTTTTCCTATTATCCATCCTATGCCTCCCCTGCCTCAACTTCATGTTTTCTCGAGTCCTGCCATGGGAGTGAAGAGATCAGTATTTGCAGATAGATTGGTCAACTATAACCATTGCTAGAGACATCAAATGTAGAACATTGTTGGTGTATGGAAGCATCTTGAACAGTGTCCTGTTTGCCTGAAATGTTTTGTAAACTCTAAGGTATTACATTTCTCTTTCATTTTCTGCATTTCTCATACACACATGTAGTATAACATTTGAGCCTTGAGATCCTGTGGCAGTATCTTAGAAGTGCAGGAAAGATGAAAGTCATCACAACACCTAATACATTGTAAGGTATTGCTTATTTCAAGTTTAATCTTTGGCATGAAAAAAGAAAACAAGAAAGAATATTTATCATCTGATTTTAATTCAGTAATGGGAATGTAGCATTCTTTTTGTTTCACAATAAATATTTGATCTTCAGTCTTTCAGCACTGTTATGTTTATCTCTCAGATTGCATTCGCCTATGACTGTTTCTGTACAGTGTCTTGTTACACAGTGGAAACTTCCACACCTCCTGATAAAGAACAAAAGTTAGTGGAATTTCAAAAAAAAGGTAGACAAATGCATAACAGAGAAATCCACAGGCTCCTAAGCACAGATCTACCATATCTTTGGTAAAGAAATTCCAAGACTACAAGTAGTTGAAAGCTTGGAAAATATATTGGGAAAGTTTTGTATTACGTTCATATGTTTTTCTTTAAGCCTTCAACAGGGTATTAGATTAGCTCATGTCAAGTGAAGAGCACATCTATATATAAGTATGTATAGATATATTCTTAAGTCCTTTTGGGATCAATTTTGGGTTCAAATGCTTTGCTGTTAGAGTGCAATTATACTAAAGCTGTGCTCACTCAAGGCAGAACACTGTTTGACTTTTAATTCGTGTAAAGGTGTTAACCTGGCACCAGGAATGAGTTAAGGAATGGGCAAAACACTGTAGGTTAGACACTGACCTCAAGTATGACAGCTAAAACTCACAAAACACAAAATCAGTGTGCATTGTGACCATCTGCAGCCAATCAAGCTATTCACAAACGCAACAATTTTCATATCATGATGATTTATGTCTCCTCCACCTTTTTATTTTCTTAATGAAATAGATCATTAGATAAGGAGAAAAACTCTGCATCCCATTACTACTATAACTACAAAAGCCAGCAAGTATTATCACACTACAGAAGATTCAGCAAATATTTTAATCTGATGGGGAAGTGACCAGCATTTTCTCACACTCATATGTGACCAAAAGATTCAGTGGCTAGCATGGAGAAGACAAGGGAAATTCCAGGTGGCAAAAAGACACTTTTCTTCTGTCCTGTGTCAGTAATTTTTAAAAAGTAATTGAGCTTTGAATTTTCTCTGAATCAAGTAAAAAAAATATAAAATTAAATGAATGGTTGGTTTTGGTATTCCATAGTTTTATGAGAGAGCTTTAGTCAAGGTATTGTCAAAAATAAATGGTGAAGATGGACAGGACAACACATTTCCACACAGTGCTGTAACAGTATGGAGAGAAACCAAACCAGAAATGGACAGATGAATATCTGGTTTAAATATTCCAATTTTAAAAGATACTTTAAAAACATTAATGAAAAATAAGATTCTCTGTGAAACCTTAATACCTTTAACAAAGGAGGTCAGCAAAAATCTTTTATTCATTTCAGCATTCCAGCTTTCCATACTCTGAACTGATTCAGCAATAAGGAGAAAATGAGAGATCCTTGAAAGCATTTTAAAGATTTTCTTACCACAGATTGACGAGGAAGGGATGTTCCAGGCCTTGCATTATCTGTAGCTCCCGGAAAACATTGCGAACTTCATCTCTCTCAATGCACTTCTGTTTATTCATATACTTCATGGCATACATTTTCTTGGTGTCTCTCTTCTGTACAATGCACACCTAATTGGCAGCAAAGTAAAAGAAAAATTTTGACACCTTGAGAAAGTGAATTCAGTTGTGACTTTGGAAAAAAGGAGCCTTTTATGATATTTCACTAATTCAGTTCTGGGTACTACAACTGAGTAACACTTTCAGTAAGTTCATTTCACAGCTCTGCAGGATTCTTTATAATAGATTTTAATTAAAAATTAACAAAAGAACGAACCAGGCCTGCATAAGAAGAAATGGGGACCCAGAAAATTGTCATAACTTTCAGAAGTTGCATGGTAAAGCTGAGAGGAATATGCTCCAGTGGCTGAAATCACAGGCTGTTTCATCAGTCTAAGAAATTACTGCCTCCTGCCTAGGAAAATGTGCAGTCATTGTCCTCATTCCCACAAGTCAATGCTCACATCTTGATCACTGCATTATAAACCTTGCTTATGTTCCCAAGGCTCAATATTTCATCTAAATATCTGAATTATGCTCCCTTAATTATTGCTGAAAATAAAAGAATTTTCATACAGATATTCATCATATGTCTGAATTCACAAGAGACCACTACATCTTTTCTTTTTTTTTTTTTTTGACAGAAGTCAAATAATGTAAATGCAGGAAGAAAATCTTAGTCAAGAGAACTCCCATAGAAAGTCTGGATTGTTTTTTGTCATGGTAGTTTACCTTGAGAATGGAGCTGGAAAGTATCACAAGCACCACATCCAAGCATCATGTTGAGTACGATTTTTGGCAACGCAGAAACATACAGCTGTTCTGAATGTACTGGAAACATCTGGTTTAGGTATCACAGGTCTGTAGTGTCTAAGTTCAAAGGTATTCTGGATTCTCTTGGTGTGGGCATTTTTTTTTTTTTTTAGTATATTTATGTTTGTACACACACATGTACATATACACATTCCCATATTATACACAAAAAAATTATAGTATAAACTCATTAAATTCATGTTTAGAGATCAGATTACAACATAGTAACAATCAAAAAGAGATCCTTTGTGTCTGAGTTGTATTTTAAGGAACTTAATGTGCTCAATGTTTAGGAACAGTCAGGAGTAACTAAGGCAACTTCCCGCTTCTGAAACGGGGAGGAACAGGGCCAGTGAAACCAAAAAACCAAACCACATTTATTTCTCTGAAACTCTATTTTCATAAAGCATGTCCTTGAACTCAAATCTACTCCAAACAGAGGAGTTAATAGAGTACCTTTAACCTATAATGATATGGTGTGATTAAACAGAGTTTCTAATTGCCTTTGCTAATATCAGGAGATGTTCTGCTAATTAAGGAAAACACGGATGGTACCATTTTGTTCTTAGCCCATCAATGCTGTACAATTGTGAGTACTGAAGTTTTGTTTCATTTTTTCACCTTGGATTGCTACGGAAAATCTGAATATTTTTGATGCCTTTAAGACAACTAAATGTTCACATTTATATGGAAAGAACCCTGGCTGTGAAACAATGGGGAATTGTGTTTGGCCTTTTGGGGAAAGAAAAAGTAGCAAGTGGGATCGAGCTAAAACTGAGTGGGAAATGAAGGAATGGAAATGAATTGATCAGGCTCCCACAAGTCTTTAAAAAGCGTAAGTAGAACTTTCAGGGGCAAATCCTGACATCCTGTCTTAGAATATGTGGAGACTCCAGTTTGGTGAGCCACATTATATAGTACAACATTTGAGGATTTTAGCTCAGAATCTAAGTCCAGAAGTTCAGTCAGTTACATGAGTTTGCATTTTGATTTTTGATTTACAACTTGACCACGAATTAGGTGTTCGCAGAAGTCTCTTACTCCATTACATGAAAAGCCTCCCTACTGAAGGGTTGAGTAGAGAGACTGCTGAGAGAATGGGGATTTACTGAGCTGAGAATAACAGGTTTGACCAATGTGGCGGACCAAGACCGTATGCAGCACTTAAACATGTAATGTAAACAGGTTTTGAAACACTGCTGTGACTCCAGAAGGCACTCAGCTCTCTTACCTGGCAGTAAAGACAAGGGTGTTCAGCATAGCTGAAAGAGACCTGCTGTTGTTGGTAGAAGCCTGCCTAACACACAGCTTCAAAGCAGAATGACAGTAAACATTTTCTAGCAGGGTATACCTATCCAAATCTTTTAACATGGTTACAAAATCAATAGGATTTTAATGAATACAATAAAGCTACTTCCTACTAAAAATCAGGAAACACAACCTGCATCCATATTGATCTTATTGTGAAAAATGCCTGACATTACTATGACAGCACTGGATCATAGTGGAGATCCTCCCTGGCGCTTCTACCTGCTGGCTGTCAGCTCTTCTCCAGAGCAGGACATCAATGGATGGAAAGTTTTCATTAATGCAAGAAAGAAAGGAAAAGCCCTTCAGCTCTTCTCATATGTGCAGTCTCAATGAGAAATGTTTAAGTTGGGGTTTTTCATTTGTTCCAAAGGAGCAATTTTAAAATAGGGATAAACAGGTGCTCTGGCATCTCAACAAAAAAATTCTGTGATGATTCATTATGATGAAAGTCTGTGCAGAATTGCCTTATTTACATGTATCAGTATGGAAGCCTGTCACACTCACATTCCCTTTCCATTTTCCTGTGAATATCATTTACCAAAGCCCAGGCAGTGTGATGATTCAGAGCAAATATATGTCGTGAACTCTACAACTACCCAGCTTTACAGTGAGCAGAGAGGGACAGGAACATCCATCTCCACATAAGGTATGGATCTAAACAGGTACAGAGGACTATCTCTGTACCTGGGATGGTTTCCCTTCTAATGTCCCCTACAGACGCTGTAGATTACTAGTTTGGATATAGGCATCTGTGTTGTACAAGTTTAAAGGTAGGAATTATGAAACCCCGTTAATTTTCTCTGGAGTTGTATCATGCTTATTTTCAGAAGTCTCTTGTGAAAATATTCCCTTTCTAAAGAGGGTTTTTCTGCATGTCTTAGCTGTTATCACACGGTGTTATCTTTTATTATTTCTGGGAGAAAGTAAGAGTGAGTTGCCTTAAAACCTATCAGGTTGGAAGAAATTTGACCAGAGAATGACTTGAAGTCACTTTCCCTCAGAGCAGGGGAAGGAAATCAATAGATTTAGGCTGCAGGGCTAAACTTCATTTTTCAAAAGCAACATGTGCTATGGTCCACTCCTAAACTACTTTCTTGGATTTCTACTGATTTCATATGCAAAAAAAAAAAAAAAAAGAGGAGAACCTACATATCAAGTTTAATCTGCAGATTAAGAGGTCACACAGACACAGTGCTGTGGGTGACAAACTGCCCTATGGGCTATTGCAGAACTTAGTAAGTAACATGAGAGAGTTATGCTAAGTAAAACTGGGGCAGAATTTGCTAAAGGGTTGCTGAAGAAAGCTGCACAATGCTCTGTTGGCTGTGCAGTTATGGGTAGCTTCAACAAAGTTCTTCCCAGAGCAAAAGTTGGGGATGGCTGAAATATCTGACTTGCTGCAAAACACGGATTTCTCCTGTTTCCCACTAGAAGAGATTTACAACTGCTATGTGCATGGTCTGGAAGGAACAAGGTACACTTAGTCTGAATCTGGCACATGAGCACTTAGACCACATAATGTGGTTTCATGACAGGTCATAAAATAGGAGACACAAACCCACAGTCAGGGAAACCTCTGCACAAGGTCGCTGTTAGGTGGAGAGCTGGCAGCTGGAGTGCACACTCACCCATGCTCCTGTGTGGTATTATGCACCTCATATCAGCAGATGAGATGGGGCAGCTACAGCTGCCCTGAGGAGTCCCAGCCCAGCAGAGGGGCAGAAAGCACTCACCCCAACACAGAGAACAACCAGACAGAAATCAGATCTATGCTTCACACTCCAGGAGGGAATTGATGAATCTGCTATTGAGCATCTGCCTGAAATACTGCTGCCTTGTCTATTCTAACCCATGTGCTCTGAAAAAGTTGTTCTCATAGAACTAGTTCTCATAACTCTGCCTACAAGTAGAGCTGGAAAGATTTACACAAAGAGGCTGGAGAATGGATATAAGTTTGTCTTTACACTGCCAGGGGATTTCCTTTAAATAGGGAGATTCATTCCCAGATTCCCCTGAGCAAAGCATGACATCTGGAGCAGCCAAAACATCTGCTTAGTATCCTTTCATGTTAACTCAAGATAAAAAATAGGTTGTTATACTGTCAAACAATATTAATATTCCGCAGTTATGCTTTATGTTGCTTTTAGGATAGTAGCGTATTTTTTCTGAAATATTTTGCATATTATTTGCTAAAGTACCCTCAATCAGTGCAGATGGGATTCTGGGCTCCCATCTGGTTTACACCACTGTAATTTCAATTACTTCATCACAGGAAGTCACTGTTTTATACAACCAAATTAATCAGAACTAAGTCTTGTATCTCAGTGTCTTATACAAACAGGAGAGAGTTTGTACATTGAAATTATAATTTGAATTAAATTTAAGGAGGTCAGAGATTGTTCAAAATACCTATTCACATGAACAGAGAACTCAAAGAAAATTGGTACTATAATATCTCTGAGAACTAGTTGTTACATCTGAATACAAATTATTTTGCAGCAGTAACCCTGCAATTACATGGTTATTGTTGCAGTAAAGGACAATGAGAATTCTTGTATTTCAATCCTTGTCGGTTTTGTACTTATTGGATGATCTCCAAATATATAATTTTTTGCAATATTTTGTTTGAGAAGAGTGATAGCTCTACACATAATAACATGGAAAAAAACCCCTTCTAATAAACAGATTAAGCAGGAGAGAGCACTTCTAAGGTATTGCATGTCTCTGTCTCTACCATCTCTGCCCTTGCATAGGGGCCCTTACCCTTCCACATCATACAGGAAAATAAATCAAGCCTACATACTTTATGAAGGCTTGTTGGTTGATTTTGATCCACTCTTCTCCATGGCATTCAGGAAACTGGTGAATGTTTCTAAGATATTTCTAGAAACATCTAATTTTCTTACACGTTTATAGGAGTGGGGTTCTTGTGAACCGGCTTTGGGAAATCTGTACTGGTGAAAATAGAGTTGCACAATCCTCAGAGAACATGCTTAAAGTATGAGTTCCCTCTAAACTTAAATCCTTATTTTGCAGTTGTCAAATGCAACAGGAAAGTCCTTGGTGTTACAGGCTTTTTTTTCCCAGATGAGTACAGGCTTCTGACAAATCACCTTGTTTTTCCTTCCATGGGCAAGGGAAAGAAAGAAATCCATTTTAAAATGACCTATTATAACATAGCCAAAAGCACAACATGGTAAATCAGTCACCATTTCAAGTGTCTGTGAGTCAGTCTTGCCTTTATCGTTCATTTAGAAGCCTCATTGCTCGCAATTTTTCCTGTTATTGTCCTTCTGGAAGTACCTGGCAGCAGAAAATGTCAAAAAACGGTGCAAGACTGCTAATCTTTATTGTTGGGTGTTTACTACTTGGGGTCTGTTGTGCTGCAGCATCCTGCAACATATAACACCATGTTCAGTATCACACTTTCCTTAAACTGCCTGCTTCCTTTATGGCCCCTCTGTGGCCTTTTCTGTTTTCTGAGAGCAATAGGATGTTTTAAGACATGCTCTATTTTTTTATTTTATTGCTCTTGGTACAATATCTCCCTCTTTCTCTCTCAAAATTTCTTAAATTACTCTGGTTGCTACAGCAACCTTAGGCCTCTGCAGGATATTGCTGCAGGAGGTATCTGATATGGCAGAGCTATACTGTACAGTGCTCAGCTCGCTCCTGAGCACAGAGCTCAAGGTGATGCCCAGCACCTCACCTCTGTCCCTGGGGCTGGCTTCTTCAGCAGCTGTGATCTGTCCTCCCCAGATGGCTTCAGAAATCAGCTCCCTCCCTTTGCCTTTGGCATTTTCAATTCACAGTTGCAACATTTGCTGCTACAGGAATTCCTAGGCCGTTTGGTATGAAACGCTTTGTGTCTCCAGTGCTTGTCTTTTCTGAGAAGTGGCCACCTACTTCCAGCCACTGCTTCTGTACCCACTGCTTCTTAGGGAAATGTTAAGAGCAGGTGCCGTCTCGTAAACACTGTAGCACATTTTTCAGAGTAAAATACATCACAACAATTTTGAGGAGGGTATGAAATGGGTGTGGAGAGAAGTGAAACCACGAGCATGCTCTTTTTTCTGGAAACAAACAGGCTCACTTCAAAGGTGTAATTTGAGAGCTCAGGTTGTGCCTTGGTAGGGGATAGAGAAAGGAGGTGAGCTCTGAGCCTGTGCAGGACCATCACAGCCACAGCTTTTATGTAAGTTGGCAGTTCTTCTGTTCAAGCCAAGTGACAGGCAAGCCATGGCAGAATGTGTGTGATCACTCACTGAGCAGTTGCCCGCACTCCTGGGCACACGCAGACCTCCCTGGTGTATTATCCGTGCAGACAGAAAGGGCACAGAGCAGTGCAGGTCAGTGGTACCCAAGCACTACCCTAAAAGTAGCCTTAGCCTTTCTGGCTTCAGTGACCTTGCTCTGCTAAGTAGGTGAAGGTAGCTCTTTGCTTATGCCTTGGTGTCTTCATAAATTGCAGGATACTTTTTTTTTTTATTCTTGTGGAAGATGTTTAAGCTAGTTATGCTTAGCGTATTCCAGTTACTAGTGATTCCAAGTTCACTGGAACAGGGAAGGTTAGAAATTCTGATGAAACAGGTTTTATTTCTATACTAAAAATTTGTCATCTAAGTAAACCCAGAAACAATCAATTTTAAAAACTCAAACCAAAAATACTGAACTCTGATCTAAGTAGCTATTCCATTGTGAGGGCCAGCATGATCTGGATATATCTGTAACTTTTTTTCCTGTACCTAACTTGCATTCTTGGACCTCTATTTGACATGGCATTCCACCACAGTATTGTGATAATAAACAATCACAGGTCTCTGCTGCCCTCATTTTTAAGGGGTTCTTAACTACCATTTTGCCCAAGCAGCATATTCTCCTATTGACCTCAAAGAGGGTTTCTTTTGAAAACTACTGAATTGAATAAGGACCATGCCATGACGGACCATGCTGTTCTGCAAGAAGTACTTCTGCCCCCTCTAAAGTCATTGCTCCGCATGGAGGCCAAGAAACAGCAAAATCCTTTGTGTGTTCTTAATGCGTGACTACAGAAGTGCTTCACCAGCAATGAGCTGGCACATACTCAGCAATCACTGAAATCAAGATCTAGATAGATGTTGTTTGATCAGTCATCTGATCAAGTATCAGTTATATTTCACCTTCAAATGTATTCCTATGAGAAATGGTTCCTAATACTTTTAAAACATGATTTTCTCTGATGGCATGGCTTTGTATTTACCCGTATTAAAATTTAAAACCTTGTTATAATCACTATTATAGGAAAGAAAGGTTGTCTACTCAATGTAAACAAACCATTAATCTTCCCTGTTTCAGAAAAATCCTGTTGAATTGAGCAAACATTTACTCAATGATCATAATTATAGTGTATGTCAGTTTATACAGTCCCAAGTGGATTTAATCTATGTAAAGTGCCTTTAAAATACTGCAATTATTTTAAAGACACAAATAAGTCCAGAGAGTTAAGAACAAGATCACTCTGGTGGACTGTCTAAAGAAGTAGTCTGCTCCTACCTTTTTGTTCTTTTTTGTTTTCAGGACAGATTTCTAAATTCTGCTAATCTCCATTGGGGAGAATTAATCATCATAATAATTTTTGCTCTATTAATTTTAGTGAATGTATTATAATAGAAATAATTTAATGAATAGTCAGACTGAGTTCATACTGGTGGTCAGATGCCTTTAAGAGGGAACAGGCTACAAAACCTATGTTCTTTTACTGTAATCAAGTCACATCAGAAAAACACAAAGGTACTCCCTATTAGACTTTTAACTGCTAAAAATAAGTTGATTCTTACCTTTCCAAAACTCCCTTTCCCAATAGCCCGCAATATTTGAAAGTGGTCAAAGTTAACTGCAAAATAAAGGAGAGAAGAAAAGGAATATAGTTTGTAGCATGCTAAGTCAGAGTCAGAAATCAGACAAGAAAAGAAATTACGGTGTGTCCAACTAATGTCTTTTTATCATGTGGTGTTCAATTTTTCTCTTAAAACACAAAATATATTTAATAGCTTGCAAAGAGGAAGCCATAAATTTGCTGCATTCATTTTGTTCATCAGTTCATCTTTGACCAATGCCTCCAGAGCCCAGTATCTCCAAAAAGAAACATATCTCTGTCCTAACCAAGTAACAAGGCAAAAGTTAGCATTACGCAGCCATTAGCAAATACTGCTCAGCATTTTCCAGAAATATGGAGATCTATTAAAAGGATCCTGAATAACTCAGGTAACACCATCTACCTACCGATACAAAATAACATAAGGTTAATATTTTTACGGGATAATGCCCAGATTCTTACAGTGATGGAAGCTTGTCCCTTGATGAGCTAGTACGACAAGCCTCTCCAAAGTTTTCCACCTTAATGTAATACAAAATGCTAATATTGTAAGACTATTTTATAAATGTAGCATAGGTTTATTTTGAGAGATTTCATTTTAGCTTGGCAGCGGAATGGATTTACTTGCACTTCATGAAAATCTGACGGCACACCCTGCCCTAGACACTGAAGTGCTTTTTCTGTGAGGGTGAATGAGATTTCATCTCTCAGAAATGCCATTATTGTTGGTGTTGCATGAGATTAAACACAGAATGACCTTCAAATCTCTGTCTCATTGGTAGATCTAGAGGTTTAAAAAAAAAAAAATCCAGCAAAATCCTGAACAAATTTGATGCAAAGTCACTGAAATACAAACACGACAATGTGTGATATAGTTTTAACAGTCACTTGTCAGAAACTAATCACGCTTTGAGCTAAATCCAGTGAACCAGAGATGACAAAGTTCAGTGCAACTTAACAGGATTTTTTTAAAATTAAAACCTTCTTATGTTCCTGGCTTTGGCCATGAACCTTCATCTATGTGCCTCTCATGGATGTAACAGTAACTACAAAATTGTGGAGACAGACTGTTACTGGAAAAATCATAGAACCATAGAATGGTTTGGGTTGGAAGGGACCTTACAGATTATTTTGTTCCAACCTTCCTGCCATCGGCAGGGACACTTTCCCTAGACCAGTTTCTCAAAGCCCATCCAACCTGGCCTTGAACACTTCCAGGGATGAGGCAGCCACAGCTTCTCCAGGCAACCTATTCCAGGTTCACACAAAAATGTGGTAACAAGAACAAATACAACAAATATGTGACTCACATCAAGATGAAGATGAAAATCCTATAAAACTCATAATACTTAAAATATTTGACAAAAAAATTATATCGTCTCAAGCTACGCTTTGCTTAGAAAGTTGAAATAGATATCAAGCCACTAAAAAGGGTTAATATCTTACTTTCTCTGTTGCAATAATATCTCATTTACACCATTAATACCACAAAGCATTTGTTTATTAATGCTTGCTTACACTGCCTTCAAGGAAACATGGTTGCTCCTTTCATTAGTGCAGCTATAGCAACCACCTTCCTGGAAATTGCTGGAGACAAATCAAACCCAGAGCTGACAGAGCTGAGAGCTGCAGACTCTAGTCTATAGAAAACAAAGATGGTGAACACAGAAGCTTTAGAATTTCTATGCTGAAATAGAAATACATAACCTTGCAAAGGATTTATAAGATGCTTGGAAACCGAAAATTGGAAAAAAAAATATTTGTTCTGAATCCTGTAAGAATTAGGATTACCCAGATGTTTGAGAGGCAAATGTCTGTCAGCAACCTGTAGCAGGGGTCTCTGCTGACAGTTTCCACCAGTGGGGCATTGTCTTGTAGTTCTTGCTGGCCAATACTGGTCTGATGAACAAGACAGTCAGTTTAGCAAAACCACCTTCCCCATAAACTTACATCCACTTCAATCCTGCTCCCACCAGTCATCCCTCCCAAGTGCACAACTGGGCTGTCCAAGATGAGCCTTAATTTAGGTAGGAGTTCAACACAGTTTTGAAAATATTCTAAACACCATGCTAATCTCATTCATTTCTCATGGGAAAAGTTCATCCAAAAATTCAGCACAGCATGCTGGTGTTTTCTGTGTCACTCCTCTGCTTTCAAACTTTCTCATGTTTTCTGCTTATTTGGCTAAATTTTTTAACAAGCACATTCCTTAAAACAAACCTATTTTGAGTTTGTTCCTTACCTTACAGTCATTCAGCTGAGTCCAGTTCTCCAAACAAATGAAAAATTGTTGAAACGTTCCGTAATTATCTCAATTTCAGTCAAGCTACATTTCAATAATACTTGACTATATAATATTCTGAATCTGCATGTTTTGAAATGCGTGTTTGAAAAACTATTTTGTTTTTGTAGAAACTAGGATTAAGCATTTATCTTTAGCAATGAGAAGGACATTTTTTATTGCCCATAACTTCTATTTCTCTGTACTTCCTTCTTTTGTGTGCTTATTGCTCTGAATGATCAGAACAACTTAATTTTTAATTTGATTTAATTGTAAATTGTACTTCCATAAGAACAAAATTATTAAATGAGGCAGTAGACCATGGAATTGCAGATGGGTTACTAGTAAGCTAACCACTAAATAAGTGGTTAAAAATCATAACCACAACAACTGATGAAATTTTCTTAATTTCTATGTTTAAGTTGAATAGAAAATGGGATGTACATTTTCATATCTTCATTAAGAAAAAAAAGATTATTTTCTTCTGTAGCTCACAGTCCCATAAGCCTTATTTAAATTAAGGTACAATGAGTGTAATGCAATTTTTGCAAGAGAAAATAAAGACAATTTTAAATTACTGAGGAAATATGTAAACATTCCTGAGCCTGCATCTAAAATGAACAGAGCTTGCAGCCACTGTGGTTCTCTGGTAAGGGATAATTCACTTAAGTGAGACAACTCAGTCTCTTTTGATCATTCAAACATGCTCACAACATTGCAGGCTCACAAACTGAGGAAGTTCCTCCCTTGGGATGTTAGGAAAGAGTTAAAAATGGCCAATGGCCTACCTTGCAGCGGAGACCAATACCAAATTCACTGCGTAAAGCTAAGATTCTTTAAGCAATAGTCCCATCTAGAACAGAGCAGCACAGCCCTGATAACAGCAGAGGCTTGAGCTAAATTCACTGCCATCTTGGTACTACACTAGCCCCACCTCTCAGGTGTTTTCCTCAGATGTTTTTAATCTCACACTCTTAAAATTTTTGCCTAATTTTGTTAATCTCAATTTATTTTTTTCAGGTTCTGTATGTACTTTTTTGTCTTTTCTGGTGAAAATTCAATGCCAAAATATCACCACTTACTCTGAGAAGATATACAGCTCATCATGACCTCTGTCATTTCCAAAGTTGAAAATATCACCAAGGTCAGACACTGCCATTTCCTCTGTGCAATGAGGAGATCACAAGTATTAAATTCTTGTCCTCCAAAATATGGCATGTCTCGTTCTTGTGGTGCCTGGTGGTGTAGCTAATATTTTCTAGTGCAAAGCCCCACTGAGATAATGGTGTGGCTGGCAAAGGACATTTTCTTCAGTATCAGTAATATGACTATTACTCTCTTGAAAATAGCTTTCTTTGTACTTTTTACTCAAGAGAAAAAAGTGTATTTTCCAACTTTTTGAGCACTTCTTTCATTTTATTACCACACCATGCTTTGGAGGTCTTATACGTTGGCTCTGAATTTGAATCTGAAATATTTTCAGAAAGCAAAATTAGTTTATATTGTCTTCAGGAAATTTTTCACACAGGTAAACCCACAGAATGAAACTTATTAAGAACCCTATGAGAGAGTTTCTTTACAGTTTCTTTGATTTTTGCTAATTTGGAAAAATCAAGTATTATAATCTCCCCTCTTCCATCTCCCACCTTCATCCCTTAAAAGGGCACCTTTCATTCAAAACCAAGAAGGATTATGGAATAAACCAGATATTTTGATAACTAAGAGACAAAATCAGGATTTATGACATCTGTTTCATATTATGATATTAGAGCAATGGATGCCTGTTAATTTCTGCAATGTGCTATATATATACATATAAACAATTATATTTTGTTTCTTTCCATTTAGTCATATTCAAACAAACCTTAAATTCATTCCATTGCAGAGATTCAACTCTCTATTAACAACTTTTAGTGCAAGTATACCTTACATGGATTAGAATCACAGTTTTGAATTAACCCCGTGTACAGCATTTTCCAGTAGTTTGATCTTGAACAAATAAAAGCCAGATGCTGATAATGGGATTCACAAGCTGAATTAAAGGCTTCATCCTACTTGCCAGGAAAAGCAAAAAATTGTGGTCCTAACCATTACTGATACTTGGTCAAATATATTAGTGTACTGAAAAAACGATCAGAAATATCTAGAAGGATAGTGCAGTGGTTTGTGACTGAATTATACACAAGAGCCTCTTACTGCCACAGCCTTCTCATGTGACATTAGACAAGTGCTCCAATATCTCTGCCACTGTCTGTAGAAAAATGAACCATTGCATCACCAAGCAGCTGTAAAATTAGGTATAGAAAGTATCTTAGAGCTCAGACACACAAGTAATTGGGAGAGTAGTAAGAGCCAATTCAGGTAATAGTGCTTTAGAAAAGCACTGTGAAGGCTGAAAGCCATTTTTAAAGGGTGGGAAGTCTACACCAGTGTGGAAGTGGAGGTACAAAAATCAGTAGACTGATTCAAACCCCACACATCGTGTTGTGGCAGAGCTGAGAACAGAACCTGGCTTCTGCTTCATACTACACCTTCTCAGGCATGCCCAACAAACTGCAGGAGCCCTGATGGAGCAGATTTTTGGTATAAAACTTTCTAGTGAAAGATAAAATAAGTATTTCTTGCTCCACTGCTCCCTGAGGATAAAGTATACTTTGGAGAAAATATTCACATCACAGACTATTGGGTTTTTACAACCACACTGCTAAAAGACTGGATAGCTGTAGTGGAAATGCCTATTTCTTTTTAAATCATTATATACATAATGATATATGTTAAAACAATGAAATATTTTATATGAATTCACCTCTTCTGCATTAGTCACAAGTGCTATGGTTACTTGAACCAAAAAAAAAGAGTTCCATCAACAACAGACCATTATGTATTATGTGTTTGAGTTATGATGTCACAAGGGGACACAACATTTTTACCCTTTCACTTGTAGTTTTACTGGTTTAAAATATTCTCATGTTACACATCATTTGTTCAAGTGTAAATTACATTTAGCTAAAGAGGCAATATAAATATTGGGTGGATTCTAGATAGAGCTGATACCTGTTTTCTTGCTGCAGCTGAGGAATATTTACTGCATGTATATGTGATTAGTCCAAATACACTCACTAACCATTACCTGAAAGAACTTTGTATCTCCTAGAGAAAATATCCAATTGAACACGGCCAAAGCACAGGCATACACATGCTTTGCAGAATGAAAAATAAAGTAGAGGCCTTTCTGGAAGAACTTGATAAGCTGCATACAGACTCTCCTTCCCTGGTTGAGTCCCACTGATTTATTTGCACTGTCTGGGAGTTGCCAAAACCAGAACATGAGCACTAAGGCATTCGGAGGTGTACAGTACAGCCATATTTTCAACACAATGAGCACTTTAACACATCGACCTTCATTCTCACTGAACTCAAGAGAAAACAGAAATATAGAGATTTGATGTGGCCATTAGCCAAGAAAATAGATTTTTATTTAAGTCTGAGCACTGCCTTGCAGGTCTGTGTAGAGGTGGTTTAATGCTTCCTGTTTTTGTGAATCAGGAAAACAGAGTAATAACTAAATCAAATTTCCTTCTAGATTTAGCCTGTATGGTTTGACCTGAGACTCACTGTGTAGCACTGCTATTAGGATTTCAGACCAGCTCTGCAGTCTTCTTTCTATGTCTGTCTGCTTTTCAGATGCTCCAGGCTTTTCCAGGGAGAGCCAGAGGCTGTGCTGACAGAACCTCAGAAGATCTTAACAGCCATCAGATCTTGTTAAAATCGTTACTTCCTACCGCACAAAACACATAAGATGAGTAACCTAGTAGACACAGTCATATATATTCAATACTCTTAATAAAATCCCCTGCTTGAATTGGCATAGATAGGACAAACATGAACAATGCCTAAGTATTAAATTAAGGGTCATGAAATGGTTTGGATAGTCCTAAGGAGTCACTTTCCATCATGATCTGTTCATGGCAAGTGGATTAGTGAAGAAAGATACTGCTTAAATTAAGGAAGAAATGCATTTCTGCTGAGAGAATGATAAAGCTGGGCATGTCTTTGAAGTGAGCAAAGAGTACAAATCTGCATAGCCTCACAGGCTTCTGAGTAAAATGGGACATTACTAGACATTCTTTGACTGGGAAACTTACTACTTAGGAAGAGATACATAACAAAAAAGGAAGTTTCAGAGCTGGTTTTATCTCACTAATCATGAATCATGGTGTTTTCGATCATATTTAGGGGCTTTGTATTTAAATTGCATTACAGTGTCTCAATTCTTCATGATTAATGAGTGTTTTAGTCTCAATATGAACTGTTTCTAATTATGTTAATATTTTTTATAACTATTCAGACTTTATTTGCAATTAGAAAGAAATTAAGATCTTTGCATGCCAAACAAATTTTAGACAAAATTCAGCTAATTTTGTTTTGAACTTTATAATGCATTTTATTCTGATCATATTTGCATACTTTCTTCACTCAGAGTGAAACATTTCTGTATTATCAAAAGGCTTTTATTTCAGGACCCTTGACTGATCCAAAGTGGCTTTTTCACAACAGTTTGTTTCAGTGTTTTGCTTCCTTGTGAAGCCACCTGCAGGGTGAGATCTTGGGCTGGGCTACATCTCCCTTTCATAGGTGTCCTCACAGCACTTGCATGACCTGTGCTTTGTTCACTCTGAGCTGGTGGAGTGTTGGGCTATGGGAACTGTAAACAGGTACAAGACTTGGATCTGCAGAAGGGGATACAAGAATCAGATTCCAATACCTTTGAAGAAGTGTCATATCACAGAAATGTAGTCCAGCTTTGAACTGTGCCAGAATGAAATCTGAAAAGGTAAACCTGAATTCCATTCAAACTTTCAAAACCAGCTTTCTTTCCCAGCATAAGGCTTAAATTTTGTAAAGGAAAATGACAGCATTTTGATCCGGCAACAAGTTTAATTATCCATTAAAAGTTTTTTCAGGGGAAAGGTCTGTTTCGAAGAAAAGAAAACAGGGTGACAGAGTTCCTTATTATCTTCCATCTATGTCACATTTCAAACAAGACATAGCGGAAGCAACCTTTTCCCTTATTAAGATGGGCAGAAAACATCAGTATCAGGGTGTTGGAAAACCAAAAAAGCAATTTTATTTACACCTCTCTTATTTCTATATTCTATCGATAAATAGCTGATACCATAGATAAAAGAGTGGGCTAAAGAACATCTACTGTGATACATCACAGAAATTCTGATTTCCTTATGTCAATCCTCCTACAAGGTAATACTTCACATGCAATTTAGCTACACATTTGATGAAATTCACAGAATATTTAGACCATGCATGGTTTGTTCATCAAAGGAGTTGCCAGCATCGTGCAGTTCTACACTGTAATTAGTAAAATCCATCTCACATCACATCGTTAAAAAGAGTGGGGTTTTCCCTAAATGGCTGGGGAATTTTCTGAATGTGCTAGTAATACTGGAAAGAACTACAACAGCCTACCATTTTTCAAAATGCTATAGAAACAGACTAGAAGAATTCGGTGAATCAGCTAATAACTTACACTGTTAGAGACACAGGCATGTGTTGCCACAACCAGAAGTAAAATTGAAACTCTAAAGAAAATTAGCATTTGAAAGTAACCAAGCTGCTAAGTAAAAAGGATGCTAGGACTGATTCTCAAAATTCTTCTTCCCTTTTATTTCTGCAAAAGAACATGATTGTACTTCTAATGCAATTTTGTAAAAGCTGTAAAAAAAACTAAGACGAGATTTTGCATTCACAAGGAAACTGAGACTCCTTGGTAAACAAGAATCTGTTTGAGCCTGGGATCAAACGAAAATTTCTCTCCAGAGCTGCTTATACCCCTCATAAGCCAAATTAAAATGATACTGCCATTAAATACATCTATTCTGAAAAATATATCAGGCAGACACCAGAAGCCTGTAAAACAAAGTTTGCTCCTCGGACATGTAGAACCAGCTCCAAATCATTACAGCTTTTCTCTGAGGGAAGTTTAAACTGAAACTGCGGAGTGCCATCCCACAATCTCAAGGTCCTGTCTGAGAAATTGGAGGTATATCACCAAACCAAAAATCAAGAAAAGGCATCTGATGCTTTCAGGGATGTGGGTGTCAACTTCTGTGAGCCCCTGGGAAGGATTTGTCTGCCAGCCACTGAAGTCAGCACAGAGTCCCAAAACTGCAAACTGCAGTAGGATTTTGGTGTAAGAACAAAGTCATTAGTTTTTGCCAAAAGTCTGCTGGAAGGTTGCCCCTTGGTAGCCTTAGTAAGGGCTTCACCAGAAGCACCAGTGACTGCAGGAGTTGCTATTATTGTTATCCTGTGGGAAAACAAAAACAATTGTTGCTCTATGCAAAGTGTGGGGATGTTTAGCTGCTGCTTTGCTCCACAAGAATTTTAACACAGATTGGATGAAATTAGCTATTCTTTCTGAAGGACTGAGCACAAATAGGTGTTTACCGGCAAAGATTAATTGTACTGATCGAAAGAACTCTTGTGGCTGCATATCTCTCCCAGAGTGTTTCTTAGGAGCATTCGATTAAAAAATAAAGTTAATTTTCATATTTTTATGCCTCTTTAAAATTAGTCCAAATTTTTACCATAACAATTCCTAACTGGAGATTTTAGTGTGTTGCCTCTGTCTTCAGACAGGTTACTCTGTTTCAGAGGCATACAGCAGTACTCTCAGGTGGCTGGGGAAAGGAAAAGATTAATCAAAAGGCTGATTCTTGCCTGTGATGGTTTGTGTGAGCAAATGCAGGAAGAGATGAGAGGAAAAACTATTCTTTTAAATAAATAATCTCAATCTGAAGGATACAAAGCAGTATGAAAGTTCTGTTCTTTTGAGTAAAAATGTGATTACAACTCCAATGAAAGCAAACAGAAAGTTACCTACTTTTGGAGTCTTTCTCATCTTTTTGCTTTGTGCCTTCTTTCCATTTTTCCTTTTTTTTATTGGAGAGGGAAGTGAAAGAACTACAAAATCAAAAGGTCTTCACTGATCTCAACTGAAATGAAAAATTTCTGAGTATTGATTCGTGATGATTTCTGCTTTACTGTTATTGCTGTCTGTGTCCACATAGAGTGTGTAAATTTCTGATTTTTTTTTTTTCTGAAATGAGAACATTTCAAGAAATTCTACTTTTTATTTTGCTTTTGGCTTTTCACAGGAAGGATTTCTAATTTCATACAGTGTAATAATGAGAGAAAGTAGAAAATACTTATATTTCCCAGCATCAGAAACATAATTTACACACATACCAAATTTCTCTCAAAGACCACCTCACCAACACTGTATTTTATCCCTTTATGATCCTTTTCATGTAATGCTATGACAAGAGCACGTGATCATGCAGGTAAAAGGCTTGTTCTTTGAAAAACTGACAAGAAAATGAGGCAATCACAGAGATGTCTGGTGTGCTGCAGACAGCAGGAACAGGGGAGAGCACAAGCACGCCTTTCGCTGGCAGTATGGATGTTTAGACTGGATTAAGGTAATTGTGACACATTATGATTCACCTACAGTGCTGGTTTTCTTAGAAGTCGAGTTTCAAGGGTGGTGGAATGACATGGTCACCTTCATAGGGAACTTACAGCACTTATTAGTACAGAATTTATGTATTTTACTTTAACTTTGCTTTTCTTTTAGGAATAGCTTTATATCAAAGTCGAGATCAGACTCTGATCCCTGCCATGTTAATATGTACTGACGTTAATATTTGCATTTTTTCCTCACACATAAGTGAGCACAGGCAATAAAGATAAAGACTAATTTAAAATGATCTGCTAAGCAGGTCTTTTGACTTTGATGGCAATTCCAGCAAGGCAACCAATTAGTTTTCTTAAAATAAGTAGGAATAATAATCAACATCCCATGTCAGAAAGATTTAAACTAATCCAGACTAAAGTACAATGACTATTATTTGACGGCAAAGTTACTCATTTAAATTAATGAATTTTAAATTGTTTCTTATTAATAAACAACAACTAAAAGAAGGTCCAATATTGCTGTCAGAGCTAGGCAGAAGATACAAGGAACATGAAATGTGTGTTATCATTGCAAAAAATCTGCTGGACAATCTAGTAGGGGTCAAGCCCAAATTCATAGCATGTCCTCATTGGCAGTGCAGTACAAAACAGGAAAGAATGACTCTGTCTAACGTCACCACTGATGATGTGAGCTGCAGAAAAATTAGCGCAGACAATGGTATGTTTTAGTTGTCTTTTTTGGGGGATAATGCAAAATCTTCACAAATCCTGATGATGACTAATGGTACAGGCAATTACCAAGGTGAAGCTCCCTTGACAAATACCTAAGATTTAAAACAGCTGCAGATGAGAGCTTAAAAGGGAAAAAGAGACAAAATACAACAATGGCAAGCATGAATGGAGGGTAATACTGCAAAAAATCAATTAAATTTGTAATAATTCCTGTCCCAAGATATCATCAACTGAAAGGCAAGTTGAGAAGGGGGTAGAACTAGCACAAAGTGAAGGCACAAATTGGGAAAGACTCAGACTGTGACTAAGAAGAGAGATCTGTGCAGAGCTGACACTCTTTTAATGCTACTTCCATGCCCATGGAGGTGGAGGTTCACTGATCTGATCTGAACCTCTGATCTGATCTGAAAATGTGATCCCATGGACTGAGAGTGAGAATTGGAATGCTTATGATGGGCCTTCAGCCTAGATGGTCTTTATTGTGTGGGTCAATTTAGTGTAATCCTTCAGCAGCCTAATTTTAAAGCAACCCCTTTCAACATCTCATTATCTTCTGTTATGATGTCTGGTTAACCATCCATCAATTGAGCTAAAGATCCCCAAACAATTGGATTTCAAATACATGGGCTTTTACTGTTAGATTTAAGAGAAGAGCAAAAGGATTTCGGAGTGCCACTCTTTTACAACAAAAGCAAATAGCAATAGATTGTTGTGAAAAGCCTGTAACAGCTGATCAGGGATTTTACACATTGGTGTATAACTCAGTGCTATGAAAAATATCATCAGAAGTCAGATGTTCCTCTGGATGGACTGAAATATGGTAACAATCCTCACCTTTGCTAAATAACTGATATTGATGTCTGCAAATGACCAGAGCCTGGTTAACACAATCATGAAGGTTTGTGTTAAAAAGAAAATATTCTCCTGTAGTTGAAAATACTTACACACAGTGTGGTAGGTATGTTCACTCCTTGCGCACAGGATTCAGCGTGGCTGGTCACATGAAGCTGGCCACACGAAAATGGCCACATCATTCTATGATTCTACGACAGAACATGATTCTCTGCGTATCTAGACTGGCACTGAAGCTATGTGACATTAATAACTGCAGTTATTAGGTTGTTATCAGGTTTGATGCATTGGCTAACAATGTAACTGGATTTAAGCTCATAGCCCTGACCTCACTGTCACACAGAAATGATCAGGATTTAGTCAGGCACTGTCAAACTTCAGTCTAACCACAGGCTAGTTTATCATAACAGAACTGGTTTGGCTGCTCCTATGTTCTGTTCCATGCTAGCATATAGCATTTAGGTAACCTATTTTCCAGTAGAAAGGTTTCTTTTCATTGATTCACTTGGCTTAGTGGAAAGTAATTGGAACATCTCATCCATGTATCCTATTATAACCAGCAATTTACAAAATTTTGCTATTATAAACACACAAGTCAGTGAATTATTTTTATTTTAAGATCAGTGAAAGTGTCAATTAAAGATCCCTTTTTGTTGCAATGAAAACAGTTTTGTTTTGTGACAGAACAGAGATTTGGTTCAGAAAACCTATTAACTTAAATTAGCATCACCGGAAACATCAGAAGTCGTCAATGAGCAATTGAATTGATGTACTGGACCTTATCACAGCCAGTTTTGCAGGGAAGCCTCTGTGAGTCTCCATGCTTCTCATAGCTATTTTGAAAGACATTGACATTGAAACTAAGGAGAAAAGTTTTAGAAACTGCTCCAATGTAAAATATAAGACCTTTGGTAAGTGATAAACAGCACCCTTCTGTTGAGAAAAGAGAGTTTCTGATTGACCATGTTATTCACTTATGGATGAGCTGACAAAAACAATCTCTGAAATCATTGCAAGGAGAAACAGGCTGACAGGTATAAGCAGAAGAAAAGATACTCCTTGTGAAAATGTATTGCTACAATATAGAAAATCTAAATTTCACTTTACTGTAATAGACATCCCTGTGAGATCAGGATACACATCATAGACTATGAAGCATCTTTTTCAGCTGGAAAGTGGGAATATTCACCTCCCTCAGAGTTTCTATGAAAATAACCTCATTAATAACTGAACTGGAAGGCTCTCTGAGGGAAGTTGCTATGGGAATAAAATGTCAAATATCAGTGTACCAAACTGTTTTCTCCTGCAATAAAATTTATCAGAGAGATCTCCAGGTGAAGGGAAATTCTCTAAATGAAGTTAACAACAAAATCCTCAGTGAAACATCCATCAATCTTATCCATGCAAAGGTCTCTGTAATTCCAAATGTGCCAGGGGAAGTTAATAAACCTCTTTGCTCTTGGCTCCTTGGGGCAGCGGCTCTGAAACATGGTTCTCGCAGATCAGGATTGCACAAAATGAGTCTTGGTGCTATGCTAATGAGAGCTTAGGGACCCATGGGAAGAGGATTTTATTCAAACACCTAAACAAAGTATGAGTTGTTCTCTTTTTCTTCTAAATTCAGAACCCAAGAAATGAGGAGTGTCTCTCCAGAACTGAATCTTGAAGAGTTATCTCTTCTATTTTTAACCACAACTACAAATTAAATACCTGGGGCAAGTAAGGACACTGAAGAGTCAGCATGATGTCCGTTTCAATAGGGATTGCCCCCCATGTAGTGATTTTAAACCAAACCATCACCATGGGCTTCAAACGAATGACACCAGCTCTAAGTTGCAGCAGAGGTGTGCCTGGAGTGGCCCTGCCTGCTCCAGCTGCTCAGTGCCAAATCCAAGCTACAGCCTGGGCTGTGGCTGTGGGGTCCAGCTGCAGGCAGTGAGGTTGCACAGCAGAAGCTGAGGGTAGAATGGGGATCGTAAACAGGAAAAGCTGCTTCTAATCGTGGAAAAAGGCAATATTTAATTAAATTAACAGCACATATAGTGAGTACATTTAAGGGGCAGATCTCCAGCAGAGGAGAATTAAAGAAAATTTCAAGTATTCCATTACTGTCTGGCCACAAAGTAGCGCCTCGGAGTCCAGCAGAAGCTAGATACCTCTTAAACTGGTCATATTTCTTTTGACTGTTTAAATGAAAGACACAACACACTTTTAAGAGGGCTGACCTTCTCCATTAATTCTGTCTGTTAGCCTACCCATAGTTATCCACCCTCTGCAGTTAAATGACTTTCACTGTGTAATTCAGCACTCAAGTTACATTTTACTCATAGGTCTTGTAAATTTTTTAAGCTAAGTTATACTTCTTAAAAAAATAATAAAATCCATTTTAGAGATGGAACCTCAAATCCCAGCCTCTGAGGTTGTAAAGGGACTGACCTGAACTCAGCTTAACAGTTCTGATTTTTATAGTTATCTGGAGCCAGGAAGAGGCTTCTTTGTTAATCTAGCTAGGGTTCTTAATATTCCACTGTGTGAATCATCTGCTTTCATAAGAATCACTCCGCTTTGTCTGCCATTTTGGAGGAAAGAAGGTCTCCCAAGGCTTTTTTTACCTACATGCTCCAGACTAAACTGTTGTTAATCAAACATTATAATTTTTTCCCAACTTCAGAGGAAGCGATATCCTGAGCTATTAGTTAACATTAACACCTTTTTATACCTCATTTTTTGTGGCTGTTTCTCTTCAGGGTGTATAGGAAAGATAGAGAAAAACCCTGATAGTAACAGCTATATTTAATTCATAAAATAATTCTATAATTTCAGTGCAATACGCATTTCTTCATCTCAGTGTTTATAGATAAATATTTGATGATGGAATGGGTAGTTTTCCTATGGAGACTGAAACCGATGGGTTGGCTGCTGTACACAAAATGACCACCTAACTGCAGATGCTTTTTTCCTTGGAGCTGCAGATTTATTCTCTCATCATGGTGCTTCTTACCTCTGAGAAATCCTTGTATACTTATTTACAAGTTGTTTATAAATATGCTTATTTACACTCCACAAGCAATTACACCAAAGCTGATAGGACCATGCGTTGCAGAAAACAGTAAATATGAATAAAGAAATCAGGCATTTTATCTTATCTATGCACTGCTAAGATTAGGAGTTGTCCTTGTTTAAGCTGGAATAGAGTTAATTTTCTTCTTAGTATCTAGTACAGTGTTGTTTATTATTATTATTGTTATTATAATTATAATTTAGTTTATTTCAATTACGTTCTTATCTCAACCCACATGTTTTACCTTTCTCTGATTCTCCTCTCTATCCAGGTGGGGAGGGGGGCAGAGTGAGCAGGCAGGTGTGTGGTACTGAGCTACCAGCTGGGATTAAACCGCAACAGAAGTGAAATATTAAAGTCTTCAAGCAAAGCAAACATAGATACACTTATGAAACAAACCAAATCCACCTTGGGTCAGCTGGTACAGAGGTGACAGAGAGGAGGAGGACTTCAGACCAACCTCAATTCCCACGTTGTGGCCGGGGGTTGGCATTAACAGTAGAAAGTCAGTAGACTCTTAAGCCACAACTTAACTTAGATTTACCTCATATCGCCACACAACATGAAAAAATAAAAATATTCATTTGGTGAACAGGGTGGGTAGCTGGCAGATATTAATGGAAGAAACACAAGTTCTAATTTTAACCACAGAAGTTATTAGGTGCAAAGCACAAACAAATAGTGAGCTGCAGAGGATAAAATTGCTCCATGTAGCAGAAGGTTTGTTAGTGCCTGAAAAATTCAGTGGCACTAAATGTGCTTATACCAATTCTGTATAATCACAGAAACAGAACCTCAAATAAGTTTAATTATAGATGTTAGACGAAAATAATGAATATTGGTGACTCAGTTCTGAGTTCTAGAGTTCCCTACTGCATACACTGGGTTTATTTTGATGAGAGTGAAGTACATAAAAACATATCTGTGTGCATATATAGAGAAAAAGAAAAAGAGAGAGAGTCTCTAAAAATATATGTATATCTGTATTATATTTTCTTAACTAGAACAAAATGGCAAATCAATATATCAAACCTTCTTCTGGCTATCTATGAAAATAATATTAAACAACCTTGGCTTCTTTACAGCACAGAATGGAAAGCTTTCAACACAGGAGAAGATAAAGTTGTAGGATTTGTTTGTTTTTTTGTTTTTTTGTTTTTTTTTTTTATTTACAGGTTTTGAAAAGGAAATCAGTTTCATATTACTAAAGACTAGAAGAAACATATTGCATATGACAGCAGTCAGCAATCTCTCTTGGGTGATCTGCTGGGATGTATTCTTCTTTTCCAAATTGGAATGTAGCACTGCAGGAAGATCTTTACAACACCCAGGACATCCTGCCACTCAAAAATTCAGGATGTCACTGATCCACATATGTCTGTGGATCAAAAGATGTATATGGTCTATCTAGCAGAGGAAGGTGAGAGGGCTGAGAGCAGCCTGTAGTTACTCATTAGTCTTTGTATACCCAGGGAAGCATTTAAAATTCTCAGCATCTCACAAGTGAGAAAACCGAATGCCACAATCTTTTCTCTGTAATGGACAGGACTACAGTGAAAGGGTCACTTCTATTAATGCATTTAAAATCCATGACTGCGCTTCATCCGACAGACTGATGGCTCCTGCCTTAGGAGCATCAACGACTTGAAGTCAAGGCAGCACTCAGCATAAGTGCTTGAAACCACTGAAAACATGGTATCTCTTCACTGACACATATTACTTCGTCTTTTCTAAACAGCAGGCATAACCTCTCCTCACTCTCAGGAACGTCTTGTGAAAGCCATTCAAGAGCAGATGCGATCCTAGCAACAGCTGGAATTTGCTGAGCCACCAGACAAGCTCCACTTAGATGTCCTGTCTCCCACAGCCGCAGCCAACAGCTTTGAACCTGATGTCCAGTCCGTTTCCCAAACTATACCATCAAAAAAAAAAAAAAAAAAAAAAAAAAAAAAAAGAAAAAAAAAAGTAGGGAAAACCCAAGAGNGGATAAGATAGCTTGAGTGATTGCAAATAATTTTTTTTTTGAAAGGTGCCCAGGCATCTGAACGTTTGGATCAACAGAAAGGGTTAATTGTCCTATGACTCCTTTCCAGCAAAATCACACAGCACTTAGTGCTGACAACTTTGTTCAATAAAGATCAATAAATCCTTCAAGAAAATCTTTCAACACTGAGATTTTTATGGAAAATTTCACACTAAAAATGTATTTCTCTGTCTAAAGTATTTTCACCTGCTATTATTATTTGCACCATAAAAAACCTGTACTTTAATAACTTAGCTTCAAAACTTGAGCAAGAGATCTCAAAGACATGTCACTGGGCAGGAAAAGGTATAGCAATAATGGCATAATTAGCATGCAGTTACTGAAAAATTACATGCCAAGGCTGGGCAGAGGAGAATCTCATGGAGCTGCGTAAAACTTCTGGCTAGTCTGTCCCTCGTGTTATGTCCAAACCAATCTCAATGAAAGCTAACTTTATTTTACAGCAATTCCCCACACATAAGACTGTATTTCTGTAGTTTTCACATGCTAAGAGTCAAATATGAAGCTGTGCTTAAAATGATGACTTTTTCTTACTTCTCAAGAAAGATCTTTTGATGATCTCTTGTTGTTTGACTTCAAGCTCTGTGTAGCAGTCCACAGAGCTTAAGATGTGGTATTGCCCCGAAAGCATTTGCAGGCTTTACAGCTTGGACAAAGATTTATCTAAACCTTACCCCAAAGGGTACAAAATCAATCATCATAACATAATGTGAAAACAATCCTGCGGGAAGTGGAAGATAGTTTCAGAAAGGTGTGAAGGACACTCAGGAGGCTGACAGTGATTTTGTGATTATACTGCATCTTTGTTTTAACAAGGTAGCTAAGAACAGTTCTCATTGCTCAGCAAGGGAGGTGGAAAATATCAAAAGGAAATAATAATTACTGGAAGGATTAACTCAGTTTGCAATTTTATATCTTAAATAAGGAACAGCAGGTGTTCCCTTATCACTGCAAAAATAGGAAAAAGAGGGAAAGTATTTTTTGTCCACTGCAGCAGACTGCCTTGTAGTATATTTATCTTACTAAATACAACAGTCTTTCTTACACTGAACAGTGTTAGCAATAGAATGAGGATGTCAGTGCTCTAATTTATTCAGTCTCATACCAAGCAAAAAATGACAGGGCAGAAAAGTACATCAGGTGTGGACCTTATCTAAATGTTTCTAAATTTCAAAGAACTAGAATTGATATTTATTTCCTAAAGAAAAAAAAAATTAAAAAAAATTAAAAAAAGAAAATTAGAAAGAAAGTGGGAATAAACTCAAAATCAATAAAATATTACCAGATAGAAGTTCAAAACACTGATTTAATTCATATTTTGAGTCAGATAAAAAAACTGTAGAGTAGATTAGATGAATATATCTAAAATAGCTTTTTTCAAAATAGAACAAAGTAGAAAAAGTTTAATGAAGTACGAGATAGAGAATTCCATGTTATGTCATGCTATTATAAAGAAAATATTTATGGGAATATAAAATTTGGGAAATTAATTTCAGATTCATCAGCTATGCTCAGTTATCATTAGAGCCTCAAAAACCTGTGTAAATAAGCTGCCACCAACCCTAGTAAAGCTTTCTAAGAAGGGTTCCTTCAATTTAAAAGGAAAATACCTTTGTCTTCATTATGGAATGAATGAATGAAACTTACTTAGGTCTCTACATTGTACTTAATAACCATATCAGAAAATACAATACAGCAATTCTAAGAACAAAAGCATTACAGCATTTGATACTTTTGTGTCAAGAGCTGTGACAGCAATCATAGAAAAGGGGTGTAGGAGAAAAACTGATCGTAAAGAATCTTCCATTAATTGTAGCAGGAATAAGTCATATGCAAAACTGGAAGAAGAAGCTTGACGGACTGACTACCAGTGAAACCAACTGAAATCACAGAATCATACAGTTTTTTTAGGTTGAAAAAACCTTTAAGATCTTTGAGGCCCACCAAAAACCTAGCACCATCAAGTCCACCACTAAACCACATCTGTAATGGCCCAGTCTCCAGTAAGCTTTCCTTACCAGGCTAGAAAACACAGAAAGCTGATAATCTTTAGAAGTGAGGTGGTGAATTAAGACTTTTACAAACATTTTTCTGCAAAGTTCAAATTTCCAGTGATTAAAACCAGTGATCTCACAAATCCTGACCTGTCCATTCAGAGTGTGCATTTACTTATTAAAATACACATGTTGATGAGAGTCAAAGTGGAAATTAAGGAGTTAAAGATGAGGTCAAACTGAGCAGCTGAGAGACAGCTGCATGTAAATAAATCTTCTAGTTACTGGAGTGGAAAATAACTTATTTGGGAACAAAAGGAAGGAAATCCTCATTTCTGTGATATGAAAGTACAGCCCTACTCACATCTTTATTGATGAGTATTTGAGGTGAATGCTGACTGCCTAAGGGAATAGACCAATGTATAACATTAAGATTCTTCTGAGGACAACTTGAATTCACGTCACATGCAGCGCTCTCATTATATTTGTCAGATTTCAGTAAGTGAGGAATCTGAAAGGGAAAGCCTGGTAGTACTCACCAGTGAACAGATGTCTTCTTTCTTTCCTCTTTCCTCCAGAAATGTGTGTTTTATAAAGGTACACTACTATACTGTAGTATATAAATAGTATACATTGGCCTAACTATAAAAAAGTACTGTATACATGTGATGTATAATTTAAACAGCATAATGCTAATTTCTAAGATTTTAAAATTAAATAAAAGGATGTTCCATGAAATACTGCATTAAGAGAATCAGTTCTAGGTCCTGATGAACACATTAATGCTCAACATCCTCTTGTACTGGGAAGGTGTAGGCATCTTGGGCCCCACCAGTGCTCATCTGCAGATACAGTGTGATTTGAACATACATTTCTGATAAAGTAAATAGTTTCCTAGGATCAATTGCAGCCAAATAAAAAGTGTTATTCTTCAAAACATTTCATGTATTAGAGACTGAACCCTAGAGACTAAACCAACTTTGTTCTTCTCTAGGAGAGAAAAACAAGACATTTGCCTTTTTTTTTCTGCAAAGGTCTTGTATTTGCTATTCATGCCAAATTTTGAATGAGTCCAAGGAAACTCAGAGTATGATTTAGTTAAAGAAACTTTTATTGATCTTTTCAGTTTTTTATGTTTGCATAATAATAATCTTTTACTTCTTCCTGTTGCAGGGAAGCTCACACATACACACACTGTTCACAAGTACATCAGCAAATCAGGCAACAGTGCAGCATGGGCTTACACTAGGCAATAAATAATGTCACTCAAGGCAATCAATGTAACTAGTTCATGAAACTAAGTGCAACTGTGCTCAAGAGAGATTGTACCCTCTGATGTGCATACTGCTTGCTACTGCTGCTCTTCTGCCTCCAAAATGTCCAGATTTTCCTGCTGAGTTTTGTGGGTGTCCCCTGCCCTTCACATGTTTTACCCTGATAGGATGCTGTGCAGCTCCTCTACCAGACTGAACTAGAAGTTGTCCTTTTCAATTGAATATTCTCTCAGAATTTTTTGCTTTGTATTGATTGATCTCAGTAGCAACCTTTTCTCTTCCACACCTTTCCTACCTTCTCAGCATTAGCACACTCTAGCTAAGTCAAAATGTTGTGAAACCTCCAAAATAACTCGACAATCTTTCCTCTATTCCACCCTTCAATGCTTAGTCACAGGTGTCACTGCCCACCAGGTTTTGCTGCAGGAAGGTTTTGCCTTCTGCCTTCCCAAGCTTGCTTTTTAATGAGAAAGCTGGAAAAGAGTGAGTCTTGTGCTTGGCCGACAAAACCCTGCCTTCTTTGGATTTATGCCCACATTCAGAAGATACTGTACAAAGACAGTTCTGGTGAGATAGGATCTACTTTTTCTGAGTATCTATGAGCAAGATCATAATTCTTTACTACGTTTTTTTTCCAAAGATTTTCTTGGCCGTTTTCCAGTCAGGTACAACATGTGATTCCAGGCTGAACTTCATTCATTGGGCAGTATGGTACTCAAGGTTCACAAAAAACTGCATCCCCCTGCTAGTAGCTACTGCTGGCTTTGTAACCCACATTCACACATCCATCAAGGAATTCTTTCACTTTCATGACAAGTGCTACCCATGACTCAGTGTCTGTCACACCGGAGCCAAGTGGGAGGAGGTAAATCTGTCCCCCCTTGTCCTGTGGGAAGCCATCAGATCTTTTGAACTCTACTGGAAGTGAAGCAAATATTGAGGAGTAGGGTCAGTTTAATATCTCTGTACATTTGAAAACCATTTACCCTGGGAAAAACCGAAACATTTACTTCTCAGATTGCCACCCCTTCCACCACTCAGCTTTTCCAGTCCTTCATAACCCAGCTCTCTGAAAGCCTGCTCTTTGGCACAGAAAACAATAGCAGCACAGCTGAAGGAGCAAAGCCTTTTCAGTGCAAGCAACAGCTGTGGGCAGGAATGGGAGGCAGTGTCTGAACTGGTGAAGGAGGAATTGCAAAAGCAATGGTATTGAGATTGAGACACAATCTTGTTTTTTCAGAGTTTATTTAATAGTCAGAACTTTCCCTGATCTTAAATAATAGTCTCTAAGCTTATCTTGCGTAATGCTTGGTTAGTTTTGAATTATTTTTACTTAGTTATACACAAAAAGCCGATCTTGATATCCAGGCACACTACGTATTGCAACATGGGTAAAATGTTACCTCTCCTGAGCACTTCCTCAATAACAAGCCAACAAGAAATTCCTTAACACTCTTTGAGGTAGGTGTCATGCCAACCACTTCTGCAAATTTTAGAAGTCTACAAAAGCAGCAGCAAAGACTTATAGCATGCCTTTGTTTAAGATGGAGGTCCTGACAAGGATATTTCCACCAAAATAGAAAGCTAAATCTTGGAACTGGAGTAAATATGATTAGGAAGGATCTTGAAAATTTATCTGGTCTATCTCTAAGATATTACTGACAGAGGTTTTGTTGAATGTGAATGATGTTAAGTAAAGTAAAATTGGCAAATACTTTAACTCTCCCTGGAAAGGATCATCAGGATCTTTGTTCTAATCCTGACAGTGTGAGGTAAATCTGATACTGCACATTTTTAGGACATTCAAATGGTGGAACAGAGATGCAGCTCATTTGAGGTAACAAGAAGCTAAGATGAAAGTGCCAGATTCATCTTTAGAGTTCCCTGTAAAAAAGGGAAAACTGTGATACAGTATTAAACTTCACCTACAATTATCATTTAGTGTCTGAAGAGGTCCACATTATTTTGTGTGCATTGTACCAAAGCCTGAGTCAGGAAGACAAAGGTTGATAGTGGTTGCAGTGTCGTGGTATTCCTTCTGAACCCCCTGTGGCACAGAGCATGTAAGCTGTTGACAACAGTTTGGCAGTTGGTACCTCTGTGGCTGCCTGAAATTGTCATATTGTTCTTCTGTGCTCTCCTTTCTGCCTATATTGTCCCACAGTCTCGTATCACGCTGTAAGTGTAAGCTCAACACTGATCTATTTTCTTCTGTGATTGTACAGACACCAGTATAAGGGTTTCTGAAGTGTTTTGCACTATACATAATGATGACCTCCGGTCTAAAGTTCAATAAATAGAAAATGAAATTGTATAAAATTCATCATGGTCATTAAACAAAATATTTAAAAAATCCAATGGTCTGGATCTAATTTATCTAAAACATTGATATTCAGCATAAAATAATGCCTTTGACAGCTGTGGTTTTCAACAGAACTGCCTTTGAGCAGTTTTTAAATCACATTGTGGTATTCTTATCCAATTCAGTTCTAAAGGGAACTGGAATATTCATCTTTGCAAAGAAAAAATTAAAATGCAACATAACACACCATAGAACTTCCATGAACAAACTAAAAATCCAGCAGAAATATTGATCCCACATGATGTTTGCTACTTTCTCTAACAGAAGGTATTTAGATTCCAAACCCTTTATTTAACTGTTCTTTAGGGCTGTACTTTATGAAACAAGTAGTTTGAAAAGAGTGTGTTATTATCCTCATGACTGGAGTCGTGTGCAGCAGCTCTGTGCCTGCATCAGACATTATCCATTATAGCTCAGTGGCAGCAGGATGATGAGCACTATCATATCACTGACAATAACTGGACACTGCATACTCTGTTTTCAATCTGACTCATTTTGACATTTAACCATTGCTTTAAATTGCTTCCAAAAAAACCTCTTGTCATTTTTGCCTATGTCACTTCATAGTTCTTCAGCTTTCACTGCACTTATGTATAAACTCAGCCATTATGCTCCGAATTTAGCTACCTGAATCCATACTAATTGCAGGCATTTTTCTTAGGCTCTGCATTTGGGTTTTAGGCTTTTAGTACAAGTCTTTTCAGCAGCTGTCCATTTAATAATGATGTTTTCTGACACTCACCAACAATTTTAAATCCTTCATTTAAGCTGAAGGCTTTTCTAAAGAGTAAAAAAATCAATTTTAAATTACAACTTCAAATTGGAGGTTTAACTCCAGAGGATGGATGCTATATTCTCTGGTACATAAGATTTCCATTGAGCTCTGTAGCTATGACACTACAACAGAATAAAGCCTCCTGACTCAGGGAAGAAAGTGGGACTTTAGCACTTCCTTGGAGTGAAGTAGATCCATGAGCTCTACAGTGAATCAGGGTCTGGCCATGGACAGCTAGCCAAGACTTGTTGCTATGCCTCATTTCCCGCATACAAGACTACACTACTGAGGCACAGCCTGTCACAATGACCTCCACCGTGGGGTTTTCGAGCTCTACAGCTTCAGGGTGCTCAGTGAAATGTTCTCTGGAAATACAGGTTTACTTTAAGTGTAAAGTCACGTACTACAAAAATAAAAACAAGCCCTTTAAAAGTTCAGTACACTCATTTCTAAAAGTAACTGTAGCAAAGCTGACTTTTTAAGCCCCAAATAATCAAATACCACTGCTATATAACTTGGCAGAAACAACTTCTTATTCCTAACACTTTGTTTCTTATTCTTTCCTCTGTATCTTCCACCACAATGTAGGCAAATACATTATTCTTATTTGACAGTAGTAATATCTCTGCTGAGTCAGCTCTTTTCTAAACGACTCTTTCTGACTATTTAATTTTCACATTTTGAATATTATTGAAATTTTAACCAAACACAGTCAAGCAAATCCAGCATGAAAGATACTCTTTACAGTCACTAAGTTAGTGCTAATATATTCATTGCTTGTGATATTTACTGAGAATTTGGAGGGAATATTTACCAATGGTGAATATTACCCTTACTCTTCTATTGCCATTCTTGTGAATTTATTGCTGTTTCTGAAAGTTGAACAGGAGGAAAAATTTACTTCTTTGCTCTCCTGATATTAGTACTGGATATACATATTCAGGAAAGGGTGGTTGTTATGAGAATAGGAAATATTCACAGTGAGGAGAGTCAGGTTCCTTTGCTTCAGTAGTATTAACCAAAATAAAACTGTTTTCCTTTTATCTGAATTGACTACACAATTTGTGTAGTACCTGGCTTAAAATGCTTTTTAAATGTATGAAAAAATGTTATAGTTCCATACCATAAGTATCTAGCTTTGATAAGAGGTAGTGGTGCTGCACAACACCAGACCTAGTTCTTTATCCAACCTATACAGCAAAAAAAAATCAAGTAATGAAACGTATTTTTCTATCTCTTTAGCCAGAGTACAATGTCTAGGCAAACAAAAGGCTCTGTTCCCTGGATTATTACTGGCTGTTGTTATGCTTTAACCTAGGCTAAGAAGAAAAAATTAGACAAATACAGCATGGTTTTACCAGAAGTTTTTTTGCACACGAGTAACCAGTCATTTCTCCTTGATGATGAACTTCTTTTGTAGATGACAGAGTTGGTCTCATATAACTTTTCTCAGTTTAATTAAACTGATATGTAAGAAAGTATAAGAAAAGCTGAACAAGGTGAGGATTAACTGGCAAAATGCAAGGCGGGCATCTGTGCTGGTTTTGGCTGGAATAGAGTTAATTTTCTTCGCAGGAGCTAGTGTGAGGCTCTGTTTGGGATTTGTGCTGGAAACAGTTCTGATAACACAGCGAATTTTTAGTTATTTCTGGACAGTGCTTACACAGAGACAAGGATTTTTCTGCCCATCATCCCATCCCACCAGTGAGGAGGGTGGGAGTGCACAAGGAGCTGGGAAGGGACACAGCCGGGACAGCTGACCCCAGCTGACCCAGGAATATCCCACACCACATGGCTTCGTGCTCAGTATATACAGCTGGGGGAAGAAGGAGGAAAGGGGAAACATTCAGGGTGATGGTGTTTGTCTTCCCAAGTCACCATCACATGTAATGGGCCCTTCTCTCCTGCGGATGGCTGAACACCTGCCTGCCCATGGGAAGCAGTGAATTCATTCCTTGTTTTGCTCTGTTTGTGTGCACAGCTTTATCTTCGGATATTACACTGTCTTTCTCTCAACCCACGAGCTTCCTCACTTTTAATCTTCTGATTGTCTCCCTCATCCCACCTGAGGGGAGCGAACAAGTGGCTATGTGGCGCTGAGTGAGCTGCTGGTTGGGGTTAAACCATGACAGTAACACAGGAAAAAATGTTATTTGGAAATGGGAATGATGAGGCTGGCAGGAGTTAATATCAAAGAAGATGAAGTCTGGAAATGATCCAGCTGAATACTTACACAAAGTGTTCAGTGGTCTTGATAACTGGCATGGAGATGATCAGAGTGGTGATAATTCAAAACATTGGATAAAGAAGAATCAGAGTGTTGCAAGGAAAGAAGTGGGTGATCGTCTTTGAGACTATGAAAATAGACCAAAATTCAGTCATGCAAAAGGCCATGTACATAGGAATGCCAAAAATTTCTCATGTAAATTGGAGTTCATCAATGGAAATTACTGAGCAGGGCACTGACCACAGGGTGACAGAGCTACCCACATGATATGTCCATGAAAAGGGCATATGTAGTTATAGGCTGTACTAGAAGTTATTTCCAGTAGACAACAGGATGTACTTTTTCCAACACAAGGTCCTAGTGAAAACTCACCTACAATTCTGTGGATAATTTGGGTTATCTGTGTAAAACCAAGACAGGTTCAAATGCAGACAGATGCAGGGAACAGAAAATAAGAAAGCAGTAGAAATAATAGAAAAATAGAAAAGGTTTCCAAACAAATCAAAGAGTGAGAGGGGACATTTTTGCTTTCTATCAAAGCCCCAGAGTAATCCTGGAGGGGAGAGAGCATTGTAAACTAACAAAAACTTGAATTAAATGCAAATCTTACAAATAGGTTAAGAAACATTTAGTCAGGAAAACAGATGTTTCTAACCATTCAAAGACTGAAGTTCTAGAGGATCCTTTTAATAAAAATGGAACACAGAGAATGAATGTAGCTGGTCAAGATGGTATGTATCACAGTCTTTAAAAAGATTAGTGTATGGTAATGGTGTGTTGTACTGTCTGTAATAACTGGGGACTAAAAGCATGTAGTTCAGGCTTCTGATTCTCCAGAATCATTTTCCTATTATCCTGAGCATGGTGGGGAGCCTACATACAACTTACAGTTTTTAGATCTACTCAATGGATCAGCACCTCTTCTCATCAGAAAGCAGGAGTTCTAACTCTGGAACAGACACCCCGGAGGCTTGTCAGGGAGTACCTGGGTGCTCTTCACACACTATTTCCATACATTTATTTCTTAAGTGGCACACCACGTAACTTACTTTTTTTCTACCATTTCCACAGTGACAATAAATGGTTTTAAACCTTTTCTTAGAAAATTCATGCTTTATTCTACATCCTTTATTAACATGTATGCATATAAAACAACAATACTTTTTTCTGCTCATTTTTATAATTTTAAGAGGCAGCTGTGACATTATACACAGTACACTAAATAGCTTAGTTTCTACTATTCCTACATCTTCATACACAACTTACCTATTCTGGTTCTCTATGAATTCATTGTTGCTCTTGAGCAAAATTATACCATCTCAAGAAACAGATCTACTTTCTTTTGCTATACTTTCTCTTTAGCTTTGGTTTTTTTTTTTTAATTACTTTACTAAGTCCAATATTGTGGGAAATGGTGACTTTAATAGCTATTAGTGGGAATATGTAAAATCAGGAACATTTTGTATTAAATTCTGTAAGATACATTTTCAAAGAGGAGGTATTTTGCCATATTTTAGGTACTTGGGAAAATGCCACTCTGAACAATATTTTGTAAGTAGTATTGGAAATTGGTTATTGTTTCAAAAGCAATAGACTCTTCTGAACTAGATGGTTGTGTTGAGGAAAATATCTAAAGAGGAATAAAAAATTATGTTAGGAACATTCATAATGGGGAAAACCACCTCAGAACAAAACAAAACCGTGCAAAGAATAAATAATGACCTAATAGAAATCCATAAATACTTCATGTGCTTTTTTTCATTAGTTGTTAATCATGGCTGTATTACAGAAATGTTTTCCTGATGGAAAAAGAACTAAGAGTCATGAAGGAATCTCTGCAATAATTTACTATTGAACCTTGTTCATTTTGTTCAAAAACTGACCACACTTTTGTATCATGGAAAAAAAAATAAAGGTGGTAATAATTCATGGAAACTACTAACTCAAAAGAGCCCAATTAAAAGTCTTCGAAGGCAGAAGGATGGGTATCTTTTTACCTTAGGGTGTCTAGACAAGATTAACAGCCTGCTTTCACTCTGGAATATTTCTCAGTGAGTTACCTCAAGGTTTACAACACCAATTGTGTATGGCTGAGACTTTACCTGGGGGGAGGTAGGGGGGGCTCTTTCTCTCTTGTTTGCTTACATAGCATGACCTGTGGTAAAGGTCTGAAATTTTATATCAGTACAAGGAAATGACAGCTATGGCTCCACAATACACAAATGGTAAATAATCTGTCCCATTCCCCACATGAACAATGGAATGTGGTAAACCACACCTCATCAAGCTTTGCCAGGGAATAGGGAATGGTAATCTTGTCTTAAATGCACGTAAAGATGTATTCACCCTTTAAAGTAATTTAGATTTTCCCCCTCTACTAGCAAAACAATACAAATATCTTCATGAGCCCTGAGCATATAGGGCAGAGCATACATGTTTTTGACTTGTCATGAAGCCCAGGAAGCCAAAATAATCTAAGTCTATTAAGGTACAATCACTTCCTAATAAAATAAATTGGGAACTTCTGTGGAAGGAATACACTCAAAATTAAGCACCCGTTACCCAAATAGGCAGCAACATCTGTCCCATAAATAACACTAAAAACATTCCTATGTTAATATACAAATATCTGCTTTCTAAGAGTGCTGTGTTCTCTCTGCTTCAAGACCCAAAACTATATCAATTGAAATGCATTTGCACAATTCCAATTAAATACACTCTACATTGGAAAATGACATTGAAATGCATAAAGAGCAAAGACACACCACATTTTAGGAAAACTTTTCCATTGCCTTCCTAAAACTTTACAAGATACACTTTCTTATGACATATTATCTAGGCAGGGAGTAGAAACTCAGAGTAATAGAACAAGCTAAAAAAAAAGTTTCAGAAAGTAAAGGCAATGGAAGAATCATAGACTGAGACAGACATCACCATTTAAAACAGGCAGGTGGGCAAAGAGACCACTATCAACAAAAACGTGGGCATCCATCTCCAAACGATGCCCATTCATAAACGCAGCTATGAAGTTACCTGCCATGTGCTTAAGACCCAGCTGACGATGTGCTAGACTTGAGCCTGTGCCTAAGAGCAGCCACCCACGCTCTCGGTGTGGATGGCTGGACAAAGGCGGGATCTCCCGCTGCTTCCCCGGGCAGGGCAGCGCACCCGCAGCCGGCAGCCCGCTGCAGGAGCTGCGCCCGCGGCTCCCGCACGGAGCGGGGCCGGAGCCCGCCCGGGCAGAGGCGGCACCGTGGCCGGC